>CM066315.1:131810428-132410428 GCA_033807775.1 Saussurea involucrata | reverse complement strand
ATACTTTTGAAAATTGCATATGCCGGTGCAAAACATAAAAGAATCACCTAAGTGGACGTGATGTGTGGCCGCTTCAAGAAAGTTTCGACGTGGATTTCTATATGTTCATGAATGGATAAGGACGCAAGACCTCTAAAATTGTGTCAAGTTGCTTATCTAGATTTTGTACAAACTTATGTGTATTTTTTTATTGTTTTTACGGTAAATATTGAATAGGGTTTTTGGTTTTAATTAATTTTTTTTTTGTCATAAATAATATTTAATTTATATTTAGTTTAATTGGTTTAATTTAACTAATTTCTAAGTTGGTTAATTAATTGCTAATTACTTAAATTAAGTAGTTTAATTTAAATTTTGCAAATGTTTGTGACGGAATATATGACGGATTTGCGGCGAATAGGAATTCCGTCACAAATCCATCACAAACGTTGATGGAAAATATATATATATATAAATTTCAGTAACAGGTTTGTGGCAGATTTCCGACAAATTTACGCTCGTGTTGACTTTTTTTCCATTTCAAAAACTGCTGGAAACGGTTGTCTGTAATAGTCCATTGTTTAGTAGTGATCTTCATGTATTTAAAATGGATTGACGAGTTCAATTCATAGAACACCCGATTGTTGAATATTTTAGAATGTGTAATATACTAAAATGAAAATTCAATCTTCATGAAATTTTCATTTATGCATCTGTTTGAGTTTTACATATTTATGTTTCGTAGTGAGTCATAGGAATACACTAAAATGGGGGAGAAATGTTGGTGATTTTAGTGTCATCAAGCACTGTGATCCCAGAACAAGTAATCAAACAGTATAATCAATCAGATGGCCATCTATATATATCAATGATGATCAATCCTTCAAGTACAACATGAATGTACAGAGAATATGGAGAGAGTGTGTGTGTACTTGGGAGGAAATGGAATTAATGACCTAATTAGAATTCTAGGCTAAATTTACCTTATATACTTGGTAACATTACAATTACATAATTAGTCCTTCTACATGGTACAACTTAGAATATTAGGCACTAACATTCTCCCCCTTTGTACCAATGTAGAGGCAAAGAGTTTAAGCGTCCACCGGGGTCACGTATTTCTTCCGAATCCTGAAGATGATCTCGATCCTTCGTAGTGCATTTCTGTACTCCTTCCGGTATGTAATGGCGTCTAGGGCTTGCTTGATCAGCTCCTTTTCCTTGTCTTTCAGCTTCACTTCACTTCTTTCATCCAGACGCAGTCGACTCTCAAGGTGAATCTGGATAATCTTGAATGTACCGTCATTGAACTTGTTGGCTTCACAGGTTCTAAAAAATCTCTTCTTTGAGGCTTGATTGTTGTAAACCACTCCAAGCTCAGGTTTCTTCAGAACGGTATAAGCAGGAATACCTTGAATGTCGGACAGACGTCGGTTCGGTGCTCTTAAGTTGACTCGGGCTTGGTGTGACTCCAAGGCCATTTGGAAATCCGTAAGATAAGAGAATTTTAGGATATTCCGCATGAACCTCTTAACACTTTTATAGGCAGAGGAGCATTCAATATTCTTGTCTGGGATGCAGTCTAGGGAATTGTAGAGGCTTAGGAGGTCGACAGATCGTCTAGCTTTAAGCTTTTGAAATTTTCCTCTGAGAAGACACATTCAGTACCATTGGATCTTCTAACAGTAAACACCGGGTACCAGACCTTTGAAAGCTTGTTTGACTCAATCTTTAGCACTTTCACAATCACACTATCTGATCTTACAGCATCTGTTTCTTTGTCTTTGTTGCCCATTACATGTAAGAACTCGATCTTTTGGAGTGACGACCAATCTTCAATCCCGTACACCTTCTTGAGGTTGATCCCTTGAACATCTTTAACAAACAGGTCTCTCCTTATGCTTTCTTGAAAAGGAATCAGAATCCTGACTCGTTCACCTGTAGCCACATACCTTGGCTCGGCATTAATCACTTATTGATAAATTTCTACTTCAGCTTCTAGTACAGGATCCCTGATTCTGCCATCGGCTTTCACTTGTATTACTGGAGCACTTTCTTGTACCACTGGAGCGGAAGTACTTGCACTTTGATCAATCGGTATATTTGCGGTTGTGGAGTATCATCTGGAGTGTCATCTTCTGAATCCGAAGCAACAATAATAGCTCCGGTGATATCGAATATATCAATTAATTCCTCTTTGATCTGGACTGTCGTTTTCTCAGGTTCTTCCTCAGAATCTATCTAAATGTAGTCAACAATCATAGCATCCGTGATAACGGCACTTTTTGGCGTTATTTTCAATTCTCAAACCAATGAGATTCCCTTATATTCAAGAAAAAAGGCGGGTATTTTACGGTTTATCGAGTGATTTATACAGGTTATCTAAAAGGCGACAATCATCGAGAAAAGAAGCTAAAAAGAGCCCAAAACGAGTCCAAACGAAGCCTAACGGAAGCCCAAAAGTCAAGCCCAAGACCCGCAACCGAACCAGGACCCGATCCGCGAACCAGAAATCGACCCACACAGCAAAAAGCATACGCGCGACTTGCAAGTCGCGTGGTAGGTCGCGTAACCCACTGTTTGTCGATTTTAAGCTGTTAATTTCGGGATTTAGGTCATTCATTCGAGACGCAACTTTGACACGATGACCAGAGCAGTTCGGGGGGCGATTTTCAGAGCCGTGTGACACCTTTTTGGAGCCACGAGGGAGGATCAATCGAGGAGACGTTCAACACGCGAAGTGGATACGAGCCGGAAGAAGGGAGTTCATATTTATATTCATCAGTACATCACACCATTCACCACGATCACTTTTGCCATGTTTTCTTTCATAGTTGTTTTCTCTTCTTTTGTGTTTGAATCCCCCAACATCATGAACTAATCTTTAGATGTTAGGGGTTGGATTGAATTAGATTTGAACATATAGATGGATGACGAATGATGTTTATCAGTTTTTCGTGGTTTAATGAACGCATGTGATTTTGTCCTTAATGCTTTTGTAAATTTGGCCAATTTACGATTGACCAATTGTTTTCAATTATGTTCGAGAGAATTAATTGAGAATTAGAATTAGGAATTGCATGTCTGAGGTGAGAAACTAGATAGAGATATACCAGTGTAAACCTTGGTCCCGTTTTAATCTTGAACATAATGAGTTTTGAATTCCATAAGTGAGATCGAAAGATAAACTTGTGCTTTTTAAGATAAAATCCGTTGTGCTTGAGAATGAACAACGGTGACTTTTACAAGATCGGGTTTCGTTATAAGAGAATAACTGGTAATTGTTTGAGTCCGATGTTTGTATGTGAGAATTTAAGGATTTTCAACCCTCAACTGTTTCCTCCATCAAAGTTTCCAAAGCTGTTTCTGTTTTGTCTTGTTTTTGATTTGTTTACTTATTGCAATTAAGTAGTTTAAAACCAATCTTCCAAATTCGACAGCTCAGTTAATAGCGATTGTAGTAATTGTGATACTTAGTTCCTAGTTCCCGTGGATTCGATACTCGTACTTACCGTACGTTATTACTTGATTCGACACCGTACACTTGCGGTTAGATTTAGGAGTGGTGTAAACCCGCCTATCAAGTTTTTGGCGCTGTTGCCGGGGAACTACTAGTAGCTAATAGCACTACCAGCTATACGCGCTATTAGATTGAGCATTTTCTTTTCTTGTTATTTTATTTCGTCACGTTCAATTTTTGGGTTGCTGATTTTGTTCACTTTTCATTTCAGGTACTAATTGGTTTATGCCAAGGAAGACCCGAGGGGAAGAGCTCGAGAAATTTGATCCAGAGATTGAACGAACCGCCCGTCGTCTACGTAAAGAAGCGAAAGCTAAAAGAAATCTGAAATTCGAGATGTCCGACGACGAAAGACCGCCACGCAATGATCCGCCTCGCAACAATCCACCACCACCTCCGGAAAGAATTCCTATGCGGTCGTTTGCCGATCCGAATGTGGCGGCGGCACGCATAGGTATTCAAGCGCCCACAACCGGGGCGAACTACTTTGAGCTTAAGCCGAGTACCATCGTGATGGTACAGCAAAACCAATACCCCCGTATGCAATACCTTCGGGCATTTGAATGAATATGCAATACGTTCAAGATTAATGGCATGAACGAGGACGCGATCAAGCTGAGATTGTTTGGATTTTTACTCAAGGGCCGAGCCGAGACATGGACCGAGAGTATCCAGTCGGATTCAGTCACTACATGGGCACAACTAAAGGCCGCTTTCCTTTAAAAATTCTTCCCGCCAAGTCGAACCGCCCAACTAATGGCCGAAATCACACATTTCGCGCAATGGGATCAAGAAACGCTATATGAGGCTTGGGAGCGCTACAAGGACATGATCAAGAAGTGTCCTCATCATGGCCTACAAGGCTGGGTCATCATCCAGACCTTCTTTAGTGGACTCCACCCACAATTCAAAAATGATATCACAGCTGCAGCGGGGGGAGCACTAATGGACAAGTCGTATGAGGAAGCGTGCGAGCTGATTGAGAACTTGGCCGAGCATAGTTTTTCTACCCCGAGATCAGCCGTTAGAAGAGTGGCGAGTATTCAAGAGTCGGGAGAGCTGAATGAATTGAAAGCTCAACTAGCCTTTATCACAAATCGGCTGAATGGAGGAAATCCTCAAGAACCTGATCAGGTTCAATTTGTGCAAAACCGGAACCAACCGAGAAACGACCCTTTCTCGAATACCTATAATGAGGGATGGAAGAAGCATCCCAATCTTTCATGGAATCAACCCGGTCAACCACATCCAGGTAATTTGTCTAACTCTTCTAATTTTTCTCATACTAATAATGTGTACCGTCCTCCAGGTTTTAATCAAAGAAACGAAGGACCATCCGAAGAGAAGAAATCGGGACTGGAAGAGATGATGATGAAGTTCATGACGAAAATGGACAGCACGGTTGAAGGTTTAGCAAGCACGGTGAACACGGTAAAAGCCGCAACTGATCAAAATACAACTGCAATCAAGATTCTCGAGAGGCAAGTGGGGCTGATTTCTGAAGCCCTACAAAACCGACCTCTCGGTACCTTTCCAAGCATGGCTGAAAAGAGGAATCAAGAGGAGTGTAACTCCATATACCTGAGAAGTGGCAAGGAGTTGATTAGAGACCCGGTAAGCGAGTCTTCACCAAAGGAAGCCAAGGAAGAGTTTGAGATGGTAGATATGGGTGAATTAGAAGTTGATAAAGATTGTGAGATGAAGGAAAAGCCGAAGGAGAAAGAAGTGACACCACCGGTCAAGCCTACACCTCCGCGAGTGCCTTATCTGAACAGACTTAAAGCAAACAAGGATGATGTTAATTTTTCTAAATTTATCAATGTATTTAAAAAGCTAACCATTAACATCCCTTTTGCAGATGCATTGGCACAAATGCCCTCTTACATGAAATTCATGAAAGAAATCTTATCCAAAAAGAGGGCGATCGATCACTAGGCCACCGTTGCACTCACTGAAGAGTGCAGCGCGATTTTTCAGAATAATCTTCCCCAGAAACTTAAAGATCCACAGAGTTTCTCAATCCCTATTCAAATTGGGGATTTTACTTTTAATAAAGTTTTATGTGATCTAGGGGCAAGTATCAATCTATTGCCTTTATCTATTTTCAGGAAACTTGGCCTGGGAGAAGTGCACCCGACTTACATGACGCTGAAGCTCGCAGATCGATCGATCAAATACCCGTACGGAGTCGTAGAAGACGTGCTCATCAAGGTTGGTAAGTTTTACTTTCCAGTCGACTTCGTAGTCATAGATATAGACGAAGACGAAGACGAAGAGGTCCCGTTGATATTGGGACGATCATTTCTGGCCACGAGCCGAGCTTTGATCGACATGGAAGAAGGTGAGATAACCTTCCGGGTAGGCGGCGAGAGAGTGATCTTCAAGATGTTTGAGAAGGCGAGAGGTCGAAGTGAAGGAGAATCCGGATATGGTAAAGGAAGACCAATTGTGAAAGAATCCGAAAAAATCGCAGGTGTGGGCGATCCAATCCCGCGGATACTGAGCCGAGCTGAAAACCGCACAGTCATGCCACGACTTTAAATACGGCGCTGGGTGGGAGGCAACCCACCAAGGTTTGTTTCCGTTTATTATTTTTAGTTGGGTGTGTTTTTATTTCCGAAAAAAAAACATAAAAATCGAAAAATCGAAAAATCAAAAATAGCTGGAACAGGGACATACGCGGTTTATGCCGCGGTTTACATACCGCGTGCCAAGCCGCGGGACTCCTCTGACTGTTGTGAAACAGTGGGTTACGCGGGATGTTACGCGGCTTGCAAGCCGCGCAGCAAACCGCGGGTGTCCCCTGTTCGTTTTTTCGTGTAATTTTTGTTTGTTTTCTTGCTTTGTGTGTTTCATTTTTCTGGTTTTCTTTCGTGGCTTGTTTCTCTTATGTTTGTGTTTGAATTCTCCCCCCCCCCCCCCATCTTCGCTGATTGGTGCTCGAATCCTTCAAAAATCCTCCTTCGTCCTGGCAAAACAGGTACGTTTTAAACCTTGCTTATTAAGGAGTAGTGTAAGAGGATCAATTTTGAGTAGTTTAACGAGATGCAACAAACCTAAGTTTCACATAGGTTTGGGGTGCCTCATCTTCCACATCTACACACTCAATTCTTTAGACCCTGTGCAAACCTCGGTTTTACCGAGGTTTGGGGTTGGCTTTTATTAGCAAACCTAGGCCACGGCCTAGGTTTGGGGTGCCCATATTAGAAAATTTTGGGTTTTCTTGTGATGTTATGTAATGCCCTGCCTATCCTTTTTATACCTATAATAACTGAACAATGATTCGAGTCGCATCACCTACGACTTTACTTGCACATTGGGGACAATGTGTGGGTAAGGTTTGGGGTTGCCCAATCGGGCCCAAGTTATGCACGTAGATTTCCTGCACTTCTGAGTGTCTAGATCATAATAGCTAAATTTTTGTTTTGAATGATTGAGACCAACCATTGTGGGAAGAATCTTGCGATAGTGACGTGACCGTTAGGGAAGGACCGGGACAGGACATGACTAGGGACATTAGTGGAGACCACCCGATTGTGAGTTTTGAGCCTAAAAGACATTTTTCATTTCGAGGGATTCATACACCTAATTCTTATACACTTTTTCGAATTCCTTGTCGTGAATGTAGAATGATCTCGCTACATTATTGCATTAAGTAGCAAAGACGAACCTCGGGATATTGGGAAAGGGTATAGTAGACCATATCGTGTGGACCTTAAGATATGATTCCGGGCAATGTGTGCTTTGTTTTAACCATGTTTTTAGCTATCGTTCCCTTTCACCATTTTGTGTGTATCCATAACCCTGTTGCAGCCAAACACGCACCCTATTCGTTTCTAAACCCATCATTAACCCATTAGCCAAAAGCCTTAGCCAACCTTATCTGAAAGTGTGTCGATCGGAAGCGGTAATGAATAGCGAGAGATAGAGCAGAAAAGAAAGAATTCCGGCCAGTCATGAGAACAAAATTGGGTCAATGTAACCCAAGAAATAGAAAAGAGGACCAATGAAGTCCCAAAAAAAAGTGAATCAAAGTGACATAGAGCTGCATAATAAGTGAGTCAAAGTGACTCCAAGAGTGACAAATAAGGCCAAGTGATAGAAAGTGGAGGAGAAAGTTCATAATTGCCAGTGATTGACACACCGAGGACCTTTGATCCTTTTACCCTTCGTTTCTAAGCCTTAACCTTAGCCTCGTTATAACCCTTGTAAAGACTTGGATGATCTTTTGGAAAACGTGATTAGAGTCTACGAATACCTTTACTAATATTCCCTGTCTTGCTACTTGATTCCGTCTGAGATCAACTGTTTGGACATTTGTGCGTCTTTCTTTAAAGTTGTCATGTAATAATTTGAGTATTCTTGTACATAACCTCCTTACACATGACAACACGAGAGATAACCAAGGTTCGAGTGCAAAGAGAGTATCCTGTGAGGTAGGGTCGAGGCGAAATGTTTTCCCTAGTATTTTTGGACCTAGTCTAACCCGAACGTAATCGGAACAGTCACGAGTTCAACTCCCAATGGAAGGTCATAGATCAAACGAAATAAGATTGAGGCGAGAGTGAGATAGATATTCACGGGTATGGGAAATCACCGATACACCACTTGGTACCGATTGGGAATTGTGCACTTATTATTATTATTATTTCACTTATGTGTGCTTTATTTCTATTTTATCGCTAATTTGCTTGGGGACAAGCAACGCTCGGTTTGGGGTTGTTGATAACGCCACTTTTTGGCGTTATTTTCAATTCTCAAACCAATGAGATTGGCTTGTATTCAAGAAAAAAGGCGGGTATTTTACGGTTTATCGAGTGATTTTTACAGGTTATCTAAAAGGCGGCAATCATCGAGAAAAGAAGCTAAAAAGAGCCCAAAACTAGTCCAAACGAAGCCTAACGGAAGCCCAAAAGTCAAGCCCAAGACCCGCAACCGAACCAGGACCCGATCCGCGAACCAGAAATCGACCCACGCAGCAAAAAACATACACGCGACTTGCAAGTCGCGTGGTAGGTCGCGTAACCCACTGTTTGTCGATTTTAAGCTGTTAATTTCGGGATTTAGGTCATTCATTCGAGACGCAACTTTGACACGACGACCAGAGCAGTTCGGGGGGCGATTTTCAGAGCCGTGTGACACCTTTTTGGAGCCACGAGGGAGGATCAATCGAGGAGACGTTCAACACGCGAAGTGGATACGAGCCGGAAGAAGGGAGTTCATCTTTATATTCATCAGTACATCACACCATTCACCACGATCACTTTTGCCATGTTTTCTTTCATAGTTGTTTTCTCTTCTTTTGTGTTTGAATCCCCCAACATCATGAACTAATCTTTAGATGTTGGGGGTTGGATTGAATTAGATTTGAACATATAGATGGATGACGAATGATGTTTATCAGTTTTTCGTGGTTTAATGAACGCATGTGATTTTGTCCTTAATGCTTTTGTAAATTTGGCCAATTTACGATTGACCTATTGTTTTCAATTATTTTCGAGAGAATTAATTGAGAATTAGAATTAGGAATTGCATGTCTGAGGTGAGAAACTGGATAGATATATACCAGTGTAAACCTTGGTCCCGTTTTAATCTTGAACGTAATGAGTTTTGAATTCCATAAGTGAGATCGAAAGATAAACTTGTGCTTTTTAAGATAAAACCCGTTGTGCTTGAGAAAGAACAACGGTGACTTTTACAAGATCGGGTTTCGTTATAAGAGAATAACTGGTAAGTGTTTGAGTCCGATGTCTGTATGTGAGAATTTAAGGATTTCCAACCCTCAACTGTTTCCTCCATCAAAGTTTCCAAAGCTGTTTCTGTTTTGTCTTGTTTTTGATTTGTTTACTTATTGCAATTAAGTAGTTTAAAACCAATCTTCCAAATTCGACAGCTCAGTTAATAGCGATTGTAGTAATTGTGATACTTAGTTCCTAGTTCCCGTGGATTCGATACTCGTACTTATCGTACGTTATTATTTGATTCGACACCGTACACTTGCGGTTAGATTTAGGAGTGGTGTAAACCCGCCTATCAATCCGCCATCCTTTCATCAGCTGTTCTATTGTCAACAACCGAAGGCTTTTCAACCCCAGTTATGACATCAGCTAGAACTTCGGGTTCATCCACTTGTACCACGTCAGTATTCGATTCACCGGGCCCCGTTTCCCTTTCACTAACTGGCTGATCTGAACCACCAACATCTTCATTAGCCGCATCACTGGACTCACCTACCCTTGCTCTCTTCTCCCCCTCATGCTGATCAGGATCATCCTGATCATCATGTCTTCGTTTCTGTGAGTCTTGAGCTTGAACCCCACACGCTTGTTCAACAACAATGATCCGTGAGGCTAGGGATTAGTAGCCGGCAATGATGGCTTTAGTCATGTCTTTCATTGACTCATTCAAAGCTTTATATTCAACGCTAGTAGATGTTGAGGCTTGAGGTTGGGTATGAGGTTGTGTTTGTTGGCGTAGTAATGTAACAAGATCTACCTCTTCAGCCGTGTTAGAATCGCCTTGGGCTAAGAGTCGGGCTAACAACTCTGATTTGAGCGGGTCGGTTAGGATTTGGTGTAACGGTTATGGTGGTGGTGTTTGTGGCTCTGGTTGAGTGTTGGATGGTTGATTCTGAGGAGTTGACGACGACTCAACAATTCCTTTGCCCTTGACGGCTCTGCTCACTTCTTGTGCTAATCGCTCAACTGTACCTTGCATGGCTTGACGATGTTGCTTGTAGGCGTAATCGATAGCGCCTAAAGCAGACGCCAGTAGTGGAAGCGTTATGAAATGTGGATACGGGCCAAGCATGCGTACAACCTGTTCATGTGGAAAATTTGGGAAAATGGAACTAACTGCCGGACCACTTAGGTTACCGGTTGAAGTACCGGTTGTAGCAACCGTACTGCCTGTGTTCATGGCTAGCATAGTGTTGACCATGACAGGACTTCCACACAGTCCTCGTGGGGCACCAACAAATGGCGGCCGCACTCGGGGTGTTCCGGTTGGGGCACGCAAGCCCTCAACTTGGTGTTGTACCACTGCACGTGTCTTAGGAAGAGATGTTCTTCTGAAAGGCTCTAGACTCGAAGTGCTTTGAATGAATGGCGATGGTCGGGGCAGAAGCCTACCTTGTTCAATATCAGCAGACACCGAGTGCGTCGCTGATAGCATTTGAGCTTTATCCCCTGTGGAAAATGAAACGCCTGCAAATTGAGATGCCGACGAGTGGCTTAGAGGGGCTGTGCAATGCATGGCTGGGTCCACCATGGCTTGTTCAATACGCAACGACGACGTACGCACGTTGGTAAAAGATGTGGCTACCCGACTTCGATCGGTTTGGGGAGAGTCAGTAGTTAAAACTTTATTTGACTCTATCTCTTTCTCTCCCATTTCTTTTCTCGCCTCTTCACTTCTCACAGTAATATTTTCTACTATAACTCCCTCTTCCCGCCTTATGTCTCCAATTTCCCTGGAGAGCCGAAGTTCCAGGCAGAATTAGCTTTGGAACTCTCAACTATTTGGCGACTCCGACCGATGTGTCTCGGAATTAGGTCCGCATCAGGGTCATGTTCAGGATCGGAGTCGGAATCATCATCAGCAGCTCGTTGTGGTTCGTCAGCTACTTCATCGTCGGATGATGAAGCGTCGAGATTGAAATCAGGGTCATCATCTGAATCCATCGACACGTCGTCGGGGATAGGGATTCGTACGTTTCCGAATGTGGAAGCCTGACCAGCAGTCCTCGCCACCTCACCCACTCTTTCTCTTAATATTCTCCTCACCTCTTCCCGTTCAGGAACCCCAAGTTCCTGAACCTGCTCAGTAATTACACCCTCACCGCCTAGTGGGATTGCACCTTGGGGAGGTCCCGTCGGTTCTGGCTAGACCACTAGTGCATTGGCTATTCTATACTGCCTAACTACCTTAGACTGCTGGTCGGCATAGGCAAGTACAGGCTCTGGAATTATGGCAATGTGGGCGAAGGCATCGTGATCAGGCACTTTTAGGTAATGCATCCATTGAGTCGGTCCTCGTACCGCATCTGGGCGTCTAGGGATTTCCTGGTTGCCCTCCATGATTTGATGGATGATGATCTGGAAGAACCGTTGATATGGCACGAAGTGTCGGTTCTTTTCCGGGCGTACTTTGCCTTCGACCAGTTCTTGTAGCTCGTTCCAGAGTAAAATAGCATAGTCAATGTTACGGTTAAAGGCGAAGGCGTGGAACATCTGAAGGGTTGCTAGGTTACATTTGTCAAGGCCGGTATGCTTTGACGTCATGCATCGGTTAAATATGGAGCATATGGTATACCAGACCGGTGGTAGATGTTTCCTTAGGAATCTAGAAGAGCCGGCTAGCATAGGGTTCTGTGGGTCTTGGTATCCTAAGCTTCGGATGTCCGCAAAGAGTTGGGCTTCGGGAACCATGTCCTCAAAATTTGTGTTAAATGGGAGGTCTAAGGCTAGACGGAGTCGCTTGAGTGTAAGTCGAACATCGGAATGATCGACTTTTGTAGAAAAATGTGGACCCCGTCGGTGTGTAGGATGATATCGTAGTGTGTGCCAAAATTGTTGCAGATATATAAGGGGCACAATGACTACCTTCGTGAGCACTGTTCGGAGCGGATGGCCGCGGATGATCTCGATGATAATCTGGTGATCGAACGCCACGTTAAGATCAAGGTTATGGTTGTTGTCGTGAATGGCAAGATGGAGACTTCTCGGTAGAAGCTCCGCATCTAGATCACGGGCGTTGACTGATGGATGCGACGACCGATGCGACGGTATGACGGTGTTCTCGTCAGATGAATGGCCGTCATTATGAGCCATCTGAACATTATTCAATCAATACAGGCTTAGAGGGAGGATTCAGATTTTTTAAGCAATTAAAAATAACCTAAGAATCAAGTTATCGCAACAAACACTAAGAGATTATCGCAAGACAAAAGTTTATCGAAATGAAGGGCTGCGATGAAAAAGTTATCGCAACAAATAAGTTGCGACAAAAGGTTATCGCAACACGCGGGTTGCGATAATATGTTATCGCAACTAATAGGTTGCGATAAGTTTGAACGTCAGTGGCTTGTGATAGATTTTAACACAAAGAACACCTAAGGTTGCGATAGTTTTGAATATGAAGAACATGGACAGTTGCGATAAAGTTGAACTTCAGATATTTTCTAAGTCTATAGGCCTAGATTTCACTTTTTCGCATATAACAGATTTTAACCTATACTACTTAGTGTCACAATGTGCACAATAACCTATTCAATCATCTATATCAATGAGTAAACACATACAAATATCGATTTTAAAGCAGAAGATGAAAAGGCAGAAATGAATAGCGAACCTAAAACCCTAAAATCGAATGTAACACATGATTCAATGGATGAAATCGAGTGAAATTTTGGAATACATACATCGACATTGGTCTGAATGGAATGCAATCAACGAAAAAAATCCAAAGACACGTTGAAAATCACGAGCACAGTCAGCAGTTCGAGAGAGATAGAGTTGAGAGAAGTTTGAGGGTTTGATAGTTGAGATAGAAAAAAAAAATTCAATCTTCCCTATTTAAAGGCTTGAGACAACATGACACGTGGCATGAGATGATTGGTCCAAGGTTTGACCCCATAGTGCCAGCTTATCGCAAGTATAAGGTTGCGATAAGCTCTGATGATATCGCAATGAACTGGTTGTGACACCATGTTTGACCTTATCGCAACAGAGGGTTGCGATAAGTACCGTTCATTTGTGTTTTTATCGCAGTTAAGGGGTTGCGAGGAAATCTCTTTTTGTGTTTAATCGCAACTGAGGGTTGCGATGAAACATGTTCACATCTTTATCGCAAGCAGTGGGTTGCGATAAAGTGAACACTTGGACATTTTTCAGTAATTTTCAAAAATGATTTTTATCACATTGGAAGATGTCCAACTTCAAATTGATTCTGCACTCAAGGTTTTAAATACAATTTTCACTCCCCCTTAAAAGATGCATAGATTTGAAAAATTGTTTTCATCATTTAAGAGTTAGTGTTTAAAACAAGTCAGAACACTTACCTTGGCTTCTCGGAAGCAACAGTCACAATGTATCTACACTTACATGATCTGGCAGTTATGCACACTCCCCCTATTATTGTGCATAAGATTTGGTCTAAAACTCCCCCTGAAACCATGAGCATACCTTTGTGCAGATACGAGTATCATAACAAATCACTGATAAGATAAATAAAAGAAGAGAAAGAAAGAACAAGTTGAAGAAATATTTGTAAGACAACTAAGATATGAAAATTTAAATAACATATATTGAGAATAGAATATGATGAAAATTTGAGTGTATCAATCTAGAGACGATGTCTAGATTGAGATACAAATATTTCCATCTATTATATGATCAATATATGGAAGTTAAACTTTCATATTCAGCATGCCGAGCTTGGATACTAGAAAATTGAAACGTTTTTCATCCAAGGCTTTGGTAAAGAGATCGACAAGGTGATACTCAGTTGTAACAAAATACAATTCAACATTTCCTTTCTCAACATGATCTTTTATGAAATGATACCTTATGTCAATGTGTTTGGTTTTGGTGTGCTGGACAGGGTTAGCAGATATGGCAATAGCACTCTTACTGTCGCAGTAAATGGGGATCTTCTCATATTTAAACCCATAGTCCATGAGTTGGGTCTTCATCCAAAGGACTTGTGAACAACAGCTCACCGCGGCAACATATTCTGCTTCCGCGGTTGATGTTGAAACACAATTCTGCTTCTTCGACGACTAACTCACGAGCTTGTCTCCCAAAAACTGGACGTGCCCCGAGGTGCTCTTTCTATCCAGCATGCTTCCTCCGTGATCAACATCTGAATATGCAGTGAGTTCGAAGCCGGTTCCTTTAGGATACCACAGTCCTAGGTACGGAGTGCCTTTCAAGTACCGAAATATTCTTTTGACGGTGCCGAGGTGTGACTCTTTGGGTTTTGCCTGAAATCTAGCACAGAGACAAGTTGAAAACATTATATCTGGACGACTAGCGGTTAGATACATTAGAGACCCAATCATTCCTCTATAATTCTTTACATCGACGTCAATAACGTCCGGATCTGGACCTATCTTAGATCCAGGAGCCATAGGCGTTCCAATCGACGTACAGTTTTTCATCTTGAATTTCTTCAAGATGTCAAACACATACTTCGACTGATTGATGAAGATACCAGTAGAGAATTGATTGACTTGTAATCCGAGAAAGAAATTAATCTCTCCCATCATACTCATTTGGAATTGAGTCATCATAATGCCAGAAAACCAAGTACAAAGTCCAGGGTTAGTCGAACCAAAAATAATTCCGTCAACATAAATCTGAACTAAAAGAATATCACCTCCCTCGCGTAGAGTAAACAGAGTTGTGTCGATTTTACCTTTCACACAGCCAACTTTTAGTAGAGAGGTAGATAGTACTTCATACCAGGCTCGGGGGGCTTGTTTGTGACCGTAGAGGGCTTTGTCAAGAATGTATACATGATTTGGAGAGTCTTTGTCCACAAAGCCTTCCGGTTGAGACACGTACACCTCCTCCTTTAGAACACCATTCAAGAATGCGGTTTTCACGTCCATTTGATAGACGGTGAAGTTCTTGAAGGCGGCAAAAGAAAGAAACATCCGAATTACCACAAGACGAGCAACTGGCGCGTACGTCTCGTCATAATCTATCCCCTCCTGTTGCCTATACCCTTTCGCTACCAATCTAGCCTTGTTTCGCACAATTATTCCGTCTTCGTCTTTCTTGTTCTTTAGGACCCACTTGGTACCGATAACTGTCTTACCTTTGGGTCGCGGAACTAACCTCCACACCTTCAGAGCTTCAAACTGATTCAGCTCTTCTTGCATCGCAATTTACTAGTCAGGGTCTTCTAAGGCTTGTTGAACTGTTGAGGGCTCAACTTGACTTAAGAAGAGTGCATATAATACTTCGTTTGCTAATGTAGATCTTGTCTTCACAGGCTCAGACACATCACCAATCACCTGATCAGTTGGGTGACTGCGTGTCCACTTTGTAGAATGTGGATGGAGAGATATAGTATCTTCATTGGGGTCTACAAGGGTAGGATCCTTATCGAAGTTCAACTCGATCGTCAGCGTCGGTTCCGGTTGTTAGGCGGGTTGCTTGTCAAGATTGACAATCGGCACAGCCTCAGGAACTGATTCAGTAGGATTTTCAGGAACGTTGTCATTACCCTGATCACTGACATTCGATGTTGTTCCAGACGAAGAAGCACCACTTGTAGATGCATGTTGTCGTGCTTGTGTAGATACCATAGTTGTGTTTCTCGGACAAGTTGTAGGAGTCGTTGCACCAGTATTTGATGAAGTCAACACCGGTGAAGGGCCTGACATGGTAGCTTGCACTGGTGGTGTTTCAACTTGAATCATGTTATTGACAGATGAAGAGGGTTTATCATTACCAAAATAGTAATCATAAAAATGTTCAAACAATAAATCAAGTTCATTTGGATTAGAGTTAGAAGTTGAAGCTTGATCCTTGTTTGAAGATCTAGTCATCTTTGGACGGATTTGTCTAGATGCTAGAATTCCAGAGATCGCGGGTTCTGTACTGTTTTGCACAAAAGCCATCTCTTCCGTTTCGTCGAATCTGACATTTATGCTTTCCATCACAGTTCTGGAAGACTTGAGCTAGATTTTGTATGCTTTTGACGTGAGCGAGTATCCGATAAAGACGCCCTCAATTCCCTTAGGACTGAATTTGTTCAAGTTGTCCTTATCGTTCAGCACGATACACCTGCATCCAAAAACACGAAAGTAGTATATTACAGGTTTTCTATTGTTAATCAATTCATATGGAGTCTTGCCAAACCATCGATGTATAATTGAACGGTTTTGTGTATAGCATGCCGTCGCAACAGCTTCAGCCCACAGAAACAGAGGTAGATCAGCATAAGACAGCATCGTTCTGGCCGCTTCAACGAGTGTACGGTTTCGTCTTTCAACGACTCCGTTCTGCTGAGGTGTTCTGGACGCAGAATATTGATGAGTTATTCCTAATGACTTAAAGAAGTCATCAAGAGTCTTATTTTTAAACTCTGTCCCGTTATCTGATCTGATGGTCTGAACTGCTTGTTGACGATTCACTTGAAGCTGTTTGATTAATAAGATGATCAAGTCAGGTGTTTCATCTTTTGAGCGTAGAAACTTGACCCATGTGTATCTCGAGTAATCATCGACGACAACTAACACGTAACTTTTGGCACTTATACTCTGAGTATTCATCGGACCAAAGAGATCCATATGAAGGATTTCCAAAGCTTTGTGTGTGCTGGGCTCGGGTTTCGGTGGATGAGGAGCACGCTTCATCGTCCCCTTCTCACAGGCAGTACATAAATTGTCTTTCTCAAACTTCAGAACTGGTAGACCTATGACTAAATCACCCAACGTCAACTTTTGAATATAACGGAAGTTGAGATGAGATAGTCGTCTATGCCACAACCAACTTTTCTCCAAAGACGCTTTCGACATAATACATACGTCGTTCTTCAGCTTGAGCGTTGATAGGTCAATAGTGTACAGATTGGACTTCCTAGAACCAACAAGAAGCTCATCTCCTCCGTCGGTAAGAACTGCACAACGGGTCTTCTTGAAATGGACTTCTAGGTCTTTATCACAAAATTGACCTATACTAAACAAATTGTGTCCTAAGCCCTCGACGTAATTTACTTTTGTAATCCTCACATTATCTTTGACAATATCTCCGTAACCCAAAATTGGAGAATATTGATCGTTTCCAAACTTGACCCTACCACAATCCTTTTCCACAAAATTAACGAGCAACTCTTTTCTTCCAGTCATGTGCTTTGAGCAGCCTGAATCTAAGTACCAAACATGACTGGGCTGCAAAATGGAAATTAGACGGTTTTAGGTACCCATTGCCAAATGGGTCCTTTCTAATTAGTTGGTTTGGACTTGACATTATGTTTTATATAACCAGTTTTAAAGTAATCATTTGAATAAAACCAACAGTTATAGTCAGTTTTGCAGATAAAATCATCCACACCAGAAGAAGAACAACAAAGTTGATCACGTGCTAAATTAATCAGTTGTTGCATTGAATAAACCTTGTAAGGAATAACAAGTTTTTGTCTATTTTCAACAGCATGATCACTAATAAAGTTGTTTTTCTTGGAATTTAAAACTGCGTGGGATGATTTGATCTGGGCCACATCCTGTGTGGACTCCTTTATTCTCCACTCAAGGCGCGTGTTGTTTCTCAAATTACGATCTGAAACACCAGACAAATAGGAGTTGTAAGCTTTTGAATTCTGAGCTTGAAAAGAATTAACATGCTTCTTTGTTTTTGTTTTTCTTTTCTTCTTCTGTAATGATTGTTTGGATTTAGATTTCGAATAATAATCATTAACAGAACGGGTTTCAACTGATTTTGAAGATTCACCCTCAAAGAAAATCTTCTTAGGTGCTTCTTCTTTTATTAGAAAGTCAGTGTGATCTGGAAGTTTGGCACTAAAGTTAAAATGAACAGGCACTTCATAAACAGCTTGTTTATTCTTCCCATCACAATAATCTCGATATCACAATCATACTGGCTCTTCAATGGAGAATGAAAGATACCATGAGACGTCGGGTAGAGAAAATTCTTTTGTTCTTTTCGAAATGCTTTATCTTCTTCTGTAGGGATATATATCTCAGGATCAAGTTGACTTTCCAAATCCCAAGATTCAAGATCATCTTGGTCATCAACTGTCATGCTCCTATAGATAGTATTTCCCATGAAAGCTTTGCATGAGGAGACATCTAAATCTGAAGAATGCTTTTCTTTTGAAACCTTTTCTTCAGATATTTCCTCAAGTTTTGTTTTCATTTCTTTTAAACATTCTGAAAACACTGTGACCATAACTTCCTTTTCGATCTCGAAAGCAAGTTTCTCGTCATTTCTGACTTCTTGAATAGTACATTCAAACTTGCTTTCGAGGTCCATGAGTTTCTGTTCAAGAACCATTGGTGGAAAGTACCTTTTACCTTCCAAAATTGGATTTTCATTAATATCCTTTTGAGGATTTTTCATTTCCTCCGGTTCTTTAACAATATAACTCTCAAAGTAATAATTTGGCAAGGTTCTTTCGTTATCTAATGCTTTTGCATTATCAGGACCATACCAAAAAGGAAGTTGCATTTTAACAGTGGTTTTTCTTTTTATTTCTTCCTCAGCCTCATAGTCTTCACCATCCATTTTAAGCCATTTGATTTGATAGCTAGGATGTGATGCAAGCATAAACCATTCAAATTTATAAAGAGTGGGAGTTTTTATTAAGGCATTCCTCAGGTACTGTGGATTGTCATACCCGATACCCCACTTTGAATTGAAATACATGAACTTGCTTGGCTTATTCATGGGAATTGTCTGTTCAGTTTGGCCTGCTTTATATAATTTTTCTTCCAGACTTTTGACATTTTCACACAGATCATTATTCCTATCTTTATAAGCATGTAAAAGATTTTCAAACTCACTATTCTTGGTTTCCGAACTCATTAATTTTTCTGATAGTTCAGTTACTCGACTTTGAAAATACGCAGGACCAATATCGAACTCGGTCTTTTTCTTTTCTAATTCTTTAATTTGACTGTCTTGTTCTATTAGTCTTTCCTTTTGAGTGGAAATTATTTCATCTGCTCTTTTCTGGTCATTTGTTAGTTCTTCTAACTTCTTTGTTAAATATGCTTGTTGACTAAAAAATTGATTATAGAGATCGGAATGTACCTCATTTGAAGTAGACTCTGGCCCTTCATCATCGGTGTTTTTGGTCATGAAGCACATCTTGGTCTGAGCAGCTGTCTCATCATCTGCTTCATCATTAGTCTGATCAAGCCAGTATTCCTCTTTGACCAATAGTGCTATTCCCGATTCCTTCTGTTCAGCAAGCATCAACTTGTTCTTGTAATAACTGGAATCCCTGACTTTCAGCTTCCAACCTTCCTTGGAGAAGTGACCAGTCTTCCCACAATTGTAGCACTTCGGTGCTTCATCCTTTTTCTCAAATACCTTCTTCTCATCCGTCCTCTTATCATCTCTCTTATACTCAACCCTCTTATCATCAAACTTCTTGTTCGATTCAACATGTGCTTTGTGCTCGAAGTTCTTGGAGCCAGACGCATACCTTTCACTGTTAGAACTAGGGCTTTTCCCAAACTGTCTTTGAAAATATCTAGTATGGAGTATCATAGCTTGCTTCATACTTTCAACATCATCTATCCCATCTGCTTCATTCTGATCCTCATCAGACTGATTACCCATATTCTTTGAGTACTTCTTTATGGTTTTGATAGACATTAAAGCAAGTGGATCTATCTCTTCTTCCTTAACCTCTTTCTTCTCTTCCTTCTTCTTTTTCTTCTTTGTTTTAACTCTATTTTCATAAGCATCTTCCTCATCCTGTTTCAGGGTTTCATACATCTCTTGTAGAGGCAAATCAGCTAACTTAGCATTTTGTTTCATTCGGTGAGCATACTTCTTCCATTCCGGTTGAAGAACACTCAGGAATTTCACATTGTGCTCGATTATTGAATTGTCTATCTTGTACCTATTTAGCTCATTCAATATAGTAGTGAAACGGTCATACGCAGAATCAAGTGCCTCCCCTTCTTTTTGTTTAAAGTTTTCGTACAAATTAATTGCATTGGAGATTCTCATCTGGTTCTCCACTTCAGACCCTTGATACATATTTTTCAGTTCATCAAACATAGCCTTCCTAGAATGGTTTTTTCTATCTACCTGTTGATAAATATTGTTGGTCAAGGCTTGAATAACTAGGGACTTTGCCATTTTGTCTCCATAGTGCTTTTTCTTTTGTTCAGGATCATAATGTAATGGTATAACATCAACCCACTCTGGAATTGGATCACTATCAGTAGCGATTCCTCTTCTTCTTTGTAACCCCATAGGACCATTCTCAAGTGAATTAACAATATATTCCCCATTCTCTTGTCTCTCAACATAGTCCATAAATCTGTCTTTCCATACCTTAAACTGTCAGGATCGATTCCAAACAAGAAAAATTATACTTAGAAATCAGAATTAAAGAATCTTGCGGAATAGAACTTTAATTCAAACACACTCGATGAACAACTAATCAGAAAATACAATCTGTTTGTATTCAATACTTCAACTCACAAGTTTACAACCAAACCTCAATCTTGTTGAACAGGCTCAACAAGACGACTTCTACTTCTCTAGAAATAGGGTTCTAAACCTTGAGGTTAATTCTCTCTAAAACAAAAACGAATTCTTAATGAAATCTCTTGTACCGAATAGCTATCTATCAACATCTATTTATACTAAATAATTACAAGATAACTATCAAAACAAAATTGATCTTCAGAATATTCTTTCATGCTTATCTTCAAACATTCCATCTTTATCTCCAACATTCTCGCATTCCATAATTATGATCACCAGCAGTATTAACATCGTTATGCACAAGCAGTACTAACATTGTTCCAGCAGCATTAACGTTTACTTGCAGTACTAACTTTGCTCTGGCAGTAGTATTGTTGTTCTGGCAGTACTAACGTTGTTCTGGCAGTACTAACGTTGTTCTGGCAGTACTAACGTTGTTCTGGCAGTACTAACCATACTTAGCAAATCTTCAGTTCCCAACAATCTCCCCCTAACTTGACTTTTTAGATTGAGAAGTCAAGTTCTTCAGATGATGCTTCCAAAACCTAATCATGAACACATAAATCAGGATTCAAACCCAGGCTTTGATTGATAATCCTTCTCACCAAGTATCTTCCCATTTCAGAATCCTTGTTGCAAGCCAACTTAGCATGTAGCATTCCATTCAACCTTTTCTTGCTGTGCTTGTATGCAACATCCACCAAATAATACTCATGATATGTATAGTCCAGTGTGATGACATACACTCCACAATTTTCAATGAGCATCCAGTTGGTAATGGCTTGAAAATTTCTTTCTATCATATACTGAACTGCTTCTGGTTTGAACATTAGGCACAGGTATTCAAGAACCATTTTGGTGATAGACATCCCTTTCTCATTCAGCATATTTCCATACATCTTCATTCCAACCTTGTACATCTCCTCTATGTCAGATCTAGAGCACATTCTGATAAGTCTTCCCCATGTAGAACAGACCTCAAACTTCCCATCTGCTCTTTTGACTCTAATGTACTCCTTTCTCTGATCTACCAAGGTATCCCAGAAGATGATCTCAGGAGGCATGGAAGATAATGGGTCAACTTTGATTGGATCAGTATCAACCATAGTGATATACATATCACATTGAGCATTACTTGGTTGACCTGATGGAGTTGCTACTTCTTCTTCAGCAACCTTTGTATCATCTTTCTTTTCTGGAACATCCTCTTCTTTTTCTTCTTCTACCACTGGTTCTACCCTAGGTTTCTTGACAACTTTCCTCTTGGTAGCTATAGACTTGGTTCTTGCTCTTTTCAGTGACACCAGCTTTTCACCCAGAGTTTCTTCTTGCTTTTTAGGAGTGTCATGTTTGGCTTTAATCAAAGCCACTGCAACTTCAACTTCTTCCAAAGTAGGCTTTTTAGTTTCTGTTGCTTCCTTTGTTTCTGCTGCTTCTTCCTTTGTAGATACTGCTTCTTGCAAGGTTTCTGCTGCTTCTTTTCTTTCTGCTGTTCGTTCAGTTTCTGCTTCTTTCTGAATTTCAGCAGCATTAACCTTTTCTGCTGCATGATCAGTTTCTGCTTCTTTTGCAATTTCAGCAGCATTAACCTTTTCTGCTGCATGATCAGTTTCTGCTTCTTTTGCAATTTCAGCAGCATTAACCTTTTCTGCTGCTGGTTCAGTTTCTGCTTCTTTATGAATTTCAGCAGCATTAACCTTTTCTGCTGCTGGTTCAGTTTCTGCTTCTTTTGCAATTTCTTCAACACACTCATTCTCCCCCTTTTTCTGTGCACTCTCCATGTTGACTTCAGCTTCTGACTCCCCCTTTTTGGGAGCATCATTGTTGGGGCTTCTTCTTTTAAGAACATACTGAGCTTTCTTTTTCCTGTGCATCAACTTTGTAATCAGCTTCTTATGCTTCTCAAGCTGTGTTTGTTGATATAGGACCACTTTCTTGAGTCCATCTATCTTCTTTTGCTGACTTACAACATCTGTGTTGATATTGGCAATGGTTTCATCAATTCCTCATATGTATATCTATCCTCACCTTGTTTAGGAGTTTTTACTTCCTTTAAAGGATCACTGGAAATTTTAGTAGGTGTCTTTTGCCTAGCAAAAGCACTGCCTACCCCCGTGGTTTCTTGGCACCTGGGACCTCGGAATGATTTCTCATTCTGAGTTGCCGTGAGGAAGGTCTTAGTTATGTTACCACTGTCCTTCTCTGTGCTAGCAGAAGTAGTGGCAGCCTTGCTACTCACATGCTCAACCTTCTCCTTAGTGAGCACCTTCTTGGGGTTGGGAGACACCCCTGTGGTTTCCCTTTCGATATTCTCCATTGGGGAATGCTCCAATAGAGGGCTTAAAGGCTTTGGGCTTGTAGGAGGTACATCAAGGGAAGGAGCCTTGTTTACCATTCTTCTTGTAAACTTTTTGGTTATGTGAGGAGTGGGTCTTTGAAGAATGGACTGAGGAATTTCTTTGGTGATTGAAGGTGGGGTTAGGCTATCAGTGGGTTGGTCTAATGAGGGCCTTGACCCTGATGCCATACCTTCTTGTGTGTGGGACACACCCATCATTGTAGAGAACAATGGAGTGTCAACTCCTTCCGAGTCCCTGGAAGTTCTTCTCATATTTGAGAAGACCTTTCCTTTAGGGGGTTTAGGTACATATACCTCAGAAAATTGAGGCAAATCCGTCAATTCCTGAGTAATCATTGCTTGGACAAACCTTGGGTACATATAAAAACGCTTTTTGGATTCCAGGTTTGACACAAGATCATTGAAAATCATTTGTGAAAAATTAAACTTCCTGGCAGTGGCCAAGCAGACCAGGGCATAAGCAATGGTACTGCTAAACTCACTCCAACCAGTAGTTTTCTTTGAAATGCAATGCATTAAGGTATGAACAAAGAATCGCCACTGTGTAGAAAATTTAGACTTGAAAAACTTAAAGATTCCAATGAACCTTCATACCCCATTCTCGTTAAAGTTGAGTATAGATCATCATTAGGAATAGACGTCATACTTGAGGCATCATCCAATCGAAGAGTGATGCGAATAAGCTCCTCTGTAACATTCAAGGGTTTGTCACACACCCTTGTTTTGATGATTTTCTGCCCATCTTCAGACACCACGGTGGCATTTTCCCAGAACTGCTTCTGATGCTCGATGTAGATTGTCGGGGTCACCGTTAGGGCATATGATATATGCGTGGATTTGAGGAAATCCACAATGTCGTGAAAACCTGCGGACTGTTTTGGCTTCTGGAGCATGGCAATCTCGTTGTGTTCGTCGATAAACTCCATTGTACCTGAGGATTCTTGACAGAAAACAGAGATTCTTGGGAGAGAATAGTTAGAAAGAGAGAGAGATGAATAGAATTCAAAGAGACGTTATGAACTTTGGCGGGCTGAAAGAGGTATTTATAGCAGTAGTAGCCCTAATTTTTCTTTTAAAGCAGTATTAACGACACATGCAGTATTAAGTACGAAGCAGTATTAACTATGTACTGGCAGTAGTAACTATGCACTGGCAGTGGTAACTATGCACTGGCAGTGGTAACTATGCACTGGCAGTGGTAACTATGCACTGGCAGTGGTAACTATGCACTGGCAGTGGTAACTATGCACTGGCAGTGGTAACTATGCACTGGCAGTGGTAACTATGCACTGGCAGTAGTAACTGTGCACTGGCAGTAGTAACTGTGTACTGGCAGTAGTAAATATGCACTGGCAGTAGTAACTATGCACTGGCAGTAGTAACTATGCACTGGTCAATCTGAGTCATACAGAAGATCCTGAGAAGAAGAGTTAGTAGTTCCAAATATAGAAGGAAATACAGGTATAAAAACTGAAAATCATGACTTTATTCAAGGTTGATCATGCCCACACTTGTTACCAAGAAAGTGAATCTACCCACATCAAAAGCTTTTGTGAATAGATCAGCAAACTGGTCATTGGTATGAACTTTAGCAACTTGAATTAATTTCTTTTCATTACAATCTCGAATAAAGTGATACCTGATCTATATGTGCTTTGTTTTTGAGTGTTTGACTGGATTGTTAACAATGATAATAGCACTGTTGTTGTCAATGAAGATTGGAGTGTGAAGAAATGTTACCCCATAGTCCAACATCTGATTCTGTATCCATAGAACCTGAGAGCAGCAGCTTGCAGCAGCTATATACTCAGCTTCTGTTGTAGATAAGGACACTGTGGTTTGTTTCTTACACTGCCAAGATACTAGTCTTGCACCAAAAAACTGACATCCACCTGAAGTAGACTTCCTATCCATGTTAGCTCCACCCAAGTCACTATCTGAGTATGCAAGTAGATCAAAGGATGATTCATAAGGATACCAGAGACCTAATCTAGGTTGCCCTCTTAGGTATCTAAATATCCTCTTGACTGCATGAAGGTGTGATTGCTTTGGTGTAACTTGAAATCTGGCACATACACATACTGGAAACATAATATCTGGTCTAGAGGCTGTGAGATACATGAGTGATCCAATCATTGATCTGTAATGATGGACATCCACATCCTCCCCCTCAAGATCAGCATTGATCTGTTTGTGTGTCTCCATTGGTGTGCTTGCTGGCTTTGAGTCTGATAATCCAAACTTATCCAGGATGTCTTTCACATATTTGGATTGGCATATGAAAATCCCATCCTTCTTCTGTTTCACCTGAAGCCCAAGGAAGAAAGTAAGTTCACCCATGGAACTCATCTTGAAGCTCTTGTGCATTAACTCCTCAAAATCTTTACACATGTGATCTTTTGTGGATCCAAAGATAATGTCATCCACATAGATCTGAACAAGTAGGGTGTCCTTCTTTTCCCTTTTAATGAATAAGGTCTTATCAATGATTCCTCTTTCAAATCCATTTTCCAAGAGATAGGTAGACAGGGTGTCATACCATGCTCTTGGGGCTTGATGTAGACCATAAAGTGCCTTCTTTAACTTGTACACTCTGTCAGGATACAATGGATTCTCAAATCCAGGGGGTTGACAGACATACACTTCTTCATCTATAGTCCCATATAGAAAAGCACTTTTTACATCCATCTGGTAGACCTTGAACTTCATATATGAGGCATAGGCTAGAAACAACCTAATTGCCTCAATCCTTGCAACTGGAGCAAAGACTTCCTCATAGTCTATACCCTCTTCCTGAGTATACCCTTGTGCAACCAGCCTGGCTTTGTTCTTGATCACAATTCCTCTCTCATCCTTCTTATTTCTGAAAATCCACTTGGTGCCAATTTCCCTATGACCTTTTGGAAGGTCCACCAAGTTCCAAACATTCTGTAGCTTGAACTGTAGCAGCTACTCTTGCATTGCTTCTATCCAACTTGGATCTTTCATAGCATCACAAGCCTTTTTGGGCTCAATTTGGGATAGAAAGCAAGTGAGTACAGTATTAACTGTATTTTGCTGATCTTGTAGCTCTTGAAGTCTGCTTTGATTCCTAGTCATCATGGGAGAAGCAATGTCTCCAATTACCAACTCAGGAGGATGATTTTTCTGAGTTCTTGTTGGATGACCAGATTCCTCTTGTAAGTTCACATCCAGATTTGACTCATTTAAGTCTGGATTTTCTTCAGCTTCTTCAGTCACTTCAGACTCTCTGGAATTTGGACTTGAAGGCTGATTTTCCTCTATTCTTCTCTCTTCTTCATTCTGAATGGGTTCAGCTTCCTTTTCTTGTTCACAGAAGTCAACAGGATCAATGGTAGGGAGTGGAAATATCACAGACTGAATTCTGTGAGCTGATGGTGGTGCATCCCTTTGTCCTGCATTTACATCACTACTGATACCCAAAGAATTAGTGAGTGAATCAATGCCAAATAGCTAATCAGGACCTGAACCAATAGGATTTGGTGTGTTCTCATTGCATTTGACATTGTCACTTTCTTCAATTATTCTAGAAGAGGTATTAAACACTCTGTAAGCCTTACTCTGAGATGAGTAACCAACAAGAAAACCATCATCTGCTTTGCTATCAAACTTACCTAAGTGAGATTTGGTATTGAGAATTGTACAAGGACACCCAAATGGTTTGAAAAATCCAATAAATGGTTTCTTTTTCTGAAAAAGCTCATAAGGTGTCTTGTTTTTAGGCTTTATTACTAAAACTCTGTTTTGGACATAACAAGCAGTATTATCTGCTTCTGCCCAAAAAGTAGTGGGTAATTTTGAATCAGCTAACAGAGATCTAGCAGCCTCAATCAGTGTCCTATTCCTTCTCTCAGCAACACCATTCTGTTGTGGAGTCCTAGGAGCACTGTATTGTCTCTCAATTCCTTTTTCTTCACAAAAGGTGTTTAGATCAAGGTTTTTAAATTCAGTCCCATTATCTGATCTAATGACTTTCACTTTTTGATTTGATTGGTTTTCAATTCTAAGAATAAAAGATGTGATCAGTCCACTTGTCTCATCTTTAGTTCTCAGAAAATATACCCAAGTAAATCTAGAGTAATCATCAATAATAACTAAACAGTATGACTTCTTGCCAATGCTCATGACATTTGTAGGGCCAAACAGATCCATATGCAACAACTGAAGAGGATTTGAGATAGTGTTTATCTCTTTGGACTTATGAGAAGTTTTGTGTTGTTTGCTTTGAGACAAGCAACACAATGATCATCACATGAATAAACTTTTGATGGTAAACCCCTAACAAGATTATGTTTAACAAGTTTATTCATTGTTTTAAAATTCATGTGACACATCCTTCTGTGCCAAAGTGATGATTCATCCATTGAAGCTTTTGATACCAAACAGTTTAGGGATGAATCAGATGAAACACTTTCTAAATCTAAGCAATACACATTATCCTTTCTAGGAGTTCTCAATAGTATCATGTTTTCATCAACTACTTTGAATCCAGGAGCAAGAATAATGCATTCAGAATCAGTAAATAATATACTATGTTTCTTGTCACAGACCTGTGATACACTTAACAGGTTGTATCTCAATTGCTCAACATAGTAAACATCCTCAAATGTCATCTTACCTTTTGATACATCACCTTTACCACTTATCTTACCTCCTGCAGGATTATTCCCAAAAGCAACATGTCCTCCATCAATTCTTTTGAAATTCTTGAGGCAGGCCATGTTACCTGTCATGTGCCTGGAGCAACCACTATCAACATGCTAGATGCTCTTCCCCTTGAGCTGTTGGTTGCCCTGCACATAAGATAAATCAATTAGTTTTTATTGGGAACCCAAGCCAAAGTGGTCTTGGGTCTCCCTTGCTCATCAAAGTACTTACATTCAGTTTGGATAAGTTTTTCAACCTGAGGAACTTCAGTACTGGAGTACTTTGTCAAGATGATTGGTCTAGCAGCACAAACACTAGAAGCAGTATTATCTTTAGAAGAAGTACTAACAGTGTTAGCAGTACTAACACTGCTAGCAGCAGTATTGCTTCTAGAAGAAGTACTAACAGTGTTAGCAGTACTAACACTGCTAGCAGCAGTATTGCTTCTAGAAGAAGTACTAACAGTGTTAGCAGTACTAACACTGCTAGCAGCAGTACTATCTGAGGCAGCAGTACTAACACTAGTGCTTTTAGGAACCCACATTGTGACACATTCTTTTTCAGTCTTTTTCCTCATGTGGCTTTTGGATTTAGCTTGTTTCTTAGCCACATGGTTTCTTATAGGCTTCCTATAACCATTTGATTTTTGAAAAGTTCTTTGAAAATTTATCCTTTGGTTAATAGGATTGAAATAACAGTGTATGGCAAGGTGATTCAATTTGCCACAGATAAAACAAGGTTTTGGTCTGTTAATCCTTTGCAGATCAACTCCTTGTTTTTGAGCCCACTAATTATTCCAGTTTCTTTGATTTCCCCTCTTTTTATCATGTTTTTGGGGCTCATTCTTTTGAGAATTCTTGCAAGAACAATGTTCACAAGTATTGGAATTCACAACAGTGGTCTGTGTATAATGAACTCCCTTTCCTTTTTCAGATCTTTTCATCTCATTGTTCTTATCCCAGGGACTTCCACCTTCTTCATTAGTCTTGATGTAATTCTCTAAGGGGATCTCACCACTGACATTCTTGTTCCTTTTCTTAGACTCTTCTTTTTCAGTTTTATCCTCAACAACAACTTCATCTAATGGATCTACTTTAGTAGCTCCTTCAGGTAAGTCCTTCCTATCCATGGTTTCTAACAGGTCTGACCTAGGAGGGATGTATGTGTTGTTGTAGGGTGGGGGTGTGGCATTGTACCCTATGCCTGGTTTCATCTTACTGTGGATTTGAGCATTTATTATGGAGTCCATGACTTTAGAAGCACATGAAAACTTTTCAACATCAAGTTTTACTTTCTCAAGTTCTCCTTTTAATTTCTCACATTCCTCCCTAGACTCTTTCAGTTGGAACTCCAGACCATTCTTCTCCCACTTCCAGTAGTTTGTATCATATGAGTGTTGAAGTTCATTGGCTTGAAAAGCCTTAATTTGTTCTTCAAACCTCTCAACAATCACTACATAATCTCTTCTATCCTTTTCTAATCTCTTAAGGTCATCACACATTCCCTGGTTGTGATCTCTATACCTTTTCACAATGTCTATACAAGCTTGAGAACAGAGATTAGATTTTACCTCAGTAGGAAGATCTGAGACTTTTGCCATGAGTGCATGATTCTGAATTGCCTCTTCTGCTTGATCACTCCAATCAAATCCCATTCCTTGTTGAGAAACAAGGGCTTGAACAGAGTTTCTGTTCTGGTTGAAGCTTCCAGTCTGAGCTTGTTGATGGTTGTTTTGAGATACTCCACCTCTGCATTCTCTGGCAAAGTGTCCCATCTTATGACACTTGTAGCATTCCACCTTAGACTTGTCAAACCCAGCACCATCTTCTCTTCTTTGGGAAAAGTTGTTTCTCCCAGTCCTCTTTATAAACTTCTTCACCCTCATAGAAAGCATAGCCATCTGCCACTTGATATCCATCTCCTCAAGATCATCAGCATTAATCTGTTCTAAGTCATCATTAATTAATGAGGAGTTAACATGACTAGAAAAGAAAGCTTCTAGTACAGAATCATTGGCCTTCTCCTGATTGACTCCACCAGCAGTACTAACTGATTCAGGGTTAGCAGTAGAATCAGTTGATGCTGATAGAAGTGCAACATTATACACATATCCCGAGGGCTTCTTTTTGGCTTCAACCTCTGCTTCTAATACCCTAAGATCATTGTAAAGATCATCAAGCTCTTTATCTTCTAACTGGTCATTCTGTCTGAAAGACACAATATACATTGTCCATTCCTCACCTAATGATCTTAGAAACTTCTTGTTTACATCATCAGCCTCCATACGAACTCCAACTGTAGCCAATTCTCCAATCAACTTATTAAATCTATCAAAAGTTTGAGTCATAGACTCATTCTTTGTAGAAGTAAAATTTTCATATTGTTGCTTAAGAATTGCCTTCTGGTTCCTCTTGGTGCTCTTGGTACCAGTGAATCTCTTTTCCAATGCATTCCATAAAATCTGAGCATCAGTGCAGTGATGAAATTGGTGCTGATACTCATTGGGAATAGCCAAAAGCAGAGTGCTTAAGGCTTTCATCTCTGTTTGTCTAACCTTTCTTTCTGCATCAGTCTTTGGAGGGGGTCTTTTGCCATCTGGTCCAACCTTTCCTTCAGCACATGGACCATTCTCTATAATATCCCAGATGGAATAATCAGTAAGCAAAATATACTGCTTGATTCTAATCTTCCACATGTCAAACTCATTAGGCCTGAGCATGGAAACCTTTGAAACAAGAGTACTGTTTGATTCAACTGTGTTGTCCATAATGATTGTAGATTTCTAAGAAACCAAGCTCTGATACCACTTGTCAGGATCGATTCCAAACAAGAAAAATTATACTTAGAAATCAGAATTAAAGAATCTTGCGGAATAGAACTTTAATTCAAACACACTCGATGAACAACTAATCAGAAAACACAATCTGTTTGTATTCAATACTTCAACTCACAAGTTTACAACCAAACCTCAATCTTGTTGAACAGGCTCAACAAGACGACTTCTACTTCTCTAGAAATAAGGTTCTAAACCTTGAGGTTAATTCTCTCTAAAACAAAAACGAATTCTTAATGAAATCTCTTGTACCGAATAGCTATCTATCAACATCTATTTATACTAAATAATTACAAGATAACTATCAAAACAAAATTGATCTTCAGAATATTCTTTCATGCTTATCTTCAAACATTCCATCTTTATCTCCAACATTCTCGCATTCCATAATTATGATCACCAGCAGTATTAACATCGTTATGCACAAGCAGTACTAACATTGTTCCAGCAGCATTAACGTTTACTTGCAGTACTAACTTTGCTCTGGCAGTAGTATTAGTTCACACCGTATTGTCTCAACCCACTTCTTGTCTCAACCCACTTCTTGTCGCAACACACGTCTTGTCGCAACCAAAAACTTGTCTCAACCAACAAGTTGCAAAAGAAGCCAAAACCTTGTCGCGGCAAATAGGTTGCGATACAAACCCAAAAAGATTCTTATCGCAACAGAAGATTGCGATAAGTACTTTTTACAATGAGGTAGGTTGCGATAGTTGAGTCTTGTCGCAACAGATAGTTGCGATATGCTACTGTTCACTTCAAAAAATTGCGATTATAACGGCTTGTCGCAACTGAGGGTTGCGATACAATACTGTTCACTTCTTGTGGATTGCGATAGTTATGAGTACTCAAGAACACTGAGATTTGTGAAAGTTATGAATACCCAAGAACACTAAGAGTTGCGAAAGTTATGAGTATTCAAATGATCTTAAGTCGATTCTTCAAAAATGATCAAATTACTCTGAAAATTGGTACGCGGGTTCGCAACTATATTCTGGACAACTTTAGTTATTCAAGTTTTGTCCAAAAACCACTAGAACAGTGATTTTCAATTCAAAACAGTAGGTTTTCTTCAAAAGTCCAAAAATACAAGTTTTGCACAAATTGAGACTAATTCTGGTGTAATTGCGGAATCAAAACACACAGGGATGTTGATCGAAACCCTTAGTGATTTGATAACGACTCTTTAAGAAACACTTAGTGAAAATTGTAAGTAAACAATATGTATCAGAGTTTCACTATCGCTGATAAGTACTATGTCTTTATAGTACCGCTGATATGAAACCTACGCTCTTTTAGATAATTGTTCAGCGAACACTATTCATCAACTTAGCTCTGAGCCTGTTCAGTCTTGTTGATGATCGCTGATAGTTTACTTGTTTACTTATGATCCCTGAAGACAAGTCTCACGTCAACATAGGTTCTACGCTGAAGTCGAAGATCAAGCCCAAGAACCAGCGACAAGTCTTCTAATGAACTGATGCGGATATCAGCGAAGCCACAGATTTGTCCACTCAACATGAAGTATCAAGTAGAAGACTTCAACAATCGCTGAGCTTTATCACTTGCTGATAAAGTACTGTTCAACGAACGCTGATCATGAGGTTCACTCTACAAGTTACTTTTGTCTTACCCCCGCTTGCACGCCTCCGTACGAAAATGTCAGAAAGGATATCCCCTTTGTCCATTATCGTACAACCAACTCTGATTCTACATTGTACATCATGAGGCTACTAAGGTTGTCTACAAAGGTCAAACGATGCAACCAATCAGCTGCTGCCACGTGTAAAGAGATACTGCTTTGGCTAATAATTTACATTACATTCACATACTATCAATACAAAACTATTCAGTAAAAACTTCTTAATCATAACCAACCTTCAAAAGTATATTACACCTTATCTTTTCGTTTGCCATTATAAGTTCGTGGACGTGGAATACATATTTTTGAACATAAAATGAGGGTTAGACCAATTGGTCTAAGTCAGAAAATCCCTGTCAGTTTAGTAATCCTTTTGTAAAACACAAATATACCACACATATATGAATATCAAGCATGACTCGTGTGCACTGTGTAGAACTCCTCCTTCACATGGCTATATTAGTTGGTTGCGCTAAACCAACTAATCAATATACTCTGCTGCACTAACATACATCCAACTCCGTACAGCCAATACTCCGTCGGCCCTCAGTCCGACGAAGGTGCACTCGTGTAGTGTAATGCTTATATAAATAGAACAATATCTCAATATATCATATTTTAATCATAAGCACATCATCACACTACCTACCACGTAATTATTCAATATAAATATATTCCATTTTGAAAACATTTAAAGTAAAACTCAAGTGATTGCTATCAAAACACTTCCAAGCTTTTCTCAAATAAACCGATGATTCGATCTCTCACCAAAAGTCACAGAATCTGAAATAAATGGAAGACCAATATCTATTTATCAATCAAACACATAAGACTCTCTAGCAGTCTAAGTATTCTAGATAAACCTATTATACCCTTATCCACAAATACCCCTCTTCGGCGACTTAGCACGGGGGTTCCGCTACCCGGTTAGCGGGTGGGGCCAAGGGGCAACCCCCTTGTGGGGTCTGGGGCAACGCCCCGAGAATTTTTTTATAAAACCTTATCCGGGTAACTCATCCGGAAACTATATCCCAAAAACTATATCCGGAATCCTAATCCGGAACTATCTGGAAAACCCATCCGGATTCCAAATTCGAAACTATCCGAAAAACCCATCCAGACTCCAAATCCAGTCTACTTGGAAAAGCCAAATCCGGAATCAATCCGGAAACCATTTGGGAAGCCCAATCTGGGAAACCCCGATTCCGGGAAACCCCAATTCCGGGAAAACCATCCGGAAAATATGAGGATTCCAGATACATATATCCGGACTTCGTGCAACATCCGGAAAAGTGAACAATCCAAACAAATCGAAATCCAACCCAGAATCGACACCGACTATTTGATAATCAAAATCTACGAATTCTAAATCGATAGAAATCAATTACAACTACATACAAACATGATTCTAAAAGACAATTACCTCAAAAACGATTCAATTGAGAATTCCCAGCGACGCGACCCTAATCTAACGAACTCTACTCTCCCTTTTCTCTCGGCTTCAACACACACACACACACACACCAACTCAGGAACCGACTTATGAAAAATCTAAGGAGGTGAGGATTCTTTATAATATGCCAAAATGCAAGTGAGGGTTTGAACTTTACTAAAACGACGGATACACCCCTAAACTTATAAACCAACAAAACTCTCCCTAAACTACTAAACAAAATAAATAAATAAATAAATAATTAACTTACCCGGGTCATTACATGAAAGGCCTGCACTATCGTTGAAAGATCCTTCAGCTGTCGCTGAAAAGATCGAGGTTTAGCTTTTGATCAGCTTATCGCTGAAGGGGTGTTCAACTATCGTTGAAGATGCATTTTTATAAAACATAAATTCAGTTATAACTATATTTTGACCTCAACCATTAACGGTTATAACCGCTTAACTGCCATTAAATCACCAATAACTATTCGATCTCTCATTTAAGTATGTAAAAATGAGAATCTGGGTATATATATATATACATACATACATACATACATACATACATACATACATACATACATACATATATATATATATATATATATATATATATATATATATATATATATATATATATATATATATATATATTGTTTTCAGAGCCTTTGAATATGAGAAAATTAACTTAAGAATTATCCCAATACATGGTTCGTGAACCCAAGGTTGATAGGGTCGAGTTATTGTCTTCAGAAAGTGCTTTCCGACACGAATCTTGAGATTGTCCGGTCACGAAATCATCTCCAAAAATTACACAGTCCCTGGCATTTTCTTTAGGCTCTTTGCAAAATATTGTAAACTTCTATAGGCTGATAAAAAGTTTAAAGCTTCCTATCCAAATATTTCCCAAACTCCTCTCAAATGCATGTTCATCCGTCACTTTTATGAAATGAACAAAACCAAACCTTTTGTTCTTCTTTACTCGTCTTCCTTGTTGACTTTTTCCAGGCTCAACCCAAGTATTTCTTTGGCTTTGAAAGACTTCATGTGTTCCAAACGAACCATAAACCCGCATTAACTGTTGTAGTTAATCACCACTTTTTGAAAACATTTTTAAGATGATTTTATAACCATTTTTCGACTAGTGTCCAATAATATGACTAATAGGTGATTTACTCGGGTTGCACATCTTTGTCGAACATCAGAAACTTTGACCTAACTCATGCTGCCATATTCTTCCCAGATTCAGATCACTATTATCTTATTCTAAAATACTCTTAGTTAGACTACGATTCTATTCCTTTTACGGTGTTCAACTCGTGGATCCACCTCGAAGACTTTAAAGTTTTGGTGGAGAAAGAATGGACTGAGGGAACTACATTCGATCTGACTGCAAGATGACAAACCTGAAAAACAAACTACATTGGTGGTTATTGGGAAAAAGAACTTGGAAGATGACACGAAGAAGATCCAAGCTGAGCTTGAAGAAATCGATCTAATAATTGATGCTGGAAATGGTGAGATGATCTACAGCAACAAGCGAAGACTAAATGGGCCGTTGAGGGCGACAAGAACACGAAATTCTTCCACGGGATTAAAACAAGTCATGAATTAGAGGAGTTATGTTTGACGGGGTTTGGAAAGGGAGCCCGACCGAAGTTAAAGCTCCTTCTTGGAATTCTTTAAAAGCATCATGGGGCAATTTGTTTTGTCAGGATGCATCTTCGACCTGTCCAAACTTCAAAAGTTTTTCGGGGAAGATGCAGATTGGCTCGTTAAAGATTGATTTCACGGAGGACGAGATTAAAAACACTCTGTGGAGTTGCAGAGACGACAAGTCACCGGACGTGACGGTACTCCTTCGGCTTTATTAAAGCTTACTGGTAGGTTCTTAAAACTGACTTGTTAAATATATTTTTGTTTTTCAGGGGAAGTCTTGGATACCAAAGGGGTGCAACCGATGGTGGGTTGTTTCATCAGTTGGGTGAAAAGAAACAAAAAAATGTTCTCTTCTATAAAGCAGACTTTGAAAAGGCGTTTGACTCTGTGGAGTGGGATACGTATTGGATATTCTTGAAGCAATGGTTTTCCTACCTAAATGGAACATATGCCTCAAAGCTTGTCTTCATTCCACTTCCTTTTCGGTCCTTATTAACGATTCTCCGACAGCGGGATTTCGGGTGCGAAGAGGTGTACGCCAAGGGGACCCATTATCACCCCATCTTTTTATCGCTGCCATGGAAGGCTTACACCATCTGATTGAGGTTGTGAAAGAAAAATACCTCCTAAACGGAATCGATATCGGCCCGGTAAGGTTTAACATCTCTCACTTGTTCTATGCTGACGATGCTATTTTTATCAACAAATGGTCGTTAGAAGAAGGGAAAAACATTATTCGACTATTAAGATGCTTTTACTTGGCTTTGGGATTTAAAGTAAATCTAGACAAAAGGAAGATTTTTGGAGTCGGTGTCGACTCGGGAATAATACAATTGGCTGCAAATGAACTAAAGTGCAAGGCTGGTAGTTTTCCTTCTAAATACCTTGGCGTTCCCTTGGGAGAAAACATGTCCAACATCAAAGGTTGGGATGCGATCATGGAAAATCTCCAACGCAGTCTTTCAAGATGGATTGCTAAGGCTCTACCCATTGGAGGAAGAAAAGTTTTAGTCCAAGCCGTCTTGGGAAGCCTTGCTACTTGTTTTTTGCCTATCATTCAAGCACCTATGGCTGTCCTCAACAAACTGAACAAATTGGAGAAGTTGAGAAGGAATTTTTTTTGGGATCAGACAACGACGGAAAAAATTGCTTGGCTTAAATGGGGAGTTGTCCTCAACTACAGAAAGCCTCGATAGAGGAGGTCTTGGGTTAGGAAGCATCGCAGTTGTTAACATTGCTCTTTTATCCAAATGGGTGTGGAAATTCCACTCTGACCCAAACTCCATCTAGTCAAATGTTATGAAAGGTATACACAGACAAAGCGGTAGCCTTAACAACGACTGTGAAGTACCTGGTGACAATGGTTCGTGGCCCAAAGTCTTAAAGGCAGTGTCATGGCTAAATGCGAAAGGTATGACAATAAATGATCTTTTGATTAAGCAGATTGGAGATGGCAAAAGCACTCTATTTTGGTATGAAAACTGGGTAGGAGACGACAAACTAAAGAACATTTTTCCTAGATTGTTTACCCTCGACAAAGATAACCTTGTGAAGGTGGCAGATAGAATGCGGGAATACGGGTTCAATTGGGAATGGCGTAGAGAAATACGAAGTGGAAGAGAAACCGAAGACCTGTTGTATTTGTCCAAGAATATTGGAAGCACGTGCCTTAACCACACAAGCGATAGATGGAAATAGAGACTTTGTGGAGATGGAAATTCTTCTGTCAAAGTCACGAGAGAAAAAATCGATTCGTTGATGTTCGAAAGTAGAGGATTCACAACTAGATGGAACAATCTAGTTCCATCTAAAATTAACATTTTTTTTGAAGGGCATTACAAGGTCGCATTCCTTGCTTCAAAGCCATGTTGGCTGACATGGGTATAGACCTCGACAACACCCTATGTCCTTTATACAAAAACTTTGTCGTATCGTTTGATCACACCCATTTCTCGTGCGACACTTCTGTTGCGGTTTGGAGAAGACTCGAAAGTTGGTGGCAGTTTCCTTTTTCCTCTTTTCACTATTTTGGAGCTGCTTTGGAAGGTCTAAATTCGGCATACTTCCCTCTGCTGAATATGATTGGAGGCTATTATGTTCATCACTTGTTACTTTATCTGGAGCTTCCGAAATAGAGTCTTTTTCGACAATCCAGCGCCTAAGATAACTCTTATAGATGGATGGTGTATAGGCATAAGACGAGTTTGAAAGACGTCTTTATTAGGAGAACCTCTCCTTTTCATTGTTTTTTTCTTTGTAATTCCTTCCGCTAGCCCCTGGCTAGAATTCTTATGCATCGTCGTTTCCAAAAAATAAGCATATAACTTTTTAGGTTGTACCACTTCTTCGTAACAACAAATATTATGCCTTTTGTAACAGACACATAATTTTGGTCCTATAAACTTTAACGCCTGTTTTAAGTACTTTAAAATCCCATTATAACGATTAAATATAGTGTCAAAGTCTAAAGTTATCCGGCTCAAACTTTAACGCGGTTCTTGGCTTGTTTTTGAAATGGTCCATCGAAACCTTCTACACAATCTTCATAACATGTCGAAGCAATCTGACTCGGGTAAGCTTGAGTTAAGGTGTTTCAAGTGGGTATGGAAAGAATAGAAGAAGAGCTACAACTTTCATGTTTTAAGCTAGGCACGTACAGACTGCCAAAAAACAATAGGCACCGTTGTGAAGATTGGGATGTATGGAGCATGAAAATCGATGAGAAGCAGATATGCCATCTCCAACGAGAATCAATGTACAATTAATTATAAGCTTGCAGTAGATTATGAAGTTACAGAGAATCAATGTACAATAACTACTTTGAGCTTTTCGTCTACACATACAACCCATGTATATCATCCGAGTTCGTGTAGCCGGTTGTTTAATTCGTTAACATTAATAATGTATCTTGTTGTATATCTGTAGCTTAGTGAAGTGTGATTAAAAAAAATTCTATCTATCTTATTAGACGGTGAAATCAGCTTGTAATTAATGTCTTAGCTCATAACACAATCGGAATAATTAACTCCTAAATCAAATTTCATAAAACTCGGACAATAGTCTCATTGCGTCTTACAAACTCTAAAAGGTCCTAGACGTTAGTTCGTTACAAAAACATGACAAGAAATTTAAATTGCCATGTACAAGTCATAATGCCCCCAACCGAGAAGCAAGATCAGTGAATACGTCTTCGCTGCATGGAATGGTGAGGCCACCCATTGGATGGTAGAAGCCAAACCATTCCTCTGCGTGAGATAATTATTCTTGAAATGCGGGATGGCTTAACAATGATACTCGAACCACAAATCTCTTCTTCTCTTGCTCCCCAACGTAAACGGCAAAATAACCTTTTGGGATGACCTTGTATGTATTGCTGCTTCCATTTGACACCGATCCGACAATTTTTCTAGGCGCGTTTTACAAACTCTAAATAGGAGTCTTGTTCAAAAAACAATTTGAGTAGAGGAAGGAATGCCAAAGACAAAAATAAAAAAAGACAAATTACGAAGTTCTAAGCAAAATAAAAATGCCTCGTGCCATCAAATATTCGATCCTACAAGTAGAACATATTAATACCAGATACCACTCATCGACATACAATAGTTTTTCATGTGGATTCTATCCTTAGATGGGAAAATATATGTAAAATTTACTATTCAGTGAAACAAGTCTTTCAAAAGAACTTTTATTGATTCATTTTTGGGGTTAACTCTATATTTGGAGATAAACTCATTATCTCTCCTACTTTCTCCATTTTGGAGATAGTTTTGGGAAACTGTTGAAGCAAAAAAACAACCCAAAATCCCCACATTCTCTGTTTTCTCCAAAATGGGGAAGCTGTTGGAGATGCTCTAATACATTAATGTGGTTATCACAATTTTCCACCAATGACCCAAAATAATTAACTTCTATTAAATTTTCAACTTTTGAATTAAGGTTACTAATTTATCTCTTAAAAATTAAACATTAAACTCGTTTTGAATTAAGGTTACTAATTTATCTCTTAAAAATTTAACATTAAACATTAACACCGAGAGGTCATGAAGAGTTCAACATAGTATCATTACAGGTCTTGTTTGCATTACTTGTTAATATCACTATATGTCCTTCAAAATGAATGAAGGATGAATTATGCTCGCTATGCGTCTACGAATTTGGCAAGGAAATTTATCTCGCCTTAAAGTTTCTCCTTACACCTATGAAACTATCTCATAGATTACTTAATTTCCTTGGTTGTAACACCCCGAGATGGAAAAGGAGGTTACGTCCGAACATAAAACAAACTGTCAATAAAAGCATACAGAGCACTATTAAACCATATTTAAAATAAACACCATAAAATATAACAATTGCCTCGAACGATACATTTTCTTTCTTCCAAAACTTGTTTTACAACATCAACTAAACCTTCAATTTCTTACCAACAAACCTCTTCGGATTCATTCAAATACCTGCTGTGAAGAAAGAAATGTGGCTGAGCCAAACGCTCAGTGAACAGATACAATAGATAACAAACGAATAATCGAACCCAATACCGGATATAATAAAAATATGAATTTTGGACGCAAGACTCAAATTTACGAGTGTTCATGAAAGGTAAATCGAGTAAATCACATTCGACATCTAATTTCAACATAACATATCGAAATACCCAAGAAGAACGAAACTACAATAAGTTAGACCAAATAACTTAATTTTATTGTTTAATCAAAAGTCATAACAAAATGAATATTTCCAAATTCATTATATCAAAAGGAATAAATCTTGTCGAATATCAAAACGGTCAAATCAAAACAAATGTTGTCAACTAAATACCCAACGAATCTAAGAAACTTGAATCAAAATCATGTGATAGGATTGCATACCAAGCTCGAAAAACGCATACACTTACATGTCAACCGACGTGACAAGTGTCAGACATCTGGCCACACAGGCCTGTACGTTAACGTTGGACTGCAAATCAACACGCACTAAATGTGAGATACGACGTTGGGCACTACACCGACACTCACCTTACAAACAAATCACATAAGCTAGGGCCGACCCATACACCTCTTGAATAAAATCACCATCACACAATGGCCAACTCTCATCAGAGCACAAAAATAAATCGAAAGGAGACGTCGTGGACTGATCACACCACCACGGCACAATGTCGTACCTATGGTACCCCCATAGGTGGTTAGTAGCTCGGTATACTATAACACATAACCCACGAAAGTATGTCACAACACATGTGATCACACTGAGTGGAAAAAACAAATCATACTAGTTACAAAAGAATCAAAAGGCATTTTCTTATTTAAAATGTCGACCAATACACTTAAAAGCTTTATAATTCCAACAACACATTTTATTGGACAACTTACGAATTGAAAAGAAATTTAAATGGCACGAGTGTGGTAAACCATTGACATAACTTCGTTATACAAACTCTTGCAAAAAATTTAAACCAAAAACATATGGCGAAAAAAATCCAAAAGACTAAGAATTTCACACTCACAACATATCGAAATTGAGTCGTATTATTTTCAGCACTTTACAGGTTTGAAACTCCAATATTTTCTCATACTTCAAGGAGGTTTTAGAAAGTATATATAAACAAAGGGTTTAAATAAATGTCATGTGATTCCAAAAAATCAAGAATGAATTGAATCACGTTTAAAATAGATTTAATACGAATTTTCGAAAAGCATCGCGCTGTGCCGCTGTTCTTGTCTAAAATGAGACCAGTTTCGGAAAACCCAAATTTTAGACACTCTATCATAAAATCCACAGTTTGCTCGTGTGACATTAAATCATAGTAGACATCTCCACCTTTTCAGAAACATATTGTATTCCTTAATCCAATAAACAAGCGATTTGTTATGATTTTTATAAACAACACGAAATTTTCAGAGAGAAATTTAGCAGACTTAAAAATAGATTTTGACGTTTGTAACATATTCATAAATCGATTTATCGCTTGCAAAACCAAAAGAGAACTCACCCTAAGATAGACATAATCAAACGATCCACTAACCAGACGGGAACAAAACCAACTTGATGGAAGAAATAGTACATCGTACACCAAATTGAACAAAAAGAATAGAAAGAAAAACAAGGAAATCGTACAATCATACATATATGTAATGAATCAAATAAACATAAATGAATTAACACATATACAACGGATAGAATAAACACAAAGAGAGAAACATAAGGGATCTGTACCTTAACCAATTTCTGAAATTTGCTAACGAAAACTCATATTTCTTAAACAAACCTCTAAAATCACGATCAAAACTTTAAACAAAAACCCAACTTCACCCTAACGATTGTTGCTTGAAACTCCAAAGATAATCAACCTTAATTCTCGTTTTTTCCCTTTTTCCTAAACCCTATGCGATATCTATACTATATTATAAAGCATGAAGTCCCTAAACTCTTAAAAACAACAATTTAATCACTATGTACTACAATTTAAAGCATATTTACTTAATTTCTAGAGAAAGAGAGAAAGTTAATTCTTTTTATATGGAAACCAATAATTTTTTTTGGAAACCAGAAACCATAATGAGAGGGAGAGAAAGTTAATTCTTTTTTTTTTGAAACTGAATAATCAACATTTATTAATATTTGCATTACTTTCCAAATTGATTAATTTTTTGCATTAATTTCGAAATTAATTTGCATTAATTTTTGCATTAAGCCCCAAAAATAAGCCCCTTCTTCCTCCTATATATTTTGGCTAAAAACAATATTTTGGCTATTACGAATTCTGGAAATCTGGTAAGCACCTCCATCAGACTCCAACGAATTCTGGAAATCTGGTTTGCTTCACAACATGTAAGTTTTCTGATCACAATTTTTAGACTTCCAACGATTTGGTTTCTCTACTTCTGCTTGGTTTTTTTGCTCCAACATGCATGTTCTTTATGGTATACGCTATAACAATCTTGTTTTTTTAACTGTATGTGCTATAACCTCTATGAACTGTTTAGCTTTCATCCAAATGAAGGATTGATTAACCATTTATTTAATTAATTTTTTATGTATTACAGAATAATGGATGGGAAGAATATTATCTTCTTTTACACTTTATCAGCACGTGCTCCCCAAAAGCTCTTCGAAGAACCAAACTGGTCAGTTATGATTCTCCTTCTCTCTCGATTTTTTTATAATCATATGATGTATGTAAATATTGCTATGTTACATGTTTGATATCTATATTGATCTTTTTACACAATGTTATCCATCAACAAAACCACATGTGCATGCATCTTAAACTGTTTTTCTTTACATATTGATAATTTTATTTACATAAAATTTGATCTATTAAAGTATTCTCTTAATATTGGAGTTTTTTTATTCTATTTCGACATACACCTTCATACCGTTGTTAAAAATTGGTTTTTTTAGATTTGACACAACGTTCTTGATTGTTGGATCAGCAAAAAAACTGATTTTCTTATAATAATTAAGAAAAAGAAATTGTTTTTGGTCGGCACCATACATCCTTGAAAAAGAAAAAGAAAAGAAAAGAAAAGAAAAGTTTTAATCGTATATCTTAGGTTGTTGCTTCTTAATTTTAATTGGGCTATTGATTAGGCAAAAAAACATTAATTATAAATTATAGTTAAACAATACCAAATTAAGTTTTTTTTTTATTGGATTTCATTAATTTGGGTTTATACATTCAAATCATTGCTGTTTTAGTTTGCTACCATTACTATCTATTTATGATTGTTTATATGTAAGCTTTATCGGTAATGAAGATTAAAATGGGAATTATATTGTTGATTAATCAATAATGATTATTGTTTTCAAACATGTATATATACACATATATATATATATATATATATTAAGAATATTTGAATAATTATGACATAATCTTTTATGAAAATTCTTATCATTCATCTTTGTTGTTTGTTTGATGAGACTTTTTAAACTTATGATACATGTATTTTTATATTCATGATGTTAATATGCTTTTACTTAATTATTAAGTTCATATAAATAATATTTTATTTTTACTGATTAATAGTTATCTAATTAAGAATCATATTTCATAAAACGTGATTTCCTTATATAATAATATTTACATATTTGAACATGTTTTTTTTGGCAAATTGATTTGTGTCAATGCTATTTACTTATTTAAGCCAATCTTAGGATCTTTTAATCTTTGAATGATTAATACTTACCTTGAATAAAATATTCAATTTCTAAATAAATTAATAATTATTTGAATAAAAAAAATACTTACCTTGTTCGATATTTTTATTCTCAACTTATAACATGTTTTTAAGTAATTATTAATTTATTTATAGTTTTTAAAGTTTTTTTTTATTTTGGAGTTCCCCCCTTTTATGCCTGGTATATTTGGCATCATGCCAAAAACCGCTTTCAATTTCTATAACACTTAATATTTAACTTAATTGCTAAAAGTTCTTAAAAAAGATAAATAGCCATATCGAAATTCTAATTGTTTATCATAAACCATAATTACATTCTAAAAGTTAAAACACACATCTTTTGGCCTCTTGCCAAAAGCCCAAAAAATACCGTAATGGTTTTAATTGAATCTCACTTTTGGCCTCATACCAAAACCCACAAAATTGTTAATATTATTAGTGTATTTCATAAACTAAGTGATCGTATGACACCAAAAGATTTTGTCAAAACGGGTGTAAATAGCCTTAAAGGTTTGTAAGGACTTGCATTCTAATATGTTTTAAGGAAATTTCGGTTACCAGCTGCTTGGATTTTAATGGTTCTCTATTTGATTTTTCATTTGTCAAATATCAAACCGTGATATCAAAGATTATTCCAGAAGATACAGCAGTTGGTTAGTCAATTAATTATTTTAAATTTACTAAATTTTTTAAATATATGTTATCATTCTTTATACTAATTTTTTTTAATCTATACTATCTTATAAAGCATTTAGGCTTAAAGTCTTAAAATCTTAAAAAAAAAATTTAGCATAGAGTACAACATATTTATGCATAAAGTCTTATAGTCTTAAAAAACATTAATTTCCTTTTGCATTAATTTTGAAAAGTAATTTTCTTAAAAAACATTCCTGATTTCAATTAAATAACATTAATTTTCATTTGCATTAATTTTGAAACATAATTTTCTTAAAAAACATTTCTGATTTTCAATTAGAAAATATTTAAGTAGAAGTGTTAAAAACAAAAAATTGACATTAGTCATATATAATTCCATAGATTTCAATACATATTTTTAAATGTGTTTGAATGCCATGTAATAAACAATTGATTACTAAAGTTATAAATGATATGAGCCTCAAGCCGTAGGCTTCAAGATAAGCCACAACGTTTTTTAAAGTGTTATTTATGACGATAAATCTCTATATCATGTATATCTATATCACTATTGGTAAAATTTGTATATCATCGACTGAGTACATTGGTAATACCACTCGATCCAATCCACGAATCAATTTGGTTTATATGGCAAAAACACATTTGTATTGTTACCATCTTTTCTTATATTTATTTGAATATTACATCCCGCCGCATTGCGCGGGTACACTGCTAGTAATGTGATAAAACAAATAAGATTAAACCACAAGGATGGTGGCGTGTTGGCAAGGGCTTGGGGGATGTGGTAGAATATTCCATCCACCCCAGATTCGAGTTCAGACGTCAGCATTCTGTGACCAGGTTTAGTCTCAGACGACCGCTTTGTTTGTCTGTTTCCAAATTGCCAATGATGTAGTTTAGGCAAAGCCTAGATGAACCTTATCCCAAAAAAAACAAATAAGATTATATAAATAATAAATTAGAGTCCTAATTTTGTTAAACAACCATGGCCGCCGAATTCCATAGGTTTTATCCCAAAATCTTAAAAAGTTTTCCTTATTATCAAAACTAGCCCCTCTAGTTTCACTCTAGTCACTAGCCCTGCCTTCGGCATCATGCCAGTTCCAATTTTAATTTACCGGCTACTTGTAGGATTGACTACGGATTCGAGTCATAGCACATGGTTTCATAAAACCACACGATTTTCCCAAGAAGATTCACAAAATTTTCAAACTCTAATTAATACATTTACTTAAAGATTTTCTACAAATTACATGATATTACAGTCCCTAAGCTACAAATATCATATACACGAATTAAAAATATGCCACAGATCAATCGCCTACCAATTATGCATCCTCGGTTTGTTTTAACCAGCTAGCCTATCAAGTAATCTGGTAGTACCTAAGAGTTTAATTTTGCATTTTCCATACGTCAAGTAACAACTAATCGCTGATATTCACCTGTTTCCAAAGTCAAAAAACTTCTATTGATTCATAATACATTAATGTGGTTAACCTCTATTTATTTTTCAACTTTTTAGGTAAAGTTAGTAATTTATCTCTCAAAAACTTAATATTAAACTGGTTTTTCTAAGACCAAGAGGTCAAGAGGAATTAAACATAATATTATTACAAGTATTCTTTGCATTTGTTGTTAATATCACCATGTCCACTACTACAGAAAGTTTAATACAACCCTCTAAATGGTACCCGGTTTACTAAAAAACCGGGTTTTATTTGTTTCTAATGGGATTCGTACCCGTCACCATCTGATAAACCGGGTTCTATTCGATGGGTAGTTTGGAACGCGTGTTTTTTAATAATCCTACCCGGTTCCTTTAAGGAACCGGGTACCATTTATCCGCACAAATTTCTAGGTTAATCAAATACTGACCTTTCTTAATGACGGCTATAACTTCTTCTTCTCATTCTAAACGGATGTGGTGATGCTATTAATATTCAAATAGCATATTTTAAAACAACAATTAATTGCAAGATAGTGAAGTTTTCAAGCAATTAATTTCTTCAAATCTAAACGGCGACTACATTAAATTTCTTCTTCTATCCATGCTTGTTCGTTTCAAATATCTACTGATTTGAAGAATTTTAAGGTAATATTGTATTTTTTACGTTTATATTTTCTCATATACACAACACACCAATATAATAACACCCACACACACACACACACATATATATATATATATATATATATATATATAATTCATGATTGTATATGCATGTGAAATAATATATGGTTGATGGTGTTGTTTTTTTATATTTTGTTAGGATCGTTTGAGCTATCAGATTACAAGATCGAATTAATTTGCTCATTGGTGGAACAAGGTAATTCTTTGTCATTTTAAATTTTAGTTTATCAATATTGCTTGATCATACATAATTTTCTATATCTTAAGGAACACCATTGCATATGACTTGGATTTTATACCTGTCTGAAATAATCTAATAGAGATTACTTTCAGATAGTCCCCGTTTTGGGATTGCTTTTTGAATAATTTGTCTCATTTAGGATGTGAATACGTATTAGTCGATTAAGTATTTAATAAAAATTCGTTAGATATTTCTCATTGCTCCTACGAGTATGTGTTTCAGACGCATATTTGGGGAGACAATGGGAAATGCTGACGAATTTTTTTTAAATACTCAATCTGCTAGTACGTATTCATATATGAGACAAATTATTCAAAAAGTGGGTTAGGATTGACCACCGGCCATTTATTCTATTCATGCATTGCATGCATTTCATTAATATTTTATTTACTATATTACAGATGGATCGTAATACTTGGATGTACAAAATACCACGCGCTACCATTGAATATCTGACCTATTTGGACGAGTTTATTAAAGTTGCTGAGGATAACCGGGTGAACAATAGAGAGAGGGTATTTTGTAAAGATTGACATAACTTGCCATTTGGTGTCCTTGTAAAGATTGCCATAACTTGCACAAGTTTACTGATTATCATGTAATTCAAGGACATTTGATATGTCGTGGGTTTATGGAAGGGTATACGATTTGGTCACAACATGGTGAGATACTTGATGACCGTAACACGAGTCGTGATTGTAATGTCGATGATTATATTGATTCATACAATAGTAGTCATGATAATATAGATGATATGTTGCATGATGTGGAACATGATGTTGCTGATAAGCATTATGAAGATTTTCAACAATTGTTTGTGGATTCTGAAAAACCATTGTATGTTGGTTTCATAAAACCACACGATTTTCCCAAGAAGATTCACAAAATTTTCAAACTCTAATTAATACATTTACTTAAAGATTTTCTACAAATTACATGATATTACAGTCCCTAAGCTACAAATATCATATACACGAATTAAAAATATGCCACAGATCAATCGCCTACCAATTATGCATCCTCGGTTTGTTTTAACCAGCTAGCCTATCAAGTAATCTGGCAGTACCTAAGAGTTTAATTTTGCATTTTCCATACGTCAAGTAACAACTAATCGCTGATATTCACCTGTTTCCAAAGTCAAAAAACTTCTATTGATTCATAATACATTAATGTGGTTAACCTCTATTTATTTTTCAACTTTTTAGGTAAAGTTAGTAATTTATCTCTCAAAAACTTAATATTAAACTGGTTTTTCTAAGACCAAGAGGTCAAGAGGAATTAAACATAATATTATTACAAGTATTCTTTGCATTTGTTGTTAATATCACCATGTCCACTACTACAGAAAGTTTAATACAACCCTCTAAATAGTACCCGGTTTACTAAAAAACCGGGTTTTATTTGTTTCTAATGGGATCCGTACCCGTCACCATCTGATAAACCGGGTTCTATTCGATGGGTAGTTTGGAACGCGTGTTTTTTAATAATCCTACCCGGTTCCTTTAAGGAACCGGGTACCATTTATCCGCACAAATTTCCAGGTTAATCAAATACTGACCTTTCTTAATGACGGCTATAACTTCTTCTTCTCATTCTAAACGGCTGTGGTGATGCTATTAATATTCAAATAGCATATTTTAAAACAACAATTAATTGCAAGATAGTGAAGTTTTCAAGCAATTAATTTCTTCAAATCTAAACGGCGACTACATTAAATTTCTTCTTCTATCCATGCTTGTTCGTTTCAAATATCTACTGATTTGAAGAATTTTAAGGTAATATTGTATTTTTTACGTTTATATTTTCTCATATACACAACACACCAGTATAATAACACCCACACACACACACACACATATATATATATATATATATAATTCATGATTGTATATGCATGTGAAATAATATATGGTTGATGGTGTTGTTTTTTTATATTTTGTTAGGATCGTTTGAGCTATCAGATTACAAGATCGAATTAATTTGCTCATTGGTGGAACAAGGTAATTCTTTGTCGTTTTAAATTTTAGTTTATCAATATTGCATGATCATACATAATTTTCTATATCTTAAGGAACACCATTGCATATGACTTGGATTTTATACCTGTCTGAAATAATCTAATAGAGATTACTTTCAGATAGTCCCCATTTTGGGATTGCTTTTTGAATAATTTGTCTCATTTAGGATGTGAATACGTATTAGTCGATTAAGTATTTAATAAAAATTCGTTAGATATTTCTCATTGCTCCTACGAGTATGTGTTTCAGACGCATATTTGGGGAGACAATGGGAAATGCTGACGAATTTTTTTTAAATACTCAATCTGCTAGTACGTATTCATATATGAGACAAATTATTCAAAAAGTGGGTTAGGATTGACCACCGGCCATTTATTCTATTCATGCATTGCATGCATTTCATTAATATTTTATTTACTATATTACAGATGGATCGTAATACTTGGATGTACAAAATACCACGCGCTGCCATTGAATATCTGACCTATTTGGACGAGTTTATTAAAGTTGCTGAGGATAACCGGGTGAACAATAGAAAGAGGGTATTTTGTAAAGATTGACATAACTTGCCATTTGGTGTCCTTGTAAAGATTGCCATAACTTGCATAAGTTTACTGATTATCATGTAATTCAAGGACATTTGATATGTCGTGGGTTTATGGAAGGGTATACGATTTGGTCACAACATGGTGAGATACTTGATGACCGTAACACGAGTCGTGATTGTAATGTCGATGATTATATTGATTCATACAATAGTAGTCATGATAATATAGATGATATGTTGCATGATGTGGAACAGGATGTTGCTGATAAGCATTATGAAGATTTTCAACAATTGTTTGTGGATTCTGAAAAACCATTGTATGTTGGTTTCATAAAACCACACGATTTTCCCAAGAAGATTCACAAAATTTTCAAACTCTAATTAATACATTTACTTAAAGATTTTCTACAAATTACATGATATTACAGTCCCTAAGCTACAAATATCATATACACGAATTAAAAATATGCCACAGATCAATCGCCTACCAATTATGCATCCTCGGTTTGTTTTAACCAGCTAGCCTATCAAGTAATCTGGCAGTACCTAAGAGTTTAATTTTGCATTTTCCATACGTCAAGTAACAACTAATCGCTATATTCACCTGTTTCCAAAGTCAAAAAAACTTCTATTGATTCATAATACATTAATGTGGTTAACCTCTATTTATTTTTCAACTCTTTAGGTAAAGTTAGTAATTTATCTCTCAAAAATTTAATGTTAAACTGGTTTTTCTAAGACCAAGAGGTCAGAGGAATTAAACATAATATTATTACAAGTATTCTTTGCATTTGTTGTTAATATCACCATGTCCTTAGAAATTTCAAGCAATTCTCATTTGAGATGTATCACGTAAGTTGCAAAGATTTCACTATATGTATAGGCCCCGTTTTTTTTGAAGTATATAATATTTATATACGACAAAACAAACAAACTCACACACCCTCTTCACCCTTGGTGAGGCTTGAACCCCTGACCTCCTAGGAGGAAAGAGACTCACATACCGCTAGGCCAAAAGGCCCTTTGGTGGCTCCGATTGTTTTAATTTAAGAGTTTTTATTTTATCAATTGAAAGCCATAATATTTTTATTTTGTTAAGGAACAAAGCAATGTAAGAATTAATGGTTCATACATCTCCATGACAATGTATATGGGGCCAAAGGGTTGAGAAGTTCGGCTATGATAAAAACAAGCACCTTTTTACGGTTGTAATCCATAAACCTAGAAAATGTTAATCACAAAAATGTCAATAGAATCAGTGGAACACAAAAATTTCTTCTCACTGAAACGATGGAATTTGGCTAAAAGCATTTTCGTCTTGCGTCTTGCTCAAAACGTTGATTTCATGACTTGAAAAAGAATATGTTTTTTTCGCCCGAAAAAATTGTTAACTTTTTCGAGGCTCAACCCAAAGCTTTTTTTGAGCTTTGAAACACTTTGGGTGTTCCAAACGAACCATATGTAATGACTCGGGTAAGTTAGTTGTTATTTAATTATTTTATGTTTATTAGTTTGGGTTTTTTTTGAAGGGTGTCATAGGCTATGCCTAGGCTAATCCCATGACAATTTATGACTGTAAGACATCAGCCCTGATTAAACCTCAGTGGCCACAACTGTTGTGTATGCCTGGATTCCAACCATGGACAGATGGGATATTCCACCACATCCCCAGTACGCCACAACCCCTGTGGTTTCATCTGTGCATGTTCTTGTAGCCTATTCTTTAATTCATTGTAATCGTGTCAATAGTTTCATGATGCGCGATTTTGGATGTATGAGATGCTTTGACCTGTGAAAGGGAATTTCTCATGGGGAGAAAAGATATTTGCGAAAAGTTAGTATAAGTGAAAACACCTCTTAGCTCATAACGCAACCGGAAAAATAATTCGTAAATCAAATGTCATAAAACTAGGACAATTGTCTCAGCGCGTTTTACAAACTCTAACTGTTAGGACACTGAAGTTGTCCTTTATAATAGAAAGTTTTGTAAAGCAATAGCTGTGTTAAAGGGCTCATGCTTAATTGTTGTAGCAAGTGATGAAGACTATAAATAGGTCTTTACTTGTAGTTTGTAACAAGTGAATTCATTAATACAAGATGTAGATCTCTAATCACTTTGTGTTCTGTCTAGGTTAGATTTCCTTTTCAATAATGTTCTTCATCATCTTGTTACACAATACTTGGATTGTATGAAGATCATGGACCTAACAAGTGGTATCAGAACCAAATCGAAGAATTTTTCATCGATACGATCATCGGATCTTCACAATTCAAGCGTTTTTTTAGCCCTATTTTGCTCAGATTTCGGATTCTTATGGTGTTTGTTCAAGAAAAAGTTGAACTCACTTTTTGGATCAAAAGTATGCCAAATCGATCGAATTACATGTTTTGATCAACTAGAAATCTGTTCATCTTCATTTTTCGAATAAGTCTGTGAAAGAATCACTGAAATTGGTCAAGAATTGAAGAAGTTATGATGATTTTAGTGATTTTCGAATGCTGTTACTTGAATTCGGATTATTCTTGATGAATTCGGATTATTCTTGATGAATTCGGATCCTTCATCATTTACTGTTCATTGATGAATTCGGATCCTTCATCATTTACTGTTCATTGATGGTTTCGAATCCTTCATGCTTTACTGTTCATGGTTTCGGATGCTACTATTGTTTGGATGGCTTAGATGGTTTCGAACTGTTCAGAGTTGTTGGTTTCGGATCTTGTGAAGTCCGAAATATTGCTGAATTTGGTCATCTTAGTTTTGAATTTCGGAATGTGCTTACACCTAAAGGTTCAAAGGTATGGATGGCTTCGCATCTTTCTAATCCTCATTCTAATGGTTTCGAATTCCATTTATTCAAGATAGGCATGGTTTCGCATCCAACATGATACGAAATGGCTTGATTTCGAACCCTACATGATCCGGATTCATTGATTTCGGACCCTTCATGATTCGAATTGCTCTGATTTCGGACCCTTTATGATTCGAATTGTCCTGATTTCGAACCCTTCATGATTCGAATTGAGTGATTTCGAACCCTTCATGATTCGAATTCCATGATTTCGATCCCTTCACGATCCGAATTCATTGATTTCACACCCTACATGATTCGAATTCCCTGATTTCGCACCCAACATGATCCGAATTGAGTGATTTCGAACCCTTCATGATCCGAATTCCCATGATTTCGGACCCTTCTTGTTCCGACTTCCTTGATTTCGAATCCTACTTGATCCGAATTGACCTGATTTCGCACCTAACATGATCCGAATCCATGGTTTCGAATCTGCCTACATCCGAATTCTGATGGTTTCGGATCCAAGAAATTTATTGAAAAATATTTCTCATTAAAAAAAATAAAAAAAATCCGCTAACCGGTTAGCGGAACCCCCGTGCTAAGTCTCAGGAGGGGGACATTGTTCATGGATTTTAGCATAACGCGTGTGTGACATCATTCAGATATTCAGCTTGCCACATACATTTAGCAACTGTCAAAGTTTAAAAGAGCTCAAGTCTTTCAAGATTTTCAGAAAACTCTAACAGGTCCTAGTGCTTAGTTCTTTACAAAATTAAACATGGAGTAAATTTAAAACTGCCATGTACAAGTCATAATGCCCCCAATGGAGAAGCAAGATCAATGAATACGTCTTCGTTGCATGGAATGGTGAGGCCACCCATTGGATGGTAGAGCCTAAACTCTTCCTCAGCCTGACATAATAATTCTTGAAATGCAGGATGGCTTAACAATGAAACTGGAACCACAAATATCTTCTTCTCTTGCTCCCCAACATAAACGGCAAAATAACCTTTTGGGATGACCTTGTATGTATTGCTGCTTCCATTTGACACCGATCGTCGGAGGATTTGTTTTGCTTGAATGATCTGAGGCATAAGAATGGCCATTTTTTCTAAGGAGGATACAGTCTGCTGCGTTCTAAAGGCTGATGAAGGAAGAAAAACCTCAAACTAATCCTTGGTGAAATATGTTGTTGTGGTTGTGTTTATGCATATGGAATGGTTTATATAGCTAACTAATATAATGAGAGGTGGTGATATGTGGTGCAGAGAAAAAGCAATGTCACATGGTTTTGTCTTCCGACCTGTAATTAAGAAGGATATCCATCAAATCGCTGAATGATTGGTTAGCCTCTACCAATCAAACCTATAACTTGGCCAAAAACGTCAAGACAAAACCATGTGATTATTCTTACATCATTGGGCCGCATACGTTATAAGATAACCCCAGAGATTTTAATGAATCTTTTGTTTGTTAGGAAACATAGCCACATTACATTTAAAGTACATTTTGTATATATTAGCCTATTCATGTTTGAAAGATTAAATAAACTCACCGTGCTCCAATGAATTTGGAAAGAAATTGTTACCTCGCCTGGAAGTTTCTCCTTACACCGCTGAAACTATCTCACAGATTACTTAATTTATTGGGTCCCTAAGCCAGCAGATGGATTTACAAGGACCCAAAGCAACTTAATGGGGAGGTTCTCCAATTAATGACCCCCTTCAAACTCGTCTTACGCCTACACAACATCTATATAAAAGTGTTATCGATAATCAAATAAAAAAGATCCTCCCTTTTAGGCACTGATTTGTCTAGAGCGACTGTATTTCGGAAGCTCTAAATAGAGAAACAAGTAAAGACCGTAATACCCTTCAAGCAATTGTGTTTGTGTAGAAGGACGTGGGCCGATTCTAGTCCTTCCAAAGTCGTTCCAAAACAACGAAAATGGGAAAAGGAACTGCCGCCAACTTTACAGCCTTCTCCAAACAACAGCAAAAATATCGCACACGAAAACAGTATGATCAACCGTTTCAACAAACTGCTTACATAATGGACATAGGGTATTATCGATGTATATACCCATGTCAGCCAGGTTTGCTTTGACAGGAATGCGACCTTGTAATACCCTCCAACAAAAGATGTTAATTTTGGATAGAACTAAATTGTCCCATATAGTTGTGAAGCCTCCATTTTCAAACATCAAGGACTCGATTTTTTCTCTCATAACTTTGACAAAAAAGTCTTCATCAACGGGAAGTATCCATTTCCATCTATCGTGTATCGAATAGGTGGATGCTTTCCAATTTCCTAGATAATTGCAGTAAGTCTTCGATCTCTCTACCACTCTGGATTTCTCTAGGCAATTCCCATTTGAACCCTTCTTCCCCCATTTTATCAGCCATCGTGGCAAGGTTACCTTTGTTAAGGGCAACAGTCTACGAAAAAGGTCCTTTAGTTTACCACTCCTGTCAAAACTTTATACAAAACATAGCGGTATTTCCATCTCTAATCTGCTTAAGCATAAGATCGTCGATGGTCATACCTTTCATGTTTAGCCACCGCAAAGTCTTTAAGACTTTAGACCACGGGCCGTGATCACCAGGGAGTGGTTTCTCCTGCACCTCACGTTCATGATTTCTACCATGATATCTACATTCAACTGTGCTCTGGAGACACGGTCGAAGTACCGAGAGTGTTAGTACACTAATGTATCCAAGATTTAGTCTAATTGTATTTAGTCTATTATTGTCAAAGTCAAAATTATCTAGGTTTGGTCAAAGGGTATATAAACCCAAATGTTAGGGTTTTGTGTGTGAGGTCATTAGTGTAGCTAGACACCAAGGTGTGTGTGTGTGGCCTCCAAGAGAGAAAGTGTGCTAAACTCTCATCTTTTACATTTTCTCAATCAATCCATGTTTTCAGCCCAAACAGATGTAACGTCCCAAAAGTAGATCATGCGATAAATCATAAACTGAGCGTTTTACAATGCAAAAAAAGAAAGAAATACTTGTCCATTACATTTAGATTACGAGCTTAACAAAAATGACAGCGGAAGTCTAACTATCCACAACCGAGCTCTATACTAAGGTTAATCATCTATCTTGGAGTCGCTCTATCTCCAAGCCACAATCCTTCTATCTTTAGTTCTTGACATTCGAGCCTGAAGCTCGCTTACCTGAAAATGGTTTAGTTTTGAAAAGTGAGGGTTAGACCAAAAGGCCTAGTGAATTCCCTCCGTAAAACAACATGTATAAATAGTATAAAATCATTTTTTAAAATGCATCATAAGTCATCACATATGGTACTGTACCGTGTAATGGATCCCTTAACCATTCGCGATCGGGGCCCACGCAGGCTCCCCTTTCGCCTTCTCGTATCGGGGCCCAAGCAGACTCCCCGATACCCGCCTAGGAGGAAACGAATTCCATCCTACCGTCTCGTCATACATATCCAAGGGACCATCAGATCCCGAGGCTCATTGATCCCACGGTACAGACCGACATCACATAAACATGCACATACATTTCATAAAAATATTTGACTCCTTACCATTCATGCGCATCAGTTTAACATCTCATACATTTCTTTCCTCCCATGCAAATCGGTTCATAAATAGTTCATGCTTGTTAACAACCATAATCAGTAAAAGAATCATTTAACATTTACGTCGTAAAAGTGGTTTAGGGAACTCACCTGATAGTAGTGCTCTTCCTACACTTGTCCCGTTCCGACCGTAAACCTATTAATTTAATTATATAAAAATATAATTAGTCTTACTAATCCTTCAAACCTGTACCACCCTCCCTTAACTCGATCCTAGCATGGGTAGACGTTCTCTAGGCCAAACTACTAAGGGAAGATCTCGCGGGACATAGTATTGCGCCACAGGCAGGGGTGAGATACAGACTTTGCGCCACAGGCACTGGCGCAATACTAGCTTTGCGCAACAGGCGCTTGCGAAAAGCTGACTTTGCGCCATAGGCGCTTGTGCAATACTAACATTGCGCCACAGGCGCTTGCGAAAAGCTCACTTTGCGCCAAAGGCACTATTCATCGTCTTCTTCGTCGGGACATAGGCCAAAACTCGCCTATAACTTATCTTTCGTTTTTAATAACTGACCATCTAGAGTTATACCTATCTTAACATCATTCTTCATCAATAACATCATTTCTTAATAAGAACGAGAAACATAATGGGTTTTCCCTGGATAACACAGGATAACACAGGTCTGCCATTTACTTTCCAACGTCTCAAAACACAACCACTAAGAAACCCTTCTTAGACGAATTTAGAATTCAGCACTAACACATTTTATTCGAAAATCTGAAATGTATAACCAGGGGCTTAAAGCATTCGATAATGGCAAAACTAAGTGGAAACCCCAGCTGATTTCACCCATTTCGACACAGACATAAAACCACAGAGGAGAGAAAGCCTGAACTGAAAAATATCAAGAGGGTGTGGATGATTACCTGAACAGAATCCTTCTTGTACAAAAACTCAAACTCCACACAAATGGTATACTAAGTCGTCTCCTTCTTCTTCCTTTCTCAGCACAGCCGCCAACAAACAAAAATGAATAGTAATAATACTGATTTAGGAATTAACACTGCCCTAGGGATTTGGGCCCAATAAAGCCATATTCACATTTTAATAAGGCCCCCTTACAAGAACTTTCTTTTCTCCCAATTTGGCTGCCAAACTTTTCCTTATTGAAATATTGGGTTATTACAACCTTCCCTCCTTAAAAGAATTCCGTCCCCGGAATTCCTCATTGGAAAAGCTGCGGGTATCTTTCCCTCATTTCTGACTCCAATTCCCACGTAGCCTCAGGGCCCTTGTGATGTCGCCACTGCACCCTCACTAGTCTGATTTCTTTGTTTCGTGACTTTCTTACCTTAACATCCGTGACGGCTTCAGGTTCCTCTACAGAGTTCAATCGTTCATCCACTTTGATGTCGTTTAATGGCACAACCTTAGTCACGTCAGCCAAACACTTCCTTTGGTTTGACACGTGAAACGCGTTGTGGATGCCACTCAATTCTTCGGGTAGATCCAGTCTGTAAGCCACTTCTTCAATTCGTTCCGTAATCTCAAACGGTCCGATATAACGTGGGCTTAACTTCCCACGTCTCCCAAACCGCAACACTCCCTTCCAAGGTGACACCTTAAGTAGAACGTGATCTCCGACTTGGAATTCTATGTCTTTTCGTCTTTTATCCGCCTAACTCTTTTGTCGGTCGCGGGCGACCTTCAGTCTTTCGCGCACTTGGACTATTTTGTCCGAAGTCTGCTGAACAATTTCGGGCCCAGTCAACTGCCTCTCCCCAACCTCATTCCAACATAACGGCGTCCGGCACTTTCTACCATATAATGCCTCAAATGGCGCCGTCTTAATGCTCGAATGATAACTGTTGTTGTAAGCGAACTCAATCAATGGAAGATGCTTTTCCCATGACCCTTGAAAATCTAGAGCACATTCCCTCAACATGTCTTCTAACGTTTGGATCGTTCGCTCACTCTGCCCGTCGGTCTGAAGATGATAAGCGGTGCTCATCCTGATCTGCGATCCCATTTCTTTTTGGAAGCTCCTCCAGAACTTGGAGGTAAATCTGCTATCTCGGTCAGATACAATCGACGAAGGTACCCCGTGAAGGGTTACGATCTCGTCGATGTATAATTTGGCTAATTGTTCCATTGAATAGGACTCTCGTATCGGCAAGAAGTGAGCTGATTTCGTGAGTCGATCCACAATTACCCAAATGGCGTCATATCCCTTCGGTGTTCTAGGCAAATGGGTCACGAAGTCCATCGTGATCTGATCCCATTTCCACATCGGTATATCCAACGACTGAAGCTTTTCGTATGGCCTTTGATGTTCAATCTTCACACGCGAACACGTTATGCAGGTCTCAACGAAGTGAGCCACATCCTTTTTCATCCCAGGCCACCAATAATCTCACCGTAGGTCTCCGTACATTTTGTTAGTTCCAGGATGAATCATGTACTTGGATTTGTGAGCCTCTTCCAAAATCACCTTCCTGAGCTCTCCGATCTTCGGAATCCAAATCCTCCCATTGAAACACTTCACTCCTCGCCCATCCTCTACTAACGAGGTTAGTTGTCCGACCAATCTCTCCCTCTTGAGGTTGTCAGCACCGAGTGCCTCGGCTTGACACTTCTTTATCTCGGCCAACAGGTTAAAGGTCACTTTAGCTCTCATAGCAACAATACTGGGGACCTCGTTCCTTTCTTTACGACTCAAAGCGTCCGCTACTACATTCGCCTTTCCTGGATGATACTCGATCTTACAATCATAATCGGTCAACAGCTCGATCCATCTTCTTTGACGCATATTCAACTCTTTCTGATCAAAGAGGTGACATAGGCTTTTATGATCTGTGAAAATCTGGCACTTCGTCCCGTACAGATAATGCCGCCAAATCTTCAAGACAAAAACCACTGCCGCCAATTCTAAGTCGTGCGTAGGATACCGAGCTTCATGATCTTTTAACTGTCAGGAGGCATAAGCAATCACCTTTCCTCTTTGCATGAGTACACAACCTAAACCGAGTTTTGACGCGTCACTGAATACCATGAAGTCATCTGACCCGTCTGGTAACAACAACACCGGAGCGCTGCTCAACATGTCCTTCAATCTTTGGAAAGCTTCCTCCTGCTTCTCGGACCAAGCAAACTTGATGTTTTTCTTGGTTAGAGAGGTTAACGGCATGGAAATACGCGAAAAGTCCTCAATGAACTTCCGGTAGTACCCTGCCAAACCAAGGAAACTTCGAACTTCTGACAGGTTCTTCGGTTGCTCCCAATCCCGGATAGCTTCAATCTTTGCTGGGTCCACCATGATTCCTTTTTCAAACACCACATGCCCGAGGAATTGCACCTCCCTTAGCCAAAACTCACACTTTGAAAATTTAGCGAATAATTTCTCCCTCTTCAATAGTTCAAGAATCAGCCTAAGGTGGTTCTCGTGCTCCTTCTCCGATTTTGAGAAAATCAGAATGTCGTCTATGAACACGATCACGAACTTGTCTAAATAAGGTTGACACACCCGTAATGCCCATATCTGGTTCTGAAGATGGTCTTTGGTACGTCCTCCTCTCGCACCTTGAGTTGATGATACCCCGACCTCAAGTCTATCTTGGAAAAATAATTGGCTCCTTGAAGTTGATCGAACAGGTCGTCAATTCGCGGTATTGGGTACTTAGTCTTGATTGTAACCTTGTTGAGCTCTCGGTAGTCTATACACATTCGCATGGTGTCGTCCTTCTTCTTCACGAAGAGTACGGGTGCTCCCCACGGTGACGTACTCGGCCTCACGAACCCCTTGTCTAATAACTCCTGCAACTGAGTCATCATTTCCTTCATTTCGGGCGGCGCCAACCTATATGGTGCACGAGCAATCGGTGCAGCTCCAGGCATCAAATCGATTTTGAACTAGATCTGACGATCCGGAGGTAAACTTGTCAAATCATCCGGAAATACTTCCGGGTACTCATTTACTACGTGCACATCACCCACTCCACGCTTCTCTTTCTTGGCGTCTAACACGTACGCTAAGAATCCTCGACATCCTTTCCTCAAACACCTACTAGCCTTAATCATGGAGATAAGGCTAGTGTTCCTATTACAGCGGTTCCCATAAATCACTATGGGATCCCCATCGGGTGATTGGATCCTAATCAGCTTTTTGTTGCAAACGATATTTGCATCATTTGCGGCTAACCAGTCCATACCCAACACTACATCGAACTCCCCTATAGCCATGGGGTATAACTTCATAGGAAACAGTCTTCCTTCTATATCTATGACACAATTCTCTATTACTTCTTTAACATACACCAGACTATCGTTAGCAGTTTCCACCCCTAGCGCCCTCTCCAAATGTCTAGGCCTCACCCCTAAACATTTCATAAACGCATGCGAAACAAATGAGCGATTTGCTCCCGAATCAAATAACACCTTGGCACACAATGAGTTTACTAGAAATGTACCTGCCACAACGTCTGGAATTTCCTCCGCTTCCTCCGCAGTCATGCGAAACGCACGTCCCTTAGCACGTGTCGGCTCCACTCCCTTCTCACTTCCTTTCTCCCCCTGACGATTCCCAAACTGAGCCGATCCACCCTTCTTCAATTGCGGACAGTCATATCGTGTGTGACCAATGGCCCCACATTGAAAACCCAATTTTCCCTTGGGACAATCCCTTGACAAGTGACCAGGTAAGCCACACCGGTAGCATGAGTTTGAACCTGCCATGCAATCACACCGGTGCACTTTGTTGCACTTCGCACACGGTTTCCCAACTGTATCTTTGCTTACACGGTTATCAGATCGGAACACTTTCCCCTTCCTCGAGTCGTTCCCCGCTCCATCCCACTTACGCTTGTCGCCGCTCTTCTTAGATGTCTGACGGTTCTTCTCCATTTCAATCAGTTCGGCCGCGTCGATGGCTGCTTGAAAGGTAATGGGGTTTCTTGCCATCACTAGCTCTCGAATATCACTTCTCAGACCGTGGATGTAGTGGTTCACTCTTCGCCCCTCCGTCGGCAAATACAAGTCGGCAAAACGGGACTTCTCAATAAACTTTGAAGTGTACTCCCGTACCGTCATTCTCCCTTGCTCCAAACCCAAGAATTCTTCTTCCAGCTTTTTCACTGCCGCGAGTGGGCAGAACTGTGCTTTAAACCGGTCTACAAACGATTCCCACAACATTCCCTTCGCCATCGCAGACCCCTTTCCCCAGTTTCGGCTTCCCACCAGTAAACTGCATCGGATTTCAACATGGACAAGGCGAACATCGCCCTATCCCCGTCAGCACATTTGCAAGTGTCGAAAACCAGTTCCATCTCTTTCACCCACTTCATTGCCAGAACCGGGTCACATTCGCCTTTGAACGTAGGGGGCTTGCATGAGGCGAAAACCTTAAAATTACAACCCTTAGCTGCCAACTCGCTCACCACCAAAGATGTCGCTTTCGAATGACTCCCAGTACCAGACTCAACAGGATTTGACAACTCTACACTTTCTTTGTTTTCGGTCGCCTCTTTGCTTTCAGAGGTCGACCCATTATGTCTGGTAAGGAGGGTTTGCAGAGTCTCTTGGATTTTACCAAGTTCCGCAGCCAAGTTCTCTTGAGTGACAAACGTGGATCCCCGACCCCGACCACGTCCCCTTATCGGGTTCCCCCTTCTTACCGTAGCCGAACTTTCCTGGACCGAGTCTTCTTGGTTGACGGGCATTTCCACACTCCTAGTCCTCCCACGGCTCCTTCCACGACCCCTTCTGCGACCCCTTCCGCGGTTAGCCGGTCCATACTCTAGAGCCTCCTCTTCTTGGTTCCTTGGTACGACAGGTACTGACTTACTTCTCAAGTTCCTCCCAGCCATAACGCTAATTCTGAAAGAAAATAATCATTAACCCTTGCTAGACATGACACCACCACATGCTATATAAGGTAATTGAAGCACACACATGTACCTGTAAGTTCGTAATTACACTGGCCAGGTGCAATCCCAAGCTTACCTTACACGTTTGTCCTTGGCACCTTATTCCTAAGCGCATTTATAGTGATCGTTCCTAGAGGCAATCCTATGTCTCAGCTGTGTTCCTCTTCCTACAGTTTAAGTTTAGGCCCTAATGGTCACCTAAATCCCTTAAACTAAGGCTCTGATACCATTTGTAACGTCCCAAAAGTAGATCATGCGATAAATCATAAACTGAGCGTTTTACAATGCAAAAAAAAAATACTTGTCCATTACATTTAGATTATGAGCTTAACAAAAATGACAGCGGAAATCTAAATATCCACAACCGAGCTCTAGACTAAGGTTAATCATCTATCTTGGAGTCGCTCTATCTCCAAGCCACAATCCTTCTATCTTTAGTTCTTGACAATTGAGCCTGAAGCTCGCTTACCTGAAAATGGTTTAGTTTTGAAAAGTGAGGGTTAGACCAAAAGGCCTAGTGAATTCCCTCCGTAAAACAACATGTATAAATAGTATAAAATCATTTATTAAAATGCATCATAAGTCATCACATATGGTACTGTATCGTGTAATGGATCCCTTAACCATTCGCGATCGGGGCCCAAGCAGACTCCCCTTTCGCCCTCTCGTATCGGGGCCCAAGCAGACTCCCCGATACCCGCCTAGGAGGAAACGAATTCCATCCTACCGTCTCGTCATACATATCCAAGGGACCATCAGATCCCGAGGCTCATTGATCCCACGGTACAGACCGACATCACATAAACATGCACACACATTTCATAAAAACATTTGACTCTTTACCATTCATGCGCATCAGTTTAACATCTCATACATTTCTTTCCTCCCATGCAAATCGGTTCATAAATAGTTCATGCTTGTTAACAACCATAATCAGTAAAAGAATCATTTAACATTTACGTCGTAAAAGTGGTTTAGGGAACTCACCTAATAGTAGTGCTCTTCCTACACTTGTCCCGTTCCGACCGTAAACCTATTAATTTAATTATATAAAAATATAATTAGTCTTACTAATCCTTCAAACCTGTACCGCCCTCCCTTAACTCGATCCTAGCATGGGTAGACGTTCTCTAGGCCAAACCACTAAGGGAAGATCTCGCGAGACATAGTATTGCGCCACAGGCAGGGGTGAGATACAGACTTTGCGCCACAGGCACTGGCGCAATACTAGCTTTGCGCAACAGGCGCTTGCGAAAAGCTGACTTTGCGCCATAGGCGCTTGCGCAATACTAACATTGCGCCACAAGCGCTTGCGAAAAGCTCACTTTGCGCCAAAGGCACTGTTCATCGTCTTCTTCGTCGGGACACAGGCCAAAACTCGCCTAAAACTTATCTTTCGTTTTTAATAACTGACCATCTAGAGTTATACCTATCTTAACATCATTCTTCCTCAATAACATCAAGTCTTAATAAGAACGAGAAACATAATGGTTTTTCCCTGGATAACACAGGTGTGCCATTTACTTTCCAAAGTCTCAAAACACAACCACTAAGAAACCCTTCTTAGACGAATTTAGAATTCAGCACTAACACATTTTGTTCGAAAATCTGAAATGTATAACCAGGGGCTTAAAGCATTATATAATGGCAAAACTAGGTGGAAACCCCAGCTGATTTCACCCATTTCGACACAGACATAAAACCACAGAGGAGAGAAAGCCTGAACTGAAAAACATCAAGAGGGTGTGGATGATTACCTGAACAGAATCCTTCTTGTACAAAAACTCAAACTCCACACAAATGGTATACTAAGTCGTCTCCTTCTTCTTCCTTTCTCAGCACATCCGCCAACAAACAAAAATGAATAGTAATAATACTGATTTAGGAATTAACACTGCCCTAGGGATTTGGGCCCAATAAAGCCATATTCACATTTTAATAAGGCCCCCTTACAAGAACTTTCTTTTCTCCCAATTTGGCCACCAAACTTTTCCTTATTGAAATATTGGGTTATTACAGCAGATCAGTATTGAAGTTTCGACTTAAGAAAATTTAAATCTTCATCCATATCGCAACCTTAAGTGTTCTTCATGTTCATCCATATCGCAATGGTCATATATTCATGCATATCGCAATCCACTTGCTCATGAACAGTACCATGTCGCAATGGTCTATTGCGACTTGGTTCATATCGCAACCTCCAGCCCATGAACAGTAGTAAATCGCAACTGTCCTTTGCGACATGCTTGCGATATCGCAACCCACTTGACATGAACAATACCAAATCGCAACCTTCAGTTTCGACTCGGGTGAACTTTAAGTGCGACTTCAGCTGTTGCGACTTCAGTGCATTGCGACTTCAGTGCATTGCGACTCTGGATTGCGACAAGTCTTGGGTTGCGACATTATTTGGGTTGCGACTTGTGTGTATTTGCGACAAGGTTTGTGTTGCAACAAAGGGTTAAAAATGTGTAATCGTGACTGTTTCTGGAGATCCAGATGGTATCCTCGCCCAAGTAATCACCCTTTCAATAAAATAAAAAATAAAAAAAAATGTGTAATCGTGACTGTTTCTGCGGAACCCCCGTGCTTAGTCTCAGGAGGGGGGCATTGTTCATGGTGTTTAGCATAAAGTATGTGTGACATCATTCCCATATTTAGGCTGTCACATCCATATATAGCAACTGTCAATGCTTAATAGAGTTCAAGTTTGCCAAGATTTTCAGAAGATGGGTGTTGGAATTCAGTCTTTGGTTGAATTGAATTAGACGTTTGAGCATTTGCAATCATTATTCTGGAGTTTTTGTTGACGATGCTAGACCGTTGAGTGCTCTTCTGACCTGATCAATCAGAATTGTGAGTGCTTGCAATCATTGTTCTGGTGCTTTTGTTGTGATTCAGACTCTTGAGTGCTTATAATCATTCAGCTATTTCTTGAAGATTGAAGTTCCGGATTTTCATCATTCAGTATTCTGATATTTTGGGAATGAGCATTTTTCTACAGTTGATGAACAGTGTTACTTGTGGAGTTCTTCTAAACCCTACCTTATAGTGTATGCTTCATTATGTTTCCTCTTTCGAGCAAATCTGAATCACGCTCTTAAGCTGAATTCCTATTCAACTCGCGGCTTATCAACGGATTTGGTGTTATAGACTGAATTTGCATTTGGTTAATCATGCAACAACTCGCTCGTTATCTTTCTTGTGAGCTTATCAGTACGAGCTAGAGTTTCCACATTTATGAAGATGGTTTTCGTGCACTCGGTCGAGACATTGAATCCGATTTGTCAAGGTTGAAATATAAAGAGTAAGAGCTTATTTCAAGGGGGAGCCTAGACTACATTTGAAGAATTGCATCACTACGGTTTTCTAAAGAAATCAAGGGGGAGAAGAACTGGAGATCTTTCGTGACGGGTGATTCCTTTACAAAACTATAGGGGGAGATTGTTAGGACACAAAATGTCCTAATTATAAGATAGTTTTGTAAAGGGGTATTAATAGTACTATGGGCTTGGGTTATGTTATAAGGGCTTAGGCTTAACTATGTAACAAGGGGTATATATAGATAAGTGTGTGTAATTAGGGTAAGTAAGTGTGATTCACAATGTAGCCTCCAAGGTGTTTGTGTGTGTTCTAGAGAGAGATCCATTCTCTCTCTAGGTTGCTTTCATCTTCAATAAAACACCTTGTCTATTATCTATCTTCTTGTTACCAATCTATCAATTTATGAATCGTTGCCTTGTTAAATGGGACTAACAGAGAGCAAATTAGACAAATAAGGCAATTTACTTTGCTTTGATTTGTCGTTGAATCTAACTATCGTCTGGTCTCTAGTTCATATGCTAGAGGGATAATACTTGAGGGTAATGGCACTATGGACATGGTTCAAGTCAATAATAACTTAAATACCACTTACCATGTAGTCGGGGTTGTGTCCTTTCTAGTTCTACCGCCGCTATCACAAAGGTCACTGCAGCCACCGCTCGAGGGTACCTCGCAGCTCATGCTCGTTGTTAAGACAACACTTTATAACTTTTGACGAGTTTGGGTTAGAGTGGAATTTCTACGCCGAGTTGGATAGAAGAGCGTTGTTAGCGAATGTGATACTTCCCAACCCAAGGCCTCCGGTATCAAGACATACAAGACTGACTGTCCCAGGCAATTTTTTCCTGTCGTTGTCTGATCCTAAAAAAAATCCCTTCTCATTTTCTCCAATTTGTTAAGCACATCCACAAGAGCTTTAAAAATGGACAAAAAAATATGTAGCAAGGCTTCCCAAAACAGCTTGATATAAAAAAATTCATCCGCCAATGGATAAAGTTTTAGCTTTCCAACTTAAAAGTTTGCTTTGCAAATTCTCCACGACTGGATCCCAAGCTTTGATGATGGACATATTATATCCCAAAGGAACCTCGAAGGTATCTACAAGGAAAACTACAAACCTCGTTTGTAGCCCATTGCGCTCTTCCCGAATCAACTCTAACTCCAAAGAGATCGTTTTTGTCCAGATTTATTTTCAAATCCGAAGCCAAGTAGAAACATCTCAATATTCAGAGAACGTTTCTCCCTTCTTTTAACGACCATTTGTTGATAAAAATAGCATCGTCAACAAAAAACAAGTGAGAAATATTATACCTTTCCGATACAATCTCAATCCCTTTACTTAGTGTTTTTCTTTCGCGACCTCTATCAATCATTGATGTATGCCTTCCATGGCAACGATAAAAAGATATGATGATAACGCGTCCCTTGGCGGAGACGTCTTCGCACCCGAAATCGACTGTCAAGGAACCATTTAATAAGGACCAAAAAGGAAGCGAAGTGAAGGCATACTCTAATCCAACTTTTCCATTTAGAAGGAAAACCCATTGCTTCAAGATATCCAACATGTAGTCCCACTCCACATAGTCAAACTCTTTTTCAATGTCAGCTTTAAAGAAATGATTTTTTTTCTTTTGCCCAATTGATACTCATGTTTGCGATAAACACCCCATGTAAAATGAATCTACCTTTTAAAAAGGCAGATTGAGGTTCATTCATAACCGAACTGATACGACTTAAAAGAGTAGCTAGTAGTTTGGCAATCACCTTGTAAGTACAACCCACCAAACTGATCGGTCTACAGTCTTTACATTCATGAGGATCTAACACCTTCAGAATCAAGCATATAAAAGAGGGATTGCACCCCTTAGATCTATTCGAGATCTAGGACTTCAACGTCACTTCCTGGAGATTTGTCATCTTCAGTACTCAACACAACCTATTTAATCTAAGCCTCCGCGACAGTTTATGAAGCTTGAACAAGTCAAAATTGCTTATTGATGAAAACTTATGCCCTATTATGCTTTTAAAGAAGTCCAAGAAAAAAACTTTAACTTCAGTCGAGTTCTCTTTCTAAACCTCGTTAGACATAACTCCCTTAATTCATTAGTTGTTTCTTTTATGGTTTATAATACCATGAAAGAAATTTTGTATTCTCGTCACCCTCAACGGCCCATTTAGTCTTAGTTTTTGGTCGTAGATCATCTCAGACCTTAGCCTCATTTTCACACTTTAGTTTCAAAGCCTCCGATTCTCTAGCCATGATTGTCCCATCCGTACCAATAATTGAGACGTGTAATAATAATTAAATCAATTCTTCAAATTCAGATTGGATCTTTTCATTTAGTCTTCCAATTTTTTTTTCATCGAAAAGCCAGCATGCCTGATTTTATCTATCAACACCTTTAATTTGTTTTTTAGGCTAGTCATCTTAGTCACCTAGAGTAAGATTAGTTGTAGTGACATTCTATCTATTCATTCACCACCAAGTCTTTGAAGTCTTCCTAGCAAGTCCAATAGTTGAAAACCTTAAAGGGAGTAGGACCAAAAGTCAAGCAAAGACCCTTTCAGAATAGAAGGGCAGTGATAAGAAAACTGTCTAGGAAGAATATAGCAGCATGAATTAGGCCAAAATTCCAAGAATTTCTCTATCACAAATTTCTATCACCTCTATGTATTCATTGTGATAGTGTCGCAACCTTCGCTATGGCATAGCCAAGTATATAATGGAAACTCAAGGCACTTGGGCGGTAATACATAGCATGGTTAGAGAAATAATCATGCATGGGTTGATATCCATAAAGTTCGTTAGAACTCATACTAATTTAGCGAATCACTTAACAAAAAGGTTGGCTAGGGACTTGGTGCACAAGTCCGTGATCGAGATGGGTTTAAAGTCCATAATTTTTTTTATCAATAAGATATCCAATTCCCCTTTAATACAATGTTAAACGTTGAATTCAATGTGGAAGCATCGTTAATAAAATTAAAGCACGTGATAATATCATTCCAACGTATGTACGTAGACGTGCATGTTGTAAGGTTGAAAAATTATTTCTTAATGATTTCTTTTGAAAAATTGCATATGCAGGTGCAAAACATAAAAGAATCACGTAGGTGGACGTGATTTGTCGATGCTTCAAGAAAGTTTCGAGTTGGCTTTCTATACGTTCATGAATGGATAAGGACGTAAGGCCTCTAAAATTGTGTCAAGTTAGTTATGTAGATTTTGTACAAAATTATGTGTATTTTTTATTGTTTTTACAGTAAATATAGAATAGGGTTTTTGGTTTTAATTAATTATTTATTTTTCGTCAGAAATAGTATTTAAGTTATAATTAGTTTAATTAATTTCTAGTATGGTTAATTAATTGCTAATTACTTAAATTAAGTAATTTAAATTTAGCAAATATTTGTGACGGATTTGCGGCGAATAGGAATACCGTCACAAATCCATCGCAAATGTTCATGACAATATATATATATATATATATATATATATATATATATATATATATAACGGATTTCTGACAGGTTTACGTATATGTTGAGTTTTTTTCATCCCGGAAATCTGCCGGAAATGGTTGTCGGTAATGTCCTTTGTTTAGTAGTGATCTTCATGTATTCAAAATGGGTTGATGGGTTCACTTCTTAGAACACGCGATTCTTGAATATTTAGAATGTGTAATATACTAAATTGAAAATTCAATCTTCATGAAATTTTCATTTATGCATATGTTTGAATTTCACATATTTATGTTTCGTAGTGAATCAAAGGATTACAATAAAATGGGGGAGAAATGCTGGTGATTTTAGTGTCATCAAGCCCTTTGGTGCAATTGTGATTTACTTGAGATTGATGGAGGTGATTTGGCAAACATACGTGTGAGTTAGGAGGTGCGGAGTGCACACTTATAAATGTTACCTTTATGACCTTATATCACCGTAAAGCGGGGGTCAAGGGGCAGCACCCCTATAAAATTTTTCGGATCTAAGTTCTAAAAGACTTAGAATTTCACCAAGTCATGTGTCAGCTGAAATTGTTGCTGAAAGGCATGCGACTGTTGCTGAAAAATCCTTCAGTTGTCGCTGAAAAGACCTTTAACTTTTGATCAACTTATCACTGAAGGGGTCTTCAGCTATCGTTGAAGATGCAGTTTTCCAGAACTTAAATTCAATTATAACTATCTTTTGATCTTAACCATTAACTGTTATAACCGTTCAATCTCTCATTTAAGTATGTAAAGATGAGAATCTGGGTATACATATACTGTTTTCAGAGCCTTTGAATATGAGAAAATTAGCTTAAGAAATATCCTAATACAAGGTTCGTGAACCCAAGGCTGATAGGGTCGAGTTATTGTATTTGGAAGGTGCTTTCCGACATGATTTCTTAAGATTGTCCGGTGACGAAATCATCTCCAAAAATTACACATAGTCCCTGAAACTTTCTTTAGGCCCTTTGCTAAATATGTTAAACTTCTCCAGGTTTGATAAAAAGTTTGAAGCTTCCCATCCAAATCTTTCTCAAACTCCTCTCAAATCCAAGTTCATCCATCACTTTGATGAAATGAACAAAACCAGACCTTTTGTTCTTCTTTGATCCTCTTCCTTGTTGACTTTTTCCAGGCTCAAATCAAGGATTTTTTTTGGGCTTTGAAAGACTTCAGGTGTTCCAAACAAACCATAACCCGCATTAATTGTTGTACATCATCACCACTTTTTGAAAACATTTTTTAGGATGCTTTTATAACCATTTTTCTACTAGTGTCCAATAATAAGACTAATAGCGTATTTTACTCGGGTTGAACAACTTTGTCGTAACATCATAAGCATGTAACTTTTTAGGTTGGACCACTTCTTCGTAACAACTTGATAGTATATCAAATAATTAAGTGGAAATATTTTGTTAATATTTAATTATTCTGTTAATATTTATTTTTAATATGTTTCCTAGTATGTATAGGTTTCCTTCATTATACAAATCCTTGTACTCTATATAATGGTGGGAATAGAATGGTCAAGGCATCAACTCTTTTACCAATCTCACATGGTATCAGAGCTTAGGCTCCAACCTTTGTGATTTCTGTATAATCTACATCTCACTGTTCCCCCCCCCCCCCCCCCTCCCCTCTCAATTGAGTGCATCAGTTATTTCAATTGAGCACGCTTCCCTCTCCCTCCGCTTAGTGTCGATCTCAATTTCTCTGCCCTCTCAACCAATTAGGTTTTGATTACTAAAATTTTGTGCACCATCATCCCTATTGTGCACCCCTGGTGTGAAATCGACGACCTCCTATCCGCACTTAGGTATTTATCGTGTTGCTACTGCTACTACGTTCCAACAACTTAAAATTCTATTTTTTCTTTTCATTTTTGGCGGACTGAATCGTTGTGATCACCATGACGAATTCTGACAAAAACGAGACTGCCTTCCGCATTCACCCTGCTCAAACCGTCAGCAACATTCGTAACCTCATTCTCTTGACTTGACCCTAGATACACAGAAAGTTCAATACCACTCATGGGCTGAACTATTCCAGGTCGCCGCTCGAGCCCATTGTGTTCTCAATCATATCGATGGAACTACACCAGACCCTATCGTCCCTGAGGCAAAATGGCACCAACTTGGCGCCATTGTTTTGTCATGGATTTATGGCACCATCTCAGAAGATCTTCTGCTTACTATCCCTACGTCTGGTTCTACTGCTAGTGAGACATGTGTAACAACCCGTTTCTGTCAAGTGCATAGTTTGGTGGCCAAAGTGTATGAAATGAAAGTGTTATTCAAGGGGCTGTTTTGCAAATGTGGGAACTATATAAAGGACCAGATCCGTAGGGCTATTAATCATTTTCTTAGTGTTGGCGGCTGAATACTGGAAGAGGAGAAGCAGTGGAAGGAAGGCTCGGACTGCGATTTCTTGGGGAAGAGACTCTATCAGGTGAGAAATCTTCCATTCCCTGTTAATTTCCATGTAATCTAATAGTAGATAAGCCAAATTCCAGACTGTATTCCATGTTTTAGCTGGGTTTGTTGGATAAGAACACTGTGGAGATTTTAGTTCTCGTTTGGGATTGTAACCTGATGAAATCAATGGACTAGAAATTTGTGTCGTCTAAGGAGTATAATAGAACGATTTGGGTGAGAATGCTGTATTAGAATCTCAGCTTACTGGACTCCCTAGGAAGAAATCGAGTATTGAATCATATAAGGTTCGTCCCAGTTCGGGTACCGGGAGTTCGGGTACCGGGAGTTAGGGGTACCGGGAGTTAGGGGTACCGGGAGTTAGGGGTACCAGGAGTTAGGGGCACCAGGAGTTAGGGGTACCGGGACTGTTGGTTTATAGATGGACCTAAATGAGTAGTTGAGACCAGATTAAGAGAAACGTAGGATGAAAATAGAGCGTTCATCTAATTGAATCTGTGAATCATTAATTAGGTGAGCGGTCGGTGCAAGATTCGAGGTTAGAGGAGGAAATTTCTGTCAGGTGAGTTCTCTCAACCCTTTATATGACGTACTGTTTTTACTGAAATGGTTTCTTTACCGAGCATGATTTGAATGTATAAAAGCTATGCATGTTTTCATAAATTGCATGATTATTTACCAATGAATGATGATTAAGGTTTTTCATGTACGTGGTTTCAAGTGTACTTATATGCTATGTGAGGTCGGTTACACAGCGGGGTCAGGGTACCTTGGGATCTCTGATCCTTGGGGCATATGGAGGATTAGCTTGTAGGCTGGAATTTGTTTTCACCTACATGAAGGAACGAGGAGTCCATTTGGATTTCGGCGTAGACGAGAGGGAGCCCGACAGGCCCCAATCGGTTTAGCTTATGTGAACCCCTGAACCCTGTGTTAACCTTGTATGATGGAAATGTGATGCATAAGAACTCTTTTATACATGAAATGAATTTATTATTTACCTGTTTTATGGAAGGAATTCACTAGACCTTTTGGTCTAACCCTCGCTTTTCAAAAACTAAACCATTTTCATGTAAGCGCGCTATGGGTTCTTCTAGTAAGAACCATGAGTGACTCAAGGAGGGTTTGGAGACTAGAGCGACTCCAAGATTTTGAATGATGACTATAGATAGGATCTCGGCTGTGGACGTAGAGCCTTCCGCTGTCAAATTTTATTTAGATCACTTTATTAATGATGTAAGGACAAGATGTTTATGTAGTGTGAATGCTTATTTTCTAGATGAATGCATGTTATGAAATTGGGATGTTAAAAATGGTATCAGAGCCTTAGTTTAAGGGATTTAGGTGACCATTAGGGCCTAAACTTAAACTGTAAGATGAGGAACACAGCCGAGACATAGGATTGCCTCTAGGAACGATCACTATAAATGCGACAGGAAATAAGGTGCCAAGGACAAACGTGTAAGGTAAGTTTGGGATTACATCTAGCCAGTGTAATTGCGAACTTACAGGTACGCGTGCGTGCTTAAACCTACCTTATATAGCAAGATTACTGTGTCATGTCTAGCAAAAGTTAATTATTGTCTTCTTTCAGCGTTAGCGAAATGGCTGGAAGAACCCTGAGGAGTAGGTCGGCACCTGCTGTGCCAAGGAATCAAGATGAAGAGGTACTAGAGAACGGACCGGTGGAGCCGGCAAGGGCGACTGTTACCCGTGGAAGGGGAAGAGGTAGGGGTCGTGGAAGGGGTCAGGGAAGAACACCCCGCCGGGCCGCCACCCAAGTGGCCGGGGATGGGGGAGACCCGAACCTGAGAACGACTCGTGCAACTAGAAGGACGAGGAGTGTAGAAGCCCCCATTCATCAAGAAGACTCTCTTCAGGGGAGTTCAGCTTCGGCAAGGAGGGTAACACAGCCAAGGGGACGGGGTCGAGGCCGCGGATCTACTTTCGTCACTCGAGAGAACCTAGCTGCTGAACTGGGTAAAATTCAGGAAACTCTGCAAGCTCTCCTGACCAAACAGAATGAGTCAGCCTCGGGAAGTAAAGAAGCAAGTGAGAACAAGGAGAGTGTAGAATTGTCAAGCCCAGTAGAGACTGGTAATGGGAGTCACTCAAAAGAAGTTTCTCTAGTGGTGAATGAGTTAGCAGCTAAAGGGTGCAGTTACAAGGCCTTTGCCTCATGCATGCCCCCTACTTTCAAGGGTGAGTGTGATCCGGTTATGGCAATGAAATGGGTGAAAGAGATGGAGCTGGTGTTCGATACGTGTAAGTGTGCTGATGGGGATAGGGTGAGGTATGCCTTATCAATGTTGAAATCTGAGGCCGTGTATTGGTGGGATGCGGAGACTGGGGGAAAAGGATCGGCAGTGGCAAAGGGAATGTTATGGGAAGCGTTTGTAGACAGATTCAAAGCTCAGTTCTGCCCACTCGCGGCAGTAAAAAGATTGGAAGAAGAGTTCTTAGGGTTGGATCAGGGAGGTATGACAGTGCGGGAGTATACCACGAAGTTTATTGAGAAGTCTCGCTTTGCAGATTTGTACGTACCAACGGAGGAACGCCGAGTGGAGTGTTTCATTCACGGACTGAAGGGCAGCATCCAAGAGCTAGTTCTGACAAGGAACCCCACTACCTTTCAAGCGGCCATTAACGCGGCCGAGATGATTGAAAAGGAAAAGGTTCGTCAGATGACCGAGAAGAGTGGTGAAAAGCGCAAATGAGATGGACCGGGAAAGGACCTCGGGAAAGGGAAAGTGTTTCGAACAGACAACCGTGTTAGTAGGGACACCGTTGGGAAACCATGTACGAAATGTAGCAGGGTACATCGGGGAGAACGCATGACAGGCTCAAACTCATGCTACCGGTGTGGCTTGCCGGGTCACCTGTCAAAGGATTGTCGCAGTGGGGGAAAAACTTGTTACGAATGTGGAGCTACTGGCCACATGCGTAATGACTGTCCACGCGTGAAGAAAGGAGGATCAGTTCCGTATGGTGAACATCAGGGTGGCAAAGGTAATGACAAGGGGGCAGAGCCGGTGCGCCCAAAGGGACGTGCGTTCCGCATGACCGCTGAAGAGGCGGAGGATGTACCGGATGTTGTTGCAGGTACGTTTCTGGTGAACTCTCTATGTGCTAAAGTGTTGTTTGATTCGGGAGCGAATCGCTCTTTTGTATCGCATGCGTTTATGAAATGTTTGGGGGTAAGGCCTAGACGCTTGGAGAAGGGACTAGAGGTGGAAACCGCCAATGATAGTCTGGTGTACGTTAAGGAGGTGGTAGAGGGTTGTGTTATAGAGGTAGAAGGGAGGTTAGTGCCTATGAAATTATATCCCGTGGAAATGGGAGAGTTCGATGTGGTGTTGGGTATGGAATGGTTGGCCGCGAATGATGCGAATATCGTTTGCAATAAAAAGCTGATCAGGGTTCGGTTACCTGATGGAGATACCGTAGTGATCTACGGGAATCGCCGTAATAGAACCACTAGTCTTATATCCATGATTAGGGCTACTAAGTGTTTGAGGAAGGGGTGTCAAGGGTTCATGGCGTACGTATTGGACGTCAAGAAAGAGAAGCGTGTGATGGGTGATGTGCGGGTGGTAAATGAGTACTCGGAAGTATTTCCGAACGACTTGACAAGTCTACCTCCGGATCGTCAGATCGAGTTCAGAATCGATTTGATGCCCGGAGCTGCACCGATTGCCCACGCACCTTATAGATTGGCACCTTCCGAAATGAAAGAAATGATGACCCAGTTGCAAGAACTGTTAGACAAGGGATTCGTCCGGCCAAGTACATCACCATGGGGAGCACCTGTGCTCTTCGTGAAGAAGAAGGACGGTACTATGCGGATGTGTATTAATTACCGAGAACTCAACAAGGTCACGATCAAAAACAAGTACCCGATACCTAGGATTGACGACCTGTTCGATCAGTTGCAGGGAGCCAATTACTTCTCCAAGATTGATCTGAGGTCAGAGTATCACCAACTCAAGGTGAGGGAGGAGGATGTGCCGAAGACTGCGTTTTGGACCAGGTATGGACACTACGAATTCTTGGTGATGCCGTTCGGGTTAACCAACGCCCCGGCAGCATTCATGGACTTAATGAATAGGGTATGCCAACCTTATTTGGATCAGTTCATGATAGTGTTCATAGATGACATCCTGATATATTCCAGATCGGAAGGGGAGCACGAAAGCCACCTTCGTACAATTCTCGAGCTATTGAAGCAAGAGAAGTTGTATGCAAAGTTTTCCAAGTGCGAGTTTTGGCTGAGGGAAGTGCAGTTCCTCGGGCACGTGGTGTCTGAGGCGGGGATCATGGTTGATCCGGCTAAGATTGAAGCCATTCGAGACTGGGAGCAACCTAGGAATCCGTCAGAAGTTCGAAGTTTCCTCGGACTGGCGGGGTACTACCGGAAGTTCATCAAAGACTTTTCGCGTATTGCCACGCCACTGACCTCTTTAACGAAAAAGAATGTCAAGTTCGTCTGGGTAGAGAAACAAGAAGAAGCATTTCAGAAATTGAAGGATATGCTGAGTAGCGCTCCTGTTTTGTCGTTACCGGACGGTTCGGACGATTTTGTGGTTTTCAGTGACGCATCGAAGCTCGGCTTGGGTTGCGTACTCATGCAACGAGGTAAGGTGATCGCTTATGCCTCCCGGCAGTTAAAGGATCACGAGACTCGTTATCCTACCCACGATTTAGAATTGGCGGGGGTGGTTTTTGCCCTGAAGATTTGGCGACATTACCTGTATGGGACGAAGTGCCAGGTCTTCACGGACCACAAGAGTTTGTGTCATCTCTTTGATCAAAAGGAGTTGAAGATGCGCCAAAGGAGATGGATTGAATTATTGACTGACTACGACTGTAAGATTGAATATCATCCCGGGAAGGCAAACGTGGTGGCGGACGCCTTGAGCCGTAAGGAACGAAGTGAAAACCCCAGGATTGTGGCCATGAGGTCCGAGGTCACATTCAATCTGTTAGCTGAAATAAAGAAATGTCGGGTGGAAGCACTCGAAACTGGAAATCTTATGAAGGAGAGAATGGTAGGGCAAGCGCCCATGTTAGTAGAGGATGGTCGAGGGGTGAAATGTCTGAATGGGAGAGTCTGGGTTCCGAAACTCGGAGGGCTCCGAAAGCTGATTCTCGAAGAAGCTCACAAATCGAAGTACACAATTCACCCTGGGACTAACAAGATGTACGGAGACCTACGTCGTGACTATTGGTGGCCAGGAATGAAAAAAGATGTAGCTCGTCTTGTAGAGAGCTGTATGACGTGTTCGCGTGTAAAGATTGAACATCAAAGACCATATGGGAAACTCCAGTCGCTAGAGATACCAATGTGGATGTGGGACCAGATCACGATGGACTTCGTGACCCATTTGCCCAGAACTCCAAAGGGTTATGACGCCATCTGGGTGATCGTGGATCGACTAACGAAGTCGGCACACTTTCTGCCTATACGCGAGTCTTACTCATTGGAGCGGCTAGCAAAGTTGTACATCAACGAGATCGTAACCCGCCATGGGGTACCCTCGTCAATTGTATCAGACCGCGATAGCAGATTTACCTCTACGTTTTGGAAGAGCTTTCAAAGAGAAATGGGTTCGCAGATCAAGATGAGTACCGCTTATCATCCTCAGACCGACGGTCAGAGTGAGCGAACAATCCAGACGTTAGAAGACATGTTCAGAGCATGTGCTTTGGATTTCCAAGGCTCATGGGAAAAGCACCTACCGCTAATCGAGTTTGCTTATAATAATAGCTATCACTCGAGCATTAAGGCAGCGCCGTTTGAGGCACTTTACGGTAGGAAGTGTCGGACACCGTTGTGTTGGAACGAAGTCGGAGAGAGACAGTTAGCGGGGCCCGAAATTGTACAACTAACCTCCGACAAGATAGTCCAAGTGCGTGAAAGGCTGAAGGTCGCCCGCGACCGACAGAAAAGCTATGCGGATAGGAGGCGGAAAGACATTGAATTCCAAGTCAGAGACCATGTTCTTCTAAAGGTGTCTCCTTGGAAGGGAGTGGTACGATTTGGAAAACGTGGGAAGTTAAGCCCACGTTACATCGGACCGTTTGAGATTTCTGAACGAGTTGGAGAAGTAGCGTACAGGTTGGATTTACCGGAAGAATTGAGCAGTATTCATAATGCGTTTCATGTGTCTAACCTAAGGAAATGCCTAGCCGACGTGACCAAAGTTGTGCCGTTGAATGACATTAAAGTAGACGAGAAATTGAACTTTGTAGAGGAACCTGAAGAAATTACGGACGTCAAGGTGAGGAAGTCGAGAAACAAGGAAACTAAACTGGTTAAGGTTCAATGGCGACACCACAAGGGTCCAGAGGCGACCTGGGAGTTGGAATCGGAAATGAAAGCAAGTTACCCACATCTTTTCCAACAAGGAATTCCGGGGACGGAATTCTTTTAAGGGGGGAGTGTTGTAACAACCCGTTTCTGTCAAGTGCATAGTTTGGTGGCCAAAGTGTATGAAATGAAAGTGTTATTCAAGGGGCTGTTTTGCAAATGTGGGTACTATATAAAGGACCAGATCCCTAGGGCTATTAATCATTTTCTTAGTGTTGGCGGCTGAATACTGGAAGAGGAGAAGCAGTGGAAGGAAGGCTCGGACTGCGATTTCTTGGGGAAGAGACTCTATCAGGTGAGAAATCTTCCATTCCCTGTTAATTTCCATGTAATCTAATAGTAGATAAGCCAAATTCCAGACTGTATTCCATGTTTTAGCTGGGTTTGTTGGATAAGAACACTGTGGAGATTTTAGTTCTCGTTTGGGATTGTAACCTGATGAAATCAATGGACTAGAAATTTGTGTCGTCTAAGGAGTATAATAGAACGATTTGGGTGAGAATGTTGTATTAGAATCTCAGCTTACTGGACTCCCTAGGAAGAAATCGAGTATTGAATCGTATAAGGTTCGTCCTAGTTCGGGTACCGGGAGTTCGGGTACCGGTAGTTCGGGTACCGGGAGTTCGGGTACCGGGAGTTCGGGTACCGGGAGTTAGGGGTACCGGGAGTTAAGGGTACCGGGAGTTAGGGGCACCGGGAGTTAGGGGTCCCGGGACTGTTGGTTTATAAATGGACCTAAATGAGTAGTTGAGACCGGATTAAGAGAAACGTAGGATGAAAATAGAGCGTTCATCTAATTGAATATGTGAATCATTAATTAGGTGAGCGGTCGGTGCAAGATTCGAGATTAGAGGAGGAAATTTCTGTCAGGTGAGTTCTCTCAACCCTTTTTATGACGTACTGTTTTTACTGAAATGGTTTCTTTACCGAGCATGATTTGAAGGTATAAAAGCTATGCATGTTTTCATAAATTGCATGATTATTTACCAATGAATGATGATTAAGGTTTTTCATGTACGTGGTTTCAAGTGTACTTATATGCTATGTGAGGTCGGTTACACAGCGGGGTCAGGGTACCTTGGGATCTCTGATCCTTGGGGCATATGGAGGATTAGCTTGTAGGCTGGAATTTGTTTTCACCTACATGAAGGAACGAGGAGTCCATTTGGATTTCGGCGTAGACGAGAGGGAGCCCGACAGGCCCCAATCGGTTTAGCTTATGTGAACCCCTGAACCCTGTGTTAACCTTGTATGATGGAAATGTGATGCATAAGAACTCTTTTATACATGAAAGGAATTTATTATTTACCTGTTTTATGGAGGGAATTCACTAGACCTTTTGGTCTAACCCTCGATTTTCAAAAACTAAACCATTTTCAGGTAAGCGCGCTATGGGTTCTTCTAGTAAGAACTAGGAGTGACTCAATGAGGGTTTGGAGACTAGAGGGACTCCAAGATTTTGAATGATGACTATAGATAGGATCTCGGCTGTGGACATAGAGCCTTCCGCTGTCAAATTTTATTTAGATCACTTTATTAATGATGTAAGGACAAGATGTTTATGTAATGTGAATGCTTATTTTCTAGATGAATGCATGTTATGAAATTGGGATGTTACAGCATGGCTCCGTATCAAGAACCTTTTCTACGATTACAAAAGTGCCCATGCTGCTGATCTCGAGCAATAATTTATTCACACCAAATTGGAGAACTTCTCCCCCGTCTCTTCTTATTGTCAACATCTAAAGATGTTGTCTGATCCACTTTCTAACGTGGACCCAATAGGTTAGTGATCAACGGTTGGTTCTTCAACTCATCAACGGCTTGTCACCTATTTTTGACACTGTTCATAGCATTATTAGCCAACTCAGCCCTCTTCCCTCTTTTGATACCGCTCATCAAGACTCAATTTAAACGAGATATCAAATCATTCCGGTGTGATATGGGACACAAGTTTGATAATTCCTCTTTTCATTCTTTCTGCCATTTTCATGGCATGGTATTTCGTGTTTCCTGCCCCAAAATCTCCCCTCAAAAGGGAAAGGCTGAACGAATCATCCGTACACTCAATGACATATCTCGCACTCTTCTTATCCATGTGCCGTCTTCCTATTTGGTCGAAGACCCTCATATGGAGGTTTACATCCACAACATCCTTCCTACTAAAACACTTCAGTTTAACACTCCTACATATGCCATCTACCTTCGAGTCCCCTCTTATTCTCATCTTCGGGTGTTTCGATGTCTCTGTATCGCTAACCTCTCTGCCACAACCCCCCACAAACTCGCCCCTAGATCTACCCCATGTGTATGGTGTCCCATTTCTCATCGTTGTTATATGTGTCTTGTAGGTGTGGAAAAAAGTGACCCAACCCGCTAACCCAACCCAATAGTAGCATGTTGGGTTGAGATTTTCAACCCATCTAAGTTAAATGGGTCAACCCGCGTAACCCAATTAATAAATGGGTTGGGTTAGGTTGAAATTTTCGACCTGATTTCAACCCATTTACAACATGTTTTTAACCCATTTACAACCCGCTATGAACCCATTTGTAACTCATTTATGACTTGTTTTTAATTTATTATCATTATTTAATTATAATTAATAATTAAAAACTTAATAAAAAAAACTAAATATGATTCCACTAAATGATTAAAAAGAACTCCTTCCATCCCAATATTCCATGCCATCATTCCAATCTTTCATGCCATCGCTCAAACTCAAATTAGAGTCGGTGAAAGTGGAAGTCGAGTTACTTAGAATTAGAAATTTATTTGTTTGACTTTATGGTTGTGTTATTGAAACTTTGAACAATTTAGTTCACTTTATGATTATGTTTTATTGAAACTTTGAACAATTTATTTGGTTTTGTGGTTGTGACTTGTGTATTTGTCTTAGAATTATGTTTTAGTCCTTTTTTATTTTATTTAAAGTTTTAAAATTAAATGGGTCAACCCAGGTTCAACCCATTTTATTAAACATGTTGGATTGAGAATATCATAAACATGTCAACTTGCTACCAACCCATTTAAGTATCAGGTTGGGTTGGGTTGAAAATTTCAACCCATTTACTTAAACAGGTTGGGTTAGGTTGAGGTACTCAATCCATCCTGACCTATTTACACCCCTAGTGTCTTGATTTGTCCACCAAGAAATTAATTATCTCTTGTCACGTCACATTTGACGAAAGTGTTTTTTCGTTCTCTCAACTCAACCCCCCCCCCCCCCCAAATCACAGTCATCATACGATTTCCATAACTTTTCAAACCCCTCACCACTCTCGAACGCCTCTTGACCACTCCCCTGTTTACTCCCCATGAGCCTCTGGTCACCCAACAAATAGCAATACCTCATCACCATGGCTCTTCACCCTTTAGCAGACGTTTTTATACCCGTCTGCCTCGCATTGTCGACCATACTCCCACAACTCACCATAGGTTGAATCCTTCTCCCTCTCCTCCTCCACCACATTGTGACTACATGAAGTCAATATGGTGTCCGTAAGCCCAAAACCACCTTCAATCTCCACACCACCACTATATCTCCTCTCCCCCGTTCCTACCTAACTGCCCTCCAAGAGCACAACTGGAATGTTGCCAAGCATGAGGAATATAATGCCTTGATTAAAAATGGTACGTGGGACTTGGTCCCTTGGCCGTCTGATGTTAATATTATTTGTTGCATGTTGTTATTTAAGCACAAATATGATTCTAATGGCTCATTACAACGTTACAAGGCTAGATTGGTGGTTAATGGCAAATCACAACAGATCGGGGTGGATTGTGATGAGACGTTAAGTCCCGTTGTCAAACCCGCTACCATTCGAATAGTACTCAATATTGCACTCTCTATTTCTTGGCCCATTCATCAACTGGATGTCAAGAATGCGTTTCTTCATGGAGACTTAGTCGAAACTGTGTACATGCACCAACCACCTGGGTTTGTTGATCCCAATTCTCCAAAACATGTTTGTCTCCTTCGGAAATCCCTATATGATCTCAAGCAAGCCCCCCGAGCATGGTCTCATCGATTTTCAACATATCTTGTTCAGATTGGTTTTTCCGGTAGCAAGAGTGCCAAGTCTCTTTTTATATATAAGCAGGGGGTGATACAACATATCATGTCTCGTTTGAGTTCCGAATTTGCCATGGCACTTGGGGCCTCTAAGCTATTTTTTGAGAATCTCGGTCCAACATCCTAAGGGTGCTATGTTTCTATCCCAGCGAAAGTATAATGAAGAGATTCTTGAGCATGCTGGGATGCGCAATTGTCAGCCGGCTCTTACTCCTGTCGACACTAAGTCTAAACTTAGTTCTCATGACGGTGTACTCGTATCTGACCCGACTCTATACCGCAAACTTGTTGGTGATTTGCAATACCTCACTTTCACTCGTCCTAATATCAGTTAGGTGGTACAACAAATTTTCCTTTATATGCACGCTCCTCGTGAACCCAACTTTCATGCCATGAAACACATTTTGCGGTATATAAGTGGCACCCTTGACTACGGTCTCCATCTGTCTGCTTCTTCTGCCTCTTCTCTTTCCAGCCTAGTGGCCTATTTGACGTGTGTCGAGTCCGGAAAATAATAAGATTTATAAAATTAGTCTTATTACCTCTAAACACAATTAAATTGCGATAGTGATAAGTAAGGTCGTCTCCTCAGGGACTCGGTGTCATAAGTCCAAGACGCAATAACGTGCAAATTGCTTGAAAACATTACAATTATAATAAAAAGGGGGTTTTGAATGATTTATAATTAAGCTAAACGTGCAAGAATGAATTGGAACGTTACACGATAATAAAAGAAGCTAGTAATGAGAAGTGATCTACTGGTCATTTAGATTATGTATCATCGACTATTTTAAAACGTTTTCTCAAAAGATTTCAAAACGGCTTGAACACCAACACGCATCAATGTTTCATTTGCTATATAAAAACTTGACTAGTGCAAGACGCCCCAACAAATAGTCTCTAATCAACTAATTTAATCCAGTCACGAACTTGGAATTAAATTGTCAATTGCATTAGGTTCATACAAATACCGAAACTAACCAACAATCGGACGCCGATAATTCGAATTAGATCATGCCATCCTACAATACATACAATTAACACATTTGTCCATTAGGTATTGCTTGGTACCGAAAGAGATTTAAGAACAATTACGGATTCGAAAATCACTTTTGCATCTAAAATCCAAATTAGACTAAGCAAGGGATCCAACTTACAAAATCACACTTGAATTGAAGAATAACTAAATACAAGGATTGCATAACTGAATTTGAGATTTGCAACTTGACATCGAAAAGTGAGCACACACAACCAAGTGGACACATGCTAATCTCATGAACTCTCACGAATGGGATTCACAAAATGACACTCAATTCACTCCTCGAGGTTAATGTGTATCGCTCAAAACGTCACTACGCTAGCATGTACCGACCATAAGCTTGAAAAGTCTCTCATTCTCCACTACTTGGATAAAAATATATGCATATAAATCAAAAGGGCTTTTATAGGGTTGTAATGAAAAATAAGGCTTCAGGTAAGGTGGGATGAATTTGGGAATAGTGACTAAGGACCTTATACACCAAATGGAGAATCCGGTTATTCAACCATGAAATTTTCTTTCCGCAATTGACATTTCGTCTATATTTGAATCACATTTCACTTGGATGATAGTGAATAGAGATTAAACGCTTATAATTAACGTTATCATCACTTTCGTCGTCTTACTTGATATTTTTTTCTTGACGACGCATTTTTCTTTCTCACATGTTTCTCATTTTTTTCATGCTCTTTTTTTCTCAACATATAAGTACTATTTTCGAGCATATGTGGATACCGAGACACTCCATTGGTGATTGGTCGGGTGAGTTGTGTATGGATTGGTTCATTATATGGGTGGCAAATGAAATAGGCTAAGGCTCAATGTGGTGTAGAAAAAGGGTAATCACAACATAAAGGGTAGACTTAAAGCTAAATTGGCTAAAATAAAAATGAGAAAAACGATGGCCTTTATCATATTTATTAGCATGTCGTATCATGTAGTCTCAAGGAGAGACAAATCAATTTCTTGAGGTGCATAACTAGGCATGACGTAATCACACAAGAAATGAATTAGAGACTAATATAAGATGTTTAGTCTAATAGGCTCAAGTCTCATAGGGTTAAGCTTGTTCAAGAGATTAGCAAATGTCTAACTTAGACCGGCATAATACCACAAATCAACTATAAGTGCTATCAATCAAACTCAACCATGCTATACATGCATCAAAACTCATCATCATCAATAATTTAATCTCATTAAAACATGCTAACACATTCAAAACGGACAACAATCCACATTTAAGCACAAAATTTTGCAAACAATTGCAAAAATTTACCCCCAAAAAGCACTTATATACCAAAACAAGCCCAAATCATGCAAATGACTCCCACCCCCACACATAAGTCACACATTGTCCTCAATGTGTTCAATTAGTAGAGGACACTCTAAACATGAAAAGAAGAGGGGAAAACAGAAAACTCCCCTGGTTTAGTGAGTGATCCCCCAATGCATGAATTTGTGACGATGGGTACATCCTTTTAAGCTTCCAATAATCGGATTGAACCTGAGAACAAGAGGGCACAAATACAAACAGGATTGAAACTGGGGAATCTAACAAAAGAAATTGAATAACATAAAGCAATAAAACAAGAAACTGAAATCCGTGGGTTGCCTCCCACGCATCGCCTTTCTTTTAGGTCTTTGGCTAGACCATACCCAGTTCAATCTATGTAGCTTGGCGTGTCTAAGGCTACCCTCTCTAAATCTCCTCCATCAAAGCCCTCATAGAATGGCTTCAACTTATGGCCATTAACTTTGAAAGTCTGCCTTGTAGATAAACTTTGGATCTCGACTGCACCATGCTAAAAAACAGTTAAAACAACAAAAGGCCCTATCCATCTGGACCTTAAATTACCAGGAATTAATTTCAATCTAGAGTGGTAAAGGAGAACTTTCTGACCTTTAGTGAATCACTTACGTGATATCCGCGAGTCATGGAACGCCTTAGCCTTGGCTTTATAGATACGAGCGTTTTCGTAGGCGTCGTTCCTTATCTCCTCCAACTCTTGAATTTGAAGCTTCCTATGCAATCCTGTTTCTTCTAAGTCCATATTGCACGTCTTCACCGCCCAATAAGCCTTATGCTCCAATTCCACCGAGAGGTGGCAAAGCTTACCATAAACTAACTGAAAGAGTGACATTCCTATGGGTGTCTTGTAGGCCGAGCGATAGGCCCACAAGGTGTCATTAAGCCTTAAACTCCAGTCTTTTCGGTTAGGACTCACCGTCTTTTCCAAAATGGACTTTATCTCTCGGTTTGACACTTACGCTTGTCCATGATTGTGGGTGATAGGCGGTGGAGGTGCGGTGGATGACTCCATACTTCTTTAGTAGCGCGCCAATGATTCGATTGCAAAAATGTGTACCTTTATCGCTAATGATGGCCTTAGGCGTCCCAAACCTGGAAAAGATGTGAGATTTGATAAAATCTGCAACAACGCGTGAATCGTTAGTACGGGTGGCCTTTGCCTCTATCGATTTAGAAACATAATCGACGGCTAAAAGAATATATAAATGACCACATGATGCGGGAAACAGTCCCATGAAATCTATGCCCATACATCGAAAATCTCACAAACTAACATAGGAAATTGGGGCATTTGATTCCGGGAAGTAATGTTTCCCGTCATTTGGCAACTCGTGCAACTCTTACAAAAATGAACGCAATCTCGCATAAGGGATGGCCAATATAAACCACACTCAAGGACTTTTCTAAAAGTCCGTTTATGGCCGAAGTGGCCCTCACAAGCCTCAGAGTGATAAAACTGTAAAATAGATTGAAACTCCCCTTGGGGCACACATCGCTGAATCACTTGGTCCGGACAATGTTTCTACAAATATGGTTCGTCCCACATATAGAGACGAGCCTCTCTCTTGATCTTTTTTCTCTCGGGTCTAGATAACTCACCTAGGAAGGTCCTTGAGACCAAGTAATTAACGATGTCGGCATACCAGGAGGTTTCTCCCGAAATGGAGAAAAGGTGCTCATCCGGAAACTCATCAGTGATCGGCTTCGACTCTCCATCCAACACTAGTCGGCTAAGGTGGTCGGCTACAAGATTCTCGGCTCCACTCTTATCCCTTATCTCCAAGTTGAACTCCTAGAGTAAGAGAATCCACCTAATCAATCGCGACTTGGGATCCTTCTTTTTGAGCAAGTACTTCAATGCGACATGATCTGAAAACACAATCACTTTAGTGCCTAGCAAATAAGATCTAAAATTTTCTAGAGCAAAAACAACTGCTATCAACTCTTTGTTGGTGGTCGAGTAGTTGCATTGTGCACTATCAAGTGATCGTGATGCATAGTAAATGACATGAGAGTTCTTACCATCCTTCTGTCCCAATACCTCCCCAACTGCATGATTACTAGCATCGCACATGATCTCAAATGGCAATTGCCAATTGGGCGGTTGGATGATAGGGGCAGAAGTAAGCATGTATTTCAACAAATCAAATGAACTTTTACATACCTCTTTGAAGTTAAAGTCTACCTATTTTTGTAGGATCTCACACAGGGGTCGAGTGATCTTGGAAAAGTTTTTAATGAAACGTCGGTAGAAACCTGCGTGACCAAGAAAAGAACGGACCTCTCTAACACTCGAGGGGTAAGACAAGGAATTTATGAAATCGATCTTTGTCTTGTCAACCTCTATACCCCTTTCCGAGATAACATGACTAAGTACTATACCTTGATTGACCATGAAGTGACATTTCTCATAATTTAAAACCAAATTAGTTTCAATGCACCTTTTCAAAATTTTGGTCAAGTTATCTAGACAAACATTAAATGAATCACCATTTACCGTGAAGTCATCCATGGAAACGTTGATGATATTCTCAACATACTCAGAAAAAATACTTACCATACATCGTTGGAATGTCGCCGGAGCGTTACAAAGACTGAAAGGCATCCTTCGGTAAGCGAATGTACCGAAGGGGCATGTGAACGTGGTCTTTTCTTGGGCCTCTCTTGCCACCGGTATTTGATGGAAACCTGATGAATAACCATCCAAAAAACAAAAGTGAGTACGACCGGATAATCTTTCTAACATTTGGTCTATGAAAGGAAGTGGAAAGTGATCTTTTCTAGTTGATGAAATAAGCGTACGATAGTCAATACATACCCTCCACCCGTTTTGAACACAGGTGGGCACCAACTCACTTTCGGCATTCTCTACCACAGTAATGCCGGATTTCTTAGGGACTACCTGGACTGGGCTTACCCACTTGCTGTCGGATATTGAGTAAATCATGTCGGTGTCAAAAAGCTTCAATATCTCCTTTTTTTACAACTTCCATCATAAGTGGGTTCAACCTTCGTTGCGCCTCTCGAAAGGGCTTGTACTCATCTTCTAATAAAATCTTGTGTTGGCATAGTGAGGGACTAAGACCCTTGATGTCGGCTATGGTCCATCCGATCGCCTTCTTATGCTCTTTCAAAACTTCAACCAATGCTCCTTCCTCTTTAGGTGACAAAGTGGCGGATATGATCACGAGAAGGGTCTTCTTAGCTCCTAAGTAGGCATACTTTAAGTGATCCGGCAACGGCTTCAATTCTAGCTCGGGTGCCTGTTCAACAGAGGGTAGAAGTCTAGTGTGAGATAATGGCAAATCAATTTTTGAAACTTTATACCTTGGCTTTGGTGCTCGCCCTTTTTCCATCCAGGACACTAATTCTGCAAAATCATCATCAAGCTTGTACTCTTGAGCAAGCTTTTTCAAGCTCCCATTTGTCAAGTCCCTGTCTAAAATCACTTCTAACACATCCTCATTAAATAAATCAAACATAGTGTCAAATAAGGACTCAATAATATCAATAAAGCATAATGAAGAGACACCACTCGGGTATCACATGGCATCATATATATTAAACTTAATTATCTCGCCATCGAATTCCATAGTCAAATTACCATCATGAACATCTATCTTGGTCTTAGAGGTTTTCAAAAATGGTCTACCTAGAAAAATCATACCGGCCTTGGAGGTATTATTCTCCTCCATATCTATAACATAAAAATCTGCCGGAAAGACCAACTCATTCACTTGAACAAGCACATCCTCTAATACCCCTTTTGGGTATATAGTCGACCTATCCGCTAATTGGATTACCACACCGGTTGGCTTTAGGGGCCCTACATCCAAAGATGAGTAAATATCATATGGCATAACATTGATTGATGCCCCCAAGTCCAATATTGCTTGATTGATCGAGACATTGCCTACCTTACATGGTATGGTAAACATGCTCGAATCGTTATACTTTGGTGGTAACCGTTTACCTGAACTTTTCGGAATGTGTCAAGGATCTCCTTCTCTTCACTCTACCGCTTAGTCTTCTCGAATCGGTTCGGGAATGGTGGTTCTTGCACTATCACTTCGGGTGCTTTCTTCTTTATCTCTTCATCTTTGACCTCATTTTCACCTGAAGCGGATGCCTTGACCTCTAACTCTTCTTCTTCCTCAATTACTTTCTTCTTTTGGACACTATCTTTGAGCTCTTTTCCTCTCCTCAAAGTGATGGCATTCACATTGTCCTTCGGATTGGTCTTCGTTTAGGAAGGCAACTTGCCTTTGTTCACCAATTGGCCAATGGTGGCCTAGATCTTGAATGCTCGCTTGTGTATCCTGTTGATATTTTGTCATATTAGCAGCCATAGATTTAACTACATCTTCTAATGACATACCTGAGCTACTAGGAGCTTGAGATGGCGCTTGATGTTGTTGTTGGGTACCCGGTTGAAATGATGCCTTCGGTTGGTGTTGCGGTTGAAAACCGGGTAGTGCTTGGAATTGTTGGGGTTGTTGGAATGGAGCTTTTTGCTGAAATTGTTGACCTTGACCTTGTCCTTGTCTTGGGGCATAACTTAAATTCGGATGTTGCCTCCAACCATGGTTGTATGTGCTCGAGAAAGGATAATGAGCCCGGTTGTGTGAATTTTGAAAATTGCCACCCCCGATGGCATTTACTTGCTCTTCTTCTTCATGCAAAGTCGGACACACATCGGTCTGATGTGCTACCGATGAGCAAAATCTGCACGCCTTGACTTGAGGCACATTCCTCATAGCAAGTTGTTTCACAAGATTAGTCAAGTCAGTAATTTTAGTTTCTAAGGATTTAACGTGTACCTCACTAGCTCCTCGACCGATATCACTTCGAGCTCCGAATTGCTTGGAGTTTTCCGCCATTGTGTCTATTAAGGTCCAAGCTTGAGTCGGCGTCTTGTTCACGATTTCTCCCCCGCTCGCGGCATCCATCATCTTCCTCTCCATCGGTAGCAAACCTTCATAAAAATATTAAATTAGTAATTGTTCAGAGATATACCGTGTTGAGGGCAACTTACACAAAGGCAGTTGAAGCGCTCCCAATACTCGTAGAGTTACTCTATGTCCTTTTTCTTGATTTCGCATATCTCCCTCCTTAGCCCGGCGGCTTTGGATGCAGGAAGAACTTGTCAAGGAATGCTCTCGCCATTTGTGCCCAAGTAGTGATCGAGCCTGGCGGTAGATAGAAAAGCCACTCCCTAGCCGCGTCAACTAGGAAGAACGGGAATGCCTTTAGCTTGAGATTCTCAACGGCCGTGCCTAGCGTCTTCATCCCCAAGCATACCATGTGGAACTCGGTCATATGCTTGTATGGGTCTTCGCTGGCCAAACCATGAAAATGAGGTAATAAGTGAATTAAACCAGTTTTAAGTTCGGTACTAACCTCTTCCATCGGATACGTAACGCAAAGAGGTTGCTCATCGACGTTAAGTGCTTCCCATTCCCTCAATGTGCGTTCAGGATTCGACATGTCCTCTTCTTCCTCTTCTTCGGTCTCAGTGACCGATTTTTCTCTGTCGGAATGGAGCTTCTCTTTTTCGCTCTCCGTGTCGGAAGACAACTCAATATCTTTCCAAATATTGAGCCCCGGTGAAGAAGTCTACTAGCCTTGCTTCTTTCAAAGCTTAGCTTGCTTCCTTAACTTCTTGGAGGTTTTCTCAATCTCCGGATCGATTCGAATTGGTGTACATGCACGAAACGATCTTGGCATAAACAGTTAAACTTGCCAAGTCCCCGGCAGCGGCGCCAAAAATTTGACGGGTGTCGATTCCGGCAAATAATAAGATTTATAAAATTACTCTTATTACCTCTAAACGCAGTTAAATTGCGATAGTGATAAGTAAGGTCGTCTCCTCAGGGACTCAGTGTCATAAGTCCAATACGCAATAACGTGCAAGTTGCTTGAAAACATTACAATTATAATAAAGGGGGGGGGGGGGTTTGTGTAACGTCCCAAAAATTACAATAAATTTTAACTTTTAAAATAGGCATTTTAATAAATAAAACCTCATTAGATATCCAACACCGTTTCGTTTGCAAATTCAATAATAAATATTCTCAGTAATACTAAACAGCGGAAATTAAATCGTTTAATTATAACTCTAGTCTCATGATTATAAAACTCTTCACACGCGCCAGTGTGTACCCGTCACGCCTTGGAGCCACTAGTACCTGAAACCACATTAAATAGGAAAGGGTAAGCACAAAGCTTAGTGAATTCAGACCATAAATAGGATCGCAATTATATCAGCATCACCCTTAAACAGTTAGTTATCGCAACCAACTCATACCATGCAATCACGTCTTGCACCCAAATTTATATATACCAAATTTACCAACACATATATTTCTTGGAACATCAATCAAGAAAATATATCACAGTTAATAATAAGCCTTATACTTCTTGGAACGACCATCAAGAAAATATAATCACAACTCATTATACAAACACATATACTTCTTGGAACAACCATCAAGAAAATATATCACAAATAATAATAAGCCTTATAATTCTTGGAACGACCATCAAGAAAATATAATCACAACTCATTATACAAACACATATACTTCTTGGAACAACCATCAAGAAAATATATCACAAATAATAATAAGCCTTATACTTCTTGGAACGACCATCAAGAAAATATAATCGCAACTCATTATAAGCCATATACTTCTTGGAACACCCATCAAGAAGTACATCAATCACAGTTCAATATATATACACAATTATATATACCCCATAACACAATAATATCAACAAACAATCATAACTATCAAACTCGAGCTATAGTAACACATATATAATTCCCATCCTATATAGTGAGAAAACTCACCTCAAAAGCAAAGCTTATGTCCTTAACAGCAACACGAACCGGCCAACACCAGCTCACCTTTTTCCACCTAAATAAGTGATATCAAACGTCACCACGAAGTCCTAGCCCAAATTCACAACTACTAGATTACAAGTTACAAATTCCAGCTTTTACTCTAAAAACACAGGTCTGTTCGGGACCTGTTTAACCCCTTATAAACTGATAAATCCAGAAATATTATTCCATAATAACAAATTCCCATGTCTTAGAGTTCCAGGGACATATCGCACACGCTCTAACGATTTTTCTACAATTAAATGTGGATTTTACAAAACCGACTTGCAGAACAGCGAAAAACAGGACCTTCCAGTACAAAACGACAATTTGACACTAGCTATGGTCCGAACTGGTTTTTCCGTAAAACATATGAAACCTACTAGACTCAGAATGGGAGATTTTGGCACTGACTTCACCCCAATACGATGTTCCTAGAAAACGTTATGGCTTTCACAAAACAGAGGCAGAAACTATGAATTTCACATGAAATGACAAATATTGCTTATTAACCTAATAAGTCATGGCTTAATCCAAACAGACCCGGATAGCGTAAAAGCTTACTGGAAAGGTCATACTAGGCTGGTCGACAGCCGTGTACCACCTACTACCGCCTCTGGCGATGGTGGTGGTTGGCGGCGGCGACGGTGGTTACGGTAACACCCTCCGGCGGAACATCCCAACAATAACCATACCGACACTCCCGCAACCACACCCCTGCACACACCCGCACACTTGCACACACCAGCACCCACCCCTCTGCCGCCACCCCGGCGGCGTGCAGCGGCGGCCCCACCGCCGGCAGCCGTGGCTGCGGCGGTGGTGGCGACGGTTCTCGGCAGAAAATTGGCAAACGGCAACAACGAGAAGGGGAAAATACACTTACCTCGACGAACCCTCCTTCCTCCTCTTTTCCGGCAGCAAAACGACGGCGTTACCCTCCTCTTTCCGGCGCCTCTTTCTTTTCGGCGAGCTCTCTCTCCGGCGGACTCTCTCTCTCTCCTATCGGTTTCTCTCCCTCTCTCTTTCTTTTCTCTTCTCGGCCGAACACAACAAATAGGGGAGGGGATGACTTAGGGTTTCTCTCCTCTTCCTCCTTTGCTAAACACGACCCCAAACACACACAACCCACATGAATTCAGTTTTTGGGATTGCATGGGCCGAAATACACTACTTTGGCCCTTTAACAATTTTGGTCCCTCAATAATTCCTTCTCGCAATCTAACTAATGTTTTGACATATTTAACGATTAGGTCCAATTCGTCTAACCCCGTTAACGGAAACCACGTTAAATAAAACTTAAAAAAAGAATTTAAAAGAAAGAAATTACATACCGGGATACGGGCTTTACAACACTCTCCCACTTGGATTAGACTTCGTCCTCGAAGTCTCGACCGACAAATAACTTGGGATAGATCTCGCGCATCTCCATTTCGGGTTCCCACGTCCACTCGAACCCCTTCGGTGCTGCCACTGGACTTTCCTCAACTAGAATCTAAATTCCTTACACCGTCCAAAGATTTCTCGAATACTTTTGTTACCAACAAAACTCCTTCAAGAACACCAAAAATATGATCGGAAGAACACTCCAACAACTGAAATCATTCCTAGTTAAACGACTTCGATTGCCTCCCAACCTTAGATGTTCCATACATCTCGATTCAAATTTCAAGCTCTAACCATTCTAAAGTTGCTCACCAATATACCCTACAGGATACTCGAAATCGATCATTCCTATCATTAACTGTCGATTAACTTCCACAAGTTCTACTAGACTCCCAAAATTTATTTCACACGAATTATCAAACCAGTAAATTTATAATCACCCACGAAGGTCATTCCACCATAACCATTCATCACAATTAAGCATCTCCGGGTTACTACTACCATCACCATAATTATTTTAAAATCGGCTACAATTCTCCGATTACACTAAAGGTATTTGGCCTCAAGCGCGAAAGTCGACACCTAAATATACTACTTACCTCAAAAAGGTTACTGCGCATATATGCTCTTAATTACAAAGGGCATCATTCCCTTAACCGGTACTATTCGGCCTACATTACCAACACGCGTGGAATACCCAACCTTCCACCGTCTACATTTCCTCCACACTCGCTCTACGAAGCCTAGTTACACCGTATCAAGATACACCTTAACGTCTACCTCCCAGGTACGTCTCAGGCCCGGCACATCGGAACTACCTCCCAGGTAAGTGCCCAAGACTATATCCTCCCAGTGCCTACTGGAAAGTGAAGGTCATAACACACGAATACCGGGGTCCCACCCCGAGATACCCAACCGACCATTACCAACGACTGACTAACGTGACCAAGGATCCAATGTAAAACAGTCTACCAACAACATGCCTATCCCGAAGTGATTCACTCACCCTAACATGTAAATACTCAACGTGCAATAAATGCAAACTGTGCAACAAAACAACCCATCGACAAGACTCCACATCGAGACACTAAGACCGTACAATTGACCCATGACTATCTCAAAGTCTAAACCGAGCAAAATGCTCCACGCTTGCTGGACCTCTGAGTCGGTCAAAACGCGTTTAAATCAAGTTTAAGCAAGCAATACTCTAAAATCAACATTAGTCCCAAACTCAACACGGGTTAAACAAAAGAGTTTTCCAAAATGACTCACACCCTTAAAGTTCTCAAAATGACACATAACACTTAAAAGCGCATTTCCCAAATGGTTTACAAAATCATTTACAAAATATTTTCAACGTCAAGGTTTTTCATTTCAAAAAGATCGTATGCAATAAAACTACTATTACCAGGTCGGTAGTTACGCAAAAATGGACACGCTCGTCCCACATATGAAAATCATGTTGAAAATCATTCCATTGCAGCTTAGTTTACTCACAAAACGTAAAGCGAAATAAATAATATCTTTGAAAATGAACCGTTACGGTTCTAGCATGAATTGACTCATGACATGTATTTAAAGTAACCGCTCGACCTTACACTGGGTGCGACAAAAGTGTGCACATAATTTCAAAATCAGTTCCACGACATTTGACCCCAATTTTTTTTTTAACATAAAATGTCGTGGCACAGGGTTCACCAACAAATCTTACGCGCGTCGGCTAGGCATACAAAACAATGAGACGGTCTACAAATATATTTTTGTTAAAACACAACTGTCTCGTGTAAGTTTCAAACTTAAAGATAAAAACCAATCCGTTTCCATCATTTGAAAATATCGACTAAAATCTCATAAAATCTCAAAAGGTGGGGTTCTTTAAATTGATTTCCAAGATTTCCCCAAATGGTCACATAAACAAATACGATATGCACCTCGTGAAATTAAACCCACACGACTCAACATGCCGTAAAACTAAAACTTATTTTAACCAAATCACTCAAATAGCTTTATATAGACATCGTGGAATGTAACTTTCCGTCTCAACTCTAACATATGTGGAGGAGTTCCAATGTTAAGTCACAAGCCGTAGTCACTTGCCTAACATTTTAAACACCACAAAACACGGATATCATCTTACCCGAAAGAACCGTTGGAAAAATAACGAAATGAGACAAATTCTAACAAAGTTTGCACTCCCGTGATAAAACGATTTCATACACTTTCAAAACCATATTTCAAAATCTTGTGTGTGTGCTGAACATTTCCCAAAATTCCAAAACACCATCCATAAAATGATTTGAAACACGAGAATTTGTTAATGCAATCTATTTCAAAATCAAACTTTTGTGCACGACTTAGTCGACATTCTATGCCTCGACTCCTACTCCTCCAAATATCTCCGGTCCACTAACGTCATCCGGACATTTAAACCTCTTAGGCAAGTTGGGAAATTACGTCAAATAATCCCTACGATTTTTCCTCAAATCAAAGTCGGCTCTATAAGCCTATGGTTCTAGCACAATCATCCATCTTGGCCCGAAACAAACATCATCCTCATCGTCACTCCAAGTGATTAATACTAGAATCGTCCTTTTATTCCAACGACTACTAATTTATAACCTTCGTCACTACCCCAACGATCATCCCATCAAAGCAAATCAAGTACACACTTGTACTAGTAGGTTTACTATAGTCGTTCCTCCTTGTGATGGCTATTCTGGGTAGATATTACAACGAGTTATTAGCACATAATAACTCACGCTAACAACACTCACGCTCAACTCCTTGGATTCCTCGTGACTTTCCCCGACTCGAGCATTGATCCTGTGTTTCTGATAGTAGGAGCTCTACTACTACCTTCCACACCTATCATCACTCGTTCCGAGTTCCATCCGATGGGCCCAAGTAGTTTCTCGCCGATAACTACACACATATGCCCGCACCGGCATATGTACACACTCTTCCTAGCTCCCTAGGAATTCCACCCAACTCCACTACACTTGCTATGACGAAATCATCACTAGTCATGACGAGTCGCCTCGCGAATGCACAGTCGCACACAGTGTAAAACCAGATAGACATTCGAATATAAGATTCTATCCTACAACGGTTGGACTCAAACAAGAGTTGCGCAATAGAACTAAATCCGACATTCTAGGGCTATTCGGTTCCTACCGCATACAACCTATAGTGCATTCACTTAACAACCTATCAAGGCTAGCATAAACTCCTATTAGCAAGCAACAAACATGCAGTACAGTGTAATAAGCACCAAGCAATCTAGCACACATACTCCTATGTTCTAGAAAGCAATCTAGCATACATACTCATATGTAAACACTCTTCCCAGCTCACTAGGAATTTCATCTCATCCCACTACCCTTGCTACAACGGAATCCCTGTTAGCCATAACGAGTTGCCTCGCGAATACCCAGTCGCATGCAGCGTGAATCAAATAGACATTCGAATACAAGATTCTATCCTAAAACGGTTGGACTCAAACAAGAGCTGCGCAATAGAACTAAGTCTAATCCAAGGTTGTAAGAATCACACTGCATACAACCTATAGGGCCTTCGCTTAACAACCTATTATAACTAGCATTAATTCCCACTAGCAAGCAATCATCATACAGTACAATGTAAACCACATAGGCAATCTAGCATGCATACCCTATGATCTAGAAAGCGATAAATACACTAAGTACTGTACCTTTCCCTTTTGCTCCGGCTGACTGTACACACTGCGCCCTCGATCACCGTTTCCCAAACGGGTTTTCCTTTCTTTTATTTTTCCAAAATTTTAAGAGAAGAATTTCCTAGCCGCAACTTGAGATCAAACACACCGAGATGTGTTTGATTCACTCAAGCTGTGCTCTGATACCAAGTTGTAACGTCCCAAAAATTACAATAAATTTTAACTTTTAAAATAGGCATTTTAATAAATAAAACCTTATTAGATATCCAACACCGTTTCGTTTGCAAATTCAATAATAAATATTCTCAGTAATACTAAACAGCGGAAATTAAATCGTTTAATTATAACTCTAGTCTCATGATTATAAAACTCTTCATGCGCGTCAGTGTGTACCCGTCACGCCTTGGAGCCACTAGTACCTGAAACCACATTAAATAGGAAAGGGTAAGCACAAGGCTTAGTGAATTCAGACCATAAATAGGATCGCAATTATATCAGCATCACCCTTAAACAGCTAGTTATCGCAACCAACTCATACCATGCAATCACGTCTTGCACCCAAATTTATATATACCAAATATACCAACACATATATTTCTTGGAACATCCATCAAGAAAATATATCACAATTAATAATAAGCCTTATACTTCTTGGAACGACCATCAAGAAAATATAATCACAACTCATTATACAAATACATATACTTCTTGGAACAACCATCAAGAAAATATATCACAAATAATAATAAGCCTTATACTTCGTGGAACGACCATCAAGAAAATATAATCACAACTCATTATACAAACACATATACTTCTTGGAACAACCATCAAGAAAATATATCACAAATAATAATAAGCCTTATACTTCTTGGAACGACCATCAAGATAATATAATCGCAACTTATTATAAGCCATATACTTCTTGGAACACCCATCAAGAAGTACATCAATCACAATTCAATATATATACACAATTATATATACCCCATAACACAATAATATCAACAAACAATCATAACTATCACACTCGAGCTATAGTAACACAAATATAATTCCCATCCTATATAGTGAGAGAACTCACCTCAAAAGCAAAGCTTATGTCCTTAACAGCAACACGAACCGGCCAACACCAGCTCACCTTTTTCCACCTAAATAAGTGATATCAAACGTTTCCACGAAGTCCTAGCCCAAATTCATAACTACTAGATTACAAGTTACAAATTCCAGCTTTTACTCTAAAAACACAGGTCTGTTCGGGACCTGTTTAACCCCTTATAAACTGATAAATCCAGAAATATTATTCCATAATCACAAAGTCCCATGTATTAGGGTTCCAGGGACATATCGCACGCGCTCTAACGATTTTTCTACAATTAAATATGGATTTTACAAAACCGACTTTCAGAACAGAGAAAAACAGGACCTTCCAGTACAAAACGACAATTTGACACTAGCTATGGTCCGAACTGGTTTTTCCGTAAAACATATGAAACCTACTAGACTCAGAATGGGAGATTTTGGCACTGACTTCACCCCAATACGATGTTCCTAGAAAACGTTATGGCTTTCACAAAACAGAGGCAGAAACTATGAATTTCACATGAAATGACAAATATTGCTTATTAACCTAATAAGTCATGGCTTAATCCAAACAGACCCGGATAGCGTAAAAGCTTACTGGAAAGGTCATACTAGGCTGGTCGACAGCCATGTACCACCTACTACCGCCTCTGGCGATGGTGGTGGTTGGCGGCGGCGACGGTGGTTACGGTAACACCCTCCGGCGGAACATCCCAACAATAACCATACCGACACTCCCGCAACCACACCCCCGCACACACCCGCACACTTGCACACACCAGCACCCACCCCTCTGCCGCCACCCCGGCGGCGTGCAGCGGCGGCCCCACCGCCGGCAGCCGTGGCTGCGGCGGTGGTGGTGACGGTTCTCGGCAGAAAATTGGCAAACGGCAACAACGAGAAGGGGAAAATACACTTACCTCGACGAACCCTCCTACCTCCTCTTTTCCGGCAGCAAAACGACGGCGTTATCCTCCTCTTTCCGGCGTCTCTTTCTTTCCGGCGAGCTCTCTCTCCGGCGGACTCTCTCTCTCTCTCTCCTATCGGTTTCTCTCCCTCTCTCTCTCTTTTCTCTTCTCGGCCGAACACAACAAAAAGGGGTGGGGATGACTTAGGGTTTCTCTCCTCTTCCTCCTTTGCTAAACACGACCCCAAACACACACAACCCACATGAATTCAGTTTTTGGGCTTGCATGGGCCGAAATACACCACTTTGGCCCTTTAACAATTTTGGTCCCTCAATAATTCCTTCTCGCAATCTAACTAATGTTTTGACATATTTAACGATTAGGTCCAATTCGTCTAACCCCGTTAACGGAAACCACATTAAATAAAACTTAAAAAAAGAATTTAAAAGAAAGAAATTACATACCGGGATACGGGCTTTACAGTTTGAATGATTTATAATTGTAACGTTAAACGATAATAAAAGAAGTTAGCAATGAGAAGTAATCGACTAGTCGTTTAGATTATGTATCATCGACTCCTTTAAAACTTTTTCTCAAAAGATTTCAAAACGGCTTGAACACCGACACGCATCAATGTTCCATTTGCTATATAAAAACTTGACTAGTGCAAGACGCCCCAACAACTATTCTCTAATCAACTAATTTAATCCAATCACGAACTTGGATTTAAATTGTCAATTGCATTAGGTTCATACAAATACCGAAACTAACCAATAATCGGACACCGATAATTCAAATTAGATCATGCCATCCTACAATACATACAATTAACTGTTTGGCACGTTTTATTCTCATTTTATAGCATATTTTGCGTCGTTTTTATGTTCGGTTCTAGCGTGTCTCATGCATTTTTACTATCTTGTTGTTTAGTTTTTCTCTTGTCAATGCCTATCACTTCGTTGCAGGTATATTCACGTTTTCTGCGAGTATTTTCAGTGTCCAGGTATGTTTGAACCGGATGGAGAGAGGAAGGGAAGAAGTACAAGCTTTGTGGAGGGCGGAAAAGACGAAGAAATGAAGTTGGAAATTGCTCACGCCCGCGAGTGATTGGATGTGTGGCCGCGAGCAAGAAGGAACCGAGATGCTGTCAAATTTACACTGCTCGCGGCCGCGAACATTATAAAGCGTGGCCGCGAGCGACGCTGCTGTCAAGTTTTTGTGTTTTTTTAGTCAGGGCTATTTTGGTCATTTGGGCCCCGCTATTTAAGCTTTCTAGTGCTTCCCTTTTGGGAAGAGACCCCTATTGTCACTCTTTACTATTTTTAGGGTTTCCATTACGTATTAGTGTAGATTTTTAGCTACTTTTGGGATTGGAGCTTACAAACTCTGGATTTGCAGCTATGGCCATGGATGAACTCGATTTTTTAGCATCAATCTATAAATTAGAGATTAATTGTATCTCCTTCTCCCTTTTATGCTTTCTTTCTTTTCTTAATTTGTGTTTATAGCTTAGATCTTGGAGCTTTGATAGTTAATTTCAATTTTCTGCAACTATTTGATTTGTAGTTCTAGATTCTTCAAGTAATTTCATGATTTTTACATTTTCTCTGATTTTGGTTGTGTCTATTCTTTGCAATTAATAATATAGCTTCATTAACTTGTTCTTCTCTAGTTTTGGGTTAGAGTTTATGCTTTCTAAATTCGATTTTATCAATATTTTGATGTTCTTGATAATCTAGATCTAGGGTTTATTTGTTTATCATTTCTAAATTGTTTTGTTCATAGATTAGTCCTAGTTTAACCTTGTTTTTGGTTTAATATGTTGTTTTATTCATTTTTGCTCGGTTGATTTTTAGTAATCTGTCATTTCCTTCACTTATGTTTGGTTAATTTCATAGTTTAGGGTGAATATTGGTAAGGATCTGATCTGTGTCAATTAGTTGTTTTAAGTAAACAATTTATTGATGAAATAGTCTTTGATTAGCCGACTGACGGAAGTTGGGGGTTACTAAAAGACTACTATTCGGTGATTGTTGAATTTAACAGTTGAGATTTAAATGGAAATTTGATTTTAACTTGGGTTAACCAATTGGTGAATATCATCACATCATGAAAATAGATGTGTTGATTGTTTGGGAATATTTTGTCTAGCTTAATGCTTCTTTTTAGATTAATCGATGTGGAGATAATCGGTTTTCAATTAAGAAAGGTTTTCGTCTCCTTGGAAGAGGGACGAAAGTAATGTTTGAATTGGACAAATCCCACTTTGAAAGGTCTTAATCAATATTCACCATCTTAGGTAGCTTAGTGTAGGATTTAATGTCTTTTAATTTCAAGTCTTAGTGTAAATTAGGTTTCCTTTAGACTTTTATTTTAGTTGTTAATCTAGTTTTATTTGTTTCGTTAATTCTTTATTTTGCTTAGCCTCGTTTAGTTTTAAATGTCGTTAATGTTAGTGTAGCTTAAGTGTTAGATTTTGTCATTTGATTCCTAGTGTTAATCCAATCTTCGATTCTTGATTACGCGCAACTAGCTAATATCGTGGGTAAATCTGTGCTTATTCTCCTGTCTCCCCGTGTTCGACCCGTATGCTACGACACCGTACGCTTGCGGTTACAAATGATTTTAAAACTTAAACAAGTTTTTGGCGCCGTTGCCGGGGAGGCAATTAGAGTAACATAGAATATAGCTTGTGGTATATTAGGATGCGTTTCCCTATCTTTTCTACCTTTTGTGGTTTTGGTTAAAAAAATTAAAAAAAAAATAAACCTGAGGTTTTTGCCTTAGTCGCGGCCGCGAGCAATATAAAGCGCGGCCGTGAGCTAACTTCTGTTTGATTTTGGTAGCTCCTCGCGACCGCGAGCATCATAAAGCGCGGCCGTGAGCTTAGCTGCTGTTTGATTTCAGGTGTTCCTCGCGGGCGCGAGCAATATAAAGCGCGGCCGCGAGCACCTGTTCTGTGAAAACTTGTTTCGTATTTCTTTTCCTTTCTTTGTTATTACTATTGCTTACATGCATTTATATCCTCACATGTTTTTAACAAATTGTTCAATGTTGTGATCCTCAGTAGCCTTGAGTTTTATGCATAGGAGATCACAAGCATCAACGAAATTCCTTTTCGATCCCGAGATAGAAGCTACTGCAAGGAGGTTAAACGCGGAAAGAACACGAAAGTTGAAAGAAGCGAAAATGGCAGAGGAAGCAGAAGAAGAGCGTACACTCAAGGATTTCATCGAACCACAATTCGGCATCACCTCAAGCATTGCTAGGCCGCCTATTGCAGCCAATAACTTTGAGATCAAGACCAATCTGATCATGTTTATCATGCAAGATCAGTTTGGAGGTACACCCATGGAGAACCCATCGAAGCATTTGAACTCTTTCGTTGAGAAGTGTGATACCGTGAAGATAAATGGGGCCAACGAGGATGCGATCCGTCTAAAGTTATTTGCATTTTCTTTGAAAGATGGTGCAAAGGAGTGGTTGAATAGTCATGATGCAAACTTCTTCACCTCTTGGGATACTCTTTCACGTGCTTTTCTCACTAATTTCTTCCCACCCGGGAAGACGGCCAAGCTTCGCACTGCCATCAACAATTTCTCTCAGTTTGACCAAGAATCTTTGTATGAAGCCTGGGAAAGGTTTAAAGGGCTCCAACGTCAATGTCCTCATCATGGAATACAAGATTGGATGTTGATCCAAATTTTTTACAATGGGTTAAAACCGGATGTCCGATTTTCTGTTGATACGGCAGTCGGGGGTACAATCATGAGCAAAACTCCAGCCGTTGTCAAATCGTTGATTGAAAACTTGGCCACAAACCACTATCAATGGTCAAGTGAACGAACCATTCATAAGAAGGCGACTAAGATATCCGAGAATGACGTTTTTGCAGCTATAGTGGCAAAGATTGATGATATGAGTGCTCGAGTTGATGATAAGTTGACAAAGATAAGCAAGATTCAGCAACCTCAAGAGCAACCAGTTTTATCTTGTGAGATTTGTGGGGTACAAGGTCACGAATTTGAATCATGTCCTGTCACTAACAACATGACCATGGAACAGATGAATGCCTTGCAAATTCAGCCTCGTAATCAACATAGAGTCAATGATCCCAATGCTCCTACTTACAATCCGGGATGGAGCAAGCATCCTAATCTTTCATGGCGTCACAACCTACCTCCATCTCAGTTGCAACAACCAACTAATCAACAACCCTAATCCTCTTTCCAACAGCAACAACACCAGTCACCGATGCAATTTCAACCGCAACAACCCATGATGTATCAACCTCAGCCACCTTTTCCACAACAACCCACTTTCCAACAGCAGCTTAATGTCTTCCAGAACTACCCTCCAGCTCCGAACAACCCTTTTCAGCAACACGCACCGAGAACCTATCTAGAATCCCTCTTGGAAAGTTGCATCCTCAATCAAAACCAAAAGAATGAGCATTTTCAGAACTCAATTCAGCAAGTGAATAGTCGGTTAGAGTCCGTGATTGCCCATAACAAGATGATAGAAACCCAAATGACTCAATTGGCTCAACAACTCACCAATTCTAATAGGCAACAAGGCCAATTTTCAGGAAAACCGGAACAAAACCCAAAAGGCCAAATCAATGCTATCATTTTGAGGAGTGGAAAGACTTTGACAGGAGTTGAAAAGAAAGTCAAGGAGACGGCTACGGTTGGTGAAGATTTGGATACAACTCAAGGGAAGGTTGCGAAAAAGGTTGTGCAAGGAAGTGAGAAACCGGTTAGTGAGGCAACCCATGTCCCTCCACATACCACTACCCCGGTTGTCCCATTCCCATCTCGCCTTGAAAAGGCATGATTAGAAGAGAAATATGCAAAAATTTTGGGAACTTTGAAGCAATTGCACGTGACTATCCCTTTTATGGATGCTATAGCGGAGATTCCTTCTTATGCCAAGTTCTTCAAGGACCTTCTTTCGAATAAGAAGAAAAGACGTATTTTACTATCCGAGGAGTGTAGCGCATTGTTATCTAATACAAAACCCGAAAAGCTAGGAGATCCCGGGAGTTTCTCTATCCCTTGCTCGATTGGTGGAGTATGCTTTCATCGTGCACTTTGTGATGTAGGGGCAAGTGTGAGTCTCATGCCACTCTCTATCGTTCATAAGGTGAATTTTCATGAGCTCAAGCCCACCCAAATATCCTTGCAATTGGCGGATCGTTCGGTGAAATACCCACTAGGCATCTTGGAGGACGTACCACTTGTGGTGGGCGGAATGACAATTCCATGTGACTTTGTTGTGATGGAAATGCCCGAGGATGCCAATGTTCCTATTATTTTGGGTAGACCCTTCCTAGCCACAGCGGGAGCCATGATTGATGTGAAAAATGGCAAGCTTTCCCTATCGGTTGGAAATGACAAAGTTGAATTTGAGCTGAAGGAATCCATGGGACTACCACCTCAAGTTGATGATTGTTACACCTTGGATTCACTTGAAAGCCTGCTGGAAGAAGATGAGTTAAAGGTTGAGGGGTTGATTGGTGTGGATGAGGATGCAAAGATAGTTGAGGCGATCTTTGATGCAAGCCCCCCATTTCTAAAAAATGAGCTGGTCTTGAATATCTCAATAGCTGTTGAGGGAGAGGATATCGCGGCACCACCGAAGGGAAGCGGATGATCCAGAAACACCCGCCTCTAGCTTGCAATCTCAAATTGATGCCTTGAGCGCCCAGTTAAAGTCAGTAGCTACCGACACTCATCAGACACGACTTTTTGTTGGGGATATGCACAAATACTTTGCCGATGCGGGTCACTTCCCGCACCGTGAGTTTTAGGTGTTGTCTCTCTTTTTCCTTACTTTTTTTTGTAGTTTTCATTTTGCATATAGGGCTCATTTAGTTAATTGCATTTCATGCATGCATTCTATTCCGAGCATTGAGGACAATGCTCCTTTTTGCTTGTGGGTGGGCATTCTTCTTTCTTTCTTTTAGTTTTATTTGCTTAGTCTATGCATTTTAGTGTTTGTATATCCTTCTTTCTTTCCCCCCTAAAAAAATCCAAAAAGAGATTTTTGACATATCTCCATGGCATTAGAGCTTGTAGTAACCACCTCTCACTTAGCATGATCCAAATGTTAGGTGTACTAGTGTGTTTTGCGATGTATAACCATGTTGTAAAGATTTTTTTAGGAAACATTGTTTTGCTTTAGTTGGTCACTTGCACACACCATCTTGTATATATATTGCTACACGCTACCACTAGGATTATCTTTATTATCGTAGTCCTCCTACATTACACTCGTGACTACATGAGTGGACTACACCTTGTGAGAATTTGGGCCGTATTGGATAGACACACTCATAATCAATCCCACTTTCTTTCTTCTTGTGTGTTACCTCCCATCGAGGTGTATCTTTAGGTGTTTGATAAAATTCTCGTTTAGGTTGATTGTGAAATTGCATAGAGGCCATCATTTTCTAATAAATCCCTAATAGTTAAAAATATATATATTTTTTCCACTTGCAACCACTTTGAGCCTAACTACTAGCCTTTCTTTTGAATACCCATAAAACCCCAAAATTGCACACTAAGGTTAAAACTTCCCGAAATGACATGGATTTAGACACTTAGTCTAGAAATAAACACAAGCATAGCCTGTGGGTGGTTTGTCGAATCCCCAAAACAAGCATAGCTTGTGGGTTCACAAAACCTTGCGCAGAAAAAAAAAACAAAAAAAAACAAAGAAAAAACAAAAAAAAGAATATCTTTGCATTTAGTCTTTGCCTATAAATACAAAATGAGTCGTGAATCCATCAAAAACATTAGGGAAGAGCCAAAATGTGCACAAAAAAAAATAACACCATAAACCCAAAAATAAATGCTCATAGCCCGATAAGTATTCCTAACCCCTCCGTATCTCTTAGCCTTACCCGAAAGTCCTCGATTTATGCAGTTTTACAAAAGATCTTTAGACTTGAGAATTGTTTCAAACGCGTCAAAAGTGCATTCCTATTTCTCGCTGGGAAGGCTTTGAGTGTATACACAACCCGAAAACACATTTGAGTGAATTGAGCGAAACTGTGAGCTTCCATTCTTGTAGATCACTATCCCCTCCCTTAGCGGCTACGATAATGTAAGCAAAGTCTTATTTGGTGCGTTTTTTGTAATATACTTGGCTTGATGTTGTGTCGGTTTGATACTTTGGTAAACAAGTGTTTCTTTTATATTGTTAATCTGAACACATGGTACAATGTCGCATTTCTGCACCGGGAAACCGAATCATAGAGTTATGTTTAGTGAGGCCGTGTCTCTACTCATTTTGATAATCGTGGAAGTCGTCGCTTGTTCTTTTCCCCCCTTCCTTCTATCTTTTCTCATGTTCGGTCTTATAGACAACTCTAGATTCTTCCTTGGGGACAAGGAAGGTTTAGCTTGTGGGTATTTTGTTTGGCACGTTTTATTCTCATTTTATAGCATATTTTGCGTCGTTTTTATGTTCGGTTCTAGCGTGTCTCATGCATTTTTACTACCTTTTTGTTTAGCTTTTCTCTTGTCAATGCCTATCACTTCGTTGCAGGTATATTCACGTTTTCTGTGAGTATTTTTAGTGTGCAGGTATGTTTGAACCTGATGGAGAGAGGAAGGGAAGAAGTACAAGCTTTGTGGAGGGCGGAAAAGATGAAGAAATGAAGTTGGAAATTGCTCACGCCCGCGAGTGATTGGATGTGTGGCCGCGAGCAAGAAGGAACCGAGATGCTGTCAAATTTACACTGCTCGCGGCCGCGAGCATTATAAAGCGCGGCCGCGAGCGACGCTGCTGTCAAGTTTTTGTGTTTTTTTAGTCAGGGCTATTTTGGTCATTTGAGCCCGGCTATTTAAGCTTTCTAGTGCTTCCCTTTTGGGAAGAGACCCCTATTGTCACTCTTTACTATTTTTAGGGTTTCCATTACGTATTAGTGTAGATTTTTAGCTACTTTTGTGTTTATAGCTTAGATCTTGGAGCTTTGATAGTTAATTTCAATTTTCTGCAACTATTTGATTTGTAGTTCTAGATTCTTCAAGTAATTTCATGATTTTTACATTTTCTCTGATTTTGGTTGTGTCTATTCTTTGCAATTGATAATATAGCTTCATTAACTTGTTCTTCTCTAGTTTTGGGTTAGAGTTTATGCTTTCTAAATTCGATTTTATCAATATTTTGATGTTCTTGATAATCTAGATCTAGGGTTTATTTGTTTATCATTTCTAAATTGTTTTGTTCATAGATTAGTCCTAGTTTAACCTTGTTTTTGGTTTAATATGTTGTTTTCTTCATTTTCGCTCTGTTGATTTTTAGTAATCTGTCATTTCCTTCACTTATGTTTGGTTAATTTCTTAGTTTAGGGTGAATATTGGTAAGGATCTGATCTGTGTCAATTAGTTGTTTTAAGTAAACAATTTATTGATGAAATAGTCTTTGATTAGCCGACCGACGGAAGTTGGGGGTTACTAAAAGACTACTATTCGGTGATTGTTGAATTTAACAGTTGAGATTTAAATGGAAATTTGATTTTAACCTGGGTTAACCAATTGGTGAATATCATCACATCATGAAAATAGATGTGTTGATTGTTTGGGAATATTTTGTCTAGCTTAATGCTTCTTTTTAGATTAATCGATATGGAGATAATCGGTTTTCAATTAAGAAAGGTTTTCGTCGCCTTGGAAGAGGGACGAAAGTAATGTTTGAATTGGACAAATCCCACTTTGAAAGGTCTTAATCAATATTCACCATCTTAGGTAGCTTAGTGTAGGATTTAATGTCTTTTAATTTCAAGTCTTAGTGTAAATTAGGTTTCCTTTAGACTTTTATTTTAGTTGTTAATCTAGTTTTATTTGTTTCGTTAATTCTTCATTTTGCTTAGCCTCGTTTAGTTTTAAATGTCGTTAATGTTAGTGTAGCTTAAGTGTTAGATTTTGTCATTTGATTCCTAGTGTTAATCCAATCTTCGATTCTTGATTACGCGCAACTAGCTAATATCGTGGGTAAATCTGTGCTTATTCTCTTGTCTCCCCGTGTTCGACCCGTATGCTACGACACCGTACGCTTGCGATTACATATGATTTTAAAACTCAAACATTAACACATTTTTCCATTGGGTATTGCTTGCTACCGAAAGAGATTTAAGAACAATTACGGATTCGAAAATCACTTTAGCAACTAAAATCCAAATTAGACTAAGATAGGGATCCAACTCACAAAATCAAACTTGAATTGAAGAATAACTAAATACAAGGGTTGCATAATTAAAATCAAATGATTATAAAACTAATTCAAGTCTCAACATAATCAAATTCATAGTCAATTAGATACCCATTGCTAGAAATTAAAACATAGCTATCCATACCTAGAAGTAACAACTTACAAATCAAATAGAAATGGAGAAATTCATGAAGAACCCTAGAAAATTTCTCCAAAATGCACCCCAAGAAGTTGAAAATCGTTCTCCTTTGTGAAATTGCTCTCCAAAAATCATTCTCAAATTGATTCTCCCTTTGAAATGTCGGCTCCCCCCGTTTTGTACCACCCTCCTCGAGAAACTACCCACGATATCGCTAAACTCGGACCTGGGGTCGTGCGCGGCTCGCGGCGTGACTGCAAACACGCGAAGACCCACGCCACTTGCATCTGAAACTTGAAACAGTGCTCTCCGCAACTTGGGGCGCGGCTGGACTCGCATGAGGGCTCGCACGTATGACTTTGAGGCTCGAAACAGTGTTCTCCGCGACTCGAGGCGCGGCTGGACTCGCACGAGGCTCGCGCCGGCGTCATGTTTGCTCCTGAAAAAAAACATAATCGCGAACGAGACTCAAGAACTGATAAAATCCTGTTTTTCTCTATTTGGAGCAGCATTTGAATAAGTATGTTTCATTTAAACGGCATTTGAATTTGTATGCCCATGTCTGGATCATTTGCAAACTATCCCCAGCCTCAATTTCCTCCAGAAAATATGCCCAGACTCATTTTATAGATATGCTTTGTCTGGATTTTCATTCGAAATATATGCATTGTTTGCTCTTAGATCCTTCTTTTAGGCACATATCAAACACCAAACAATAACTAAAATTAAGGGAGGTCTATTAGCTATTAAATCATCAGAAAATGCATGGAATTAATTATAAAAATAGGTTTAAACATGCATTTATCACTATTCTGACGCATATTGGTGTGGTCTAGACACATGTCGTTATGCCTTTGGATATTGTGTGTTCTTAGGCGACAATCTTCTCTCGTGGTCTTCAAAAAGACAACACACTCTCTCTCTCTCGCTCAAGAGTTGAGTCAGAATATCGTGGGGTGGCAAATGTTGTTGCCGCGACTTCGTGGCTTCGCAACCTTCTACTTGAACTTCATTGCCCCTTCGGCGCACCATTATCGTCTACTGAGACAATGTCAGTGCTATTTACTTATCTTCCAATCCAGTTCAACACCAACGTACCAAGCATGTTGAAATGGACATTCATTTTGTACGTGAAAAGGTGGCCCTTTGGTAAGTTTGTGTTCTCGATGTTCCCTCCTCATTGCAATATGCTGATACTTTCAAAAAAGGATTACCCTCCTCTCGTTTCTTGGATTTCCGGTCCAATCTCACCGTTCACCCATCTCCCGCTTCGACTGCGAGGGTGTGATAGTAAATCAAATAATTAAGTGAAAATATTTTGTAAATATTTAATTATTCTGTGAATATTTGTTTTTAATATGCTTCCTAGTTTGTATAGGTTTCCTTCATTATTCAAATCCTTGTATTCTATATATTCTATATATTGGTGGGAATAGAATGGTCAAGGCATCGACTCTTTACCAATCTCACATAACTTATCTTATTGCCTTGATATCAAACACATAATATTGGTCCTATAAATTTAACGTTTGTTTCAAGTACATTAAAGTCCTATTATAACAACGATTAATATAGTGTCAAAGTCTAAAGTTATCCCACTCAAAATGTAATTTTTAGGTTTTCTCGGGCCAGGTTAAGCTGTGCAACTCTTGGCTTGCTTTTGAGATGGTTCGCATGAAAAGTGATCAGAAGCAGATATGCCATCTCCAACCAGAATCAAAGTACAATTAATGATAAGCTTGCAGTAGATTATGAAGTTAGAGAGAATCAAAGTACAATAATTACTTTGAGCTTTTTTTCTACAGATTCAGCTATTCATCATCATTCGAGTTCGTGTAGCCGATTGTTTAATTCGTTATAATTGTATCTTGTTATATATTAGTAGCCTAGTGAAGCGAGCTTGCAAATGTATGATATGCTTTTCTCTGTCTAAAGGCATTCACTACTAAACGAAAGCTTTTTACCTACGAACTTTTCCCTGGGAAATCTGTCGCTAAAGGGTGATTCGTCACAAAACCGTCACAAAGGTTGGTGGGTAAACTTTTGGGGGTAAACTATTGGTGGGTAATTCAAATCAGTGACAAATTACGTAGGTATTCTCTGGGTGATCCATGGGTATTGTCTCGAAAAACATCGGATTCTACCGAACCATTGATATTTTATGGGAAATTTCCCTTGGTGAATTTTGTGGGTAAAAGTCATTTGTTTTGTAGTGATTCTTCATGGGGAGAAAAGATGTTAGCAAAAAGTTATTACATGGTGAAGTCAGTTTGTCATTAATGTCATAGCTCATAACACAATCGGAATAAATAACTCTTAAATCAAATTTCATAAAACTCGGACAATAGTCTCAGTGCGTCTTACAAACTCTAAAAAGTGCTAGTGGTTAGTTCTTTACAAAACCATGATAGAAATTTAAAATGACCCCAACCGAGAAGCAATATCAATGAATATGTCTTCGCTGCATGGAATGGTGAGGCCACCCATTGGATGGTAGAACCCAAACTCTTCCTCTGCCCGAGACAATAATTCTTGAAATGCAGGATGGCTTAACAATGATACTGGAACCAAAAATCTCTTCTTCTCTTGCTCCCCAACGTAAACCGCAAAATAACCTTTTGGGATGACCTTGTATGTATTGTTGCTTCCATTTGACGCCGATCGTCGGAGGATTTGTTTTGCTTGAATGATCCGATGCATAAGAATGGCCATTTTTTCTAAGGAAGGCACAGTCTGCTGCGTTCTAAAGGCTGATGAAGGAAGAAAAACCTCAAACTAATGCACACTTTTAATTTAGAAATGTGTTGTTGTGGTTGTGGTTATGCATATGGAATTGTTTATATAACCATCTGATATAATGAGAGGTAGATGAGAGTGGTGATATGTGGTTTAGAGAAAAAGCAATATCACATGGTTTTGTCTTCCAACATGTAATTAAGAAGGATAAAGTAAAACGAATTCTCTTCAAATAAAGTTACAACTTCTACCCAACATGGTCCCTCATGCATGATGCTTATATCTCTGAATGATATCTACCAATCTAACCTTCAATTTGGACAAAACCATGTGATTATTTTAACATAATGGCTTGCTCATCATTCCATTTAATTATTACAATATACATTATACATCACTGGGCGCATATGTTATAAGATAACCAAAGAGATTTTAATGAATTTTTCGTTTGTTGGGACCAGTTTGTTTTTGTATTATTCTTGACCTGCTACTCTTTTCAGAATTCTATGTCTAATTCTTTCATGTATACCAGTCCAGATTTTAAATCATTGTTAATATTTATTATTGACAAGAAATGTTGTTATTTCATGCAAGTTGTGAGACACAACCACATGACATTGCAATTTAGTCTCCGCGTCTCTATCTGCCATTTAATTTCCCTTTCATCACCAATCGTACGTACATTTTAAGCTTGCATCAATAAATCAATATATAAAGCATACAACAGACAAAGCACCAAAGTAAAAACACTTTCAGATTCTTTTGTTTCCTCTATCAACATTAGGAAAATGGCTATTCATATGGGTCGCATCATGCAAGAAAAACAAGTTCTCCGACGATCAGTGGCGGGACACGGACATTATAACTTTGGGGGCCGAAAAAATTATACTACAAACTTTCGGAAACCCAAAATACAGCAATATAAATTTATTGGATTTTTATTATATTTTTTTACTATGATCCACTAATAAATTTTATAAAAATAAATATATAAAAAGTAGTTAAATTAATACTCTAAAAACAGAAAAATTAGAATATAAAATCATCGTGTCTTTATTTTTTGAACTATCATAAACTAATAAATTTTATTAGAAATAAAAAAATCGTCTATACGATACTAAAGCTTAGAACCGTGATACCATTAACAGAAAATACATCAATGGATATATATCTTTGTGTGGTATTTGAATTTCGATTGCTCAAAACACATGACTGGTAGAAAGGAGCTGCTGAGCAACTTTGTGGAAAAGGAGATACTGAAACTAAACACATCGACCTCAGGGGGAGTTAATAGAATACATCCTATGCACAAATTTAGGGGGAGTGTGCATCACTATCATGTAAGTGTTGATCCGTTGTGATTAATTGCCTCTGAGGAGTTAAGGTATGTGTTCTAATTTGTTTTTAAACACTAACTCTTAAATGATGAAAACAATTTAGAAAAATCTTTGCATCATTTAAGGGGGAGTGAAAACCGTGTTTAAAATCATGAGTGCTTAATCAATTGGAAGTTGGACATCTTCCAATGTGATAAAATCTTTCAATTGTTATCTGAAAAATGTCCAAGTATTTCATTTATCGCAACAATGCACTGAGATAACATTTGAACAGTAAGTTATCACAACCAACTATTGCGATTAAAAGTTAAACATCATTCTATCGCAACACTTAGTTTGCGACAAGAGAACTATCGCAACCTTGCATTGCGATAAGAACATATGAACAGTAACGTATCGCAACGGCCTGTTGCGATAAGGGGTCATGAATATCGCAACCCGTTCATTGCGATAAGATTGAGGGTTCTTGCAATCTGTTCATTGCGACAACCTGACACTGTGGCGGTCAAACCCTTGGACCAATCAGTTGTTGCCACGTGTCCTTCTCTCAACCTTCTATGAATACAAAGAGTTTGAATCCTTTTTTTTGTCTCATTTCAAAAACCCTCTCAACTCTCTAAATAGTTGTGTTCGATTTCTGAAAGTGTTTTAAGATTTTCGAGTTTTCATCCATTCATTTCCTTTCAGAATCATATCGAGGTAAATATTCCTAACTTTTATTCGATTTCATCGCCGTGATACCAGAACCTGTACATGCCTATGCCGACCAGTAGTCTGAGGTAGTTAGGCAGTATAGATTAGCTAACGCACTAGTGGTCCAGCCAGAACCGGTCGGACCTCCCCATGGTGCAATCTCACTAAGCGGTGAGGGTTTACTTGTCGAGCAGGTTCAGAAACTTGGGGTTCCTGAACGGAGAGAGGTGAGGAGAACTTTAAGAAAGCGAGTGGGTGGGGTGGCTAGGACTGCTGGTCTGGCATCTTCTACCAGAGCTATTCGTATACCCATCCTCGATAACATACCGATGGAATCCGAGGATGATTCAGATTTTAACCCCTGGAGATTTTGGAGACATAAGGCGGAATGAGGGAGATATAGTAGAAAATACTAATGTGAGTTGTGATGTGGTGAGAAAAGAAATGGGAGAGAAAGAGATAGGGTCAGACAAAGTTTTAACTACTGGCTCTCCCCAACCTAATCTGAACCGGGTAGCCACATCATCTACCAACGAGCGTCTGTCGCCGTTGCATATTGAAACATACATGGTGGACCCAGCCATGCAATGCACAACCCCTCTAAGCCACTCATCGGCATCTCAATTTGCCGATGTTTCATTTGCCACAGGGGATAAAGCACAAAGTCTATCGGTGACACACTCGGTGTCTGCTGGTATTGAAACAGGTAGGCTCCTGCCCCGGCCACCGCCCATTCTTCAAAGCACAATGAGTCTAGGACCTTTTGGAACAACTTCCTTTCCTAGGACACAATTGATGGCATAACACCAAGTTGTGAGCTTTTGTGCTCCAACCGGAACACCCAGAGTGTGGCCACCATTTATTGGTAACCCACGAGGACAGGGTGGAAGTCCTGTCATAGTTAACATCGCGCCAGCTATGAACACAGGCAGTACGGTTGCTACAACCGCTACTTCAACGGGGAACCTATGTGGCCCGGATGTTAGATATCTTTTTCCCGTTTTTGATCCCGAAGATGTTATAAGAATGCTTGGAACGCCCCCTCATTATATTACTCTTCCGTTATTATCATCTGTTTTTTCCTCCATTGACAGAGCCCACAAGCAACACAGACATGCTATGTAGAGTACCGTTGAGAAATTAGCAAGAGAATTGAGCAAAGCCGTCAAGAGCAAACATATTGCTGAATCGTCGTCAACCCCTCAGATTCAACCATCCAATACACAATCCGACCCACAACAACCACCACCAGTTCCATTACACCAAATCTGAAGACCAGCTCAAATGAGAGCTGTTAGCCCGACTCCTAGCCAAAAGTGACACAAGTACACCTGAAGAAGTTGATCTAATTGGTTTACTCCGTCAACGTACCCAACCTCAAACACACCACCTTCGAGCAACGACTTCGAGCGTCTTACCAACTCAATCTACTGCAGTGTTGGGGGTTCAGGTCAGTCAGCTGGTGAAAAGGAGACAGGGGCAGGTGGAACGGACATTGATATGGTCCAAGTGGATGAAACCCAAGTTCTAGTTGATGTCATAACTAGGGTTGAAAAGCCTCTGGTTGTTGACAATAGAACTGATGATGAAAGGATGGCTGATGATATGCTTATTGAGATAATCTATATTGATTCTGAGGAAGAAACTGAGAAAACAATCGTCCGGATCAAAGAGGAAATAAAAAGATTTTGTTTTGAAGACCTTGATCAACCTACACAGATTTGAAGTTCGTGTTTCAAGACTTTGTGACTATTTGTTTCGGAAGAGCCTCATGAAGATTAAAGCCTATCTGAAGATTAAAGAGCTGAAGACTATCGTCATATTTTTTTAAATCTTGGATCCATAGGGGGAGATTGTTAGTACACAATGTATCCAAGATTTAGGACTAATTGTAATTTAGTCAATTATAGTCAAAGTCAAAATTATCTAGGTTTGGTCAAAGGGTATATAAACCCAATTGTTAGGGTTTGTGAGAGGGTGAGGTCATTTGTGTCTAGCCACCAAGAGTGTGTGTGTGTGTGTGGCGTCCAAGAGAAATTGTTCCTAAATCTCATCTTTTACATTTCTCAATCAATATACAATGAGCTTAATGTGTTAATCTTGTTACCTGAATCATTCTCAGGTTCTCATGGTTATATGGTTGTGGTATGCGATTGTATGTATGCGACCTAAGCATCTGGAGATGCATTGGCTGGTTGATCTTTTGTTCTACGATTTTCTGCAAATGTACAGGAAAACAAATAAAATTTTTATTATTTTTTGTAAAAAATCAAAATTACAGACGGATTGGTGACGGTTTTTTTCGCCGGTAATTAAATTTTATATTTTTGGCCGTCGGTAATCCGTTGGTAATGGGTTTTGTTGGGGATTCGTCGGTAATCCTCTTGTCACTTGTTCGTTGTTGATCCGTCGCTAAAATCTGTTGGTAGTCCGTCGGAAAACCAATTTCTTATCAAATAATTTCTGACCGTGAATACCGATGGATTACCGACGGATTTTAGCCATTACCGACGGATTACCGATGGAACGGGTCGTCGGAAATAATGTTTTTTTTGTAGTGTATTCTATGGTGATGGTCTAGGCAAAATAAATGTAATTGTACGCCATGCAACCGTGACGATTTTCACAAATAAACGTCAACGTATGTATGCTACTGACGGTTTTGACAAATAATCATCGTCTTATGCTATGTTATGGTCACAATTTTAACAAAAATAATGGTCACTATATGCAATGTTATGGTGACAATTTCGAAAAATAAACGTCACCATACGTCATGCTACCATGACGGTTTTGAAAAATAAACGTCATCTTATGCCATGTTATGGTGACAATTTAAAAAAATAAACGTCATCGTATGCATTGTTACCTTGACAATTTTGAAAAATATACGTCACGTGACTGTAAGTCTTGTTACAGTGATCGTTTTGCATAATACCGTCACCGTATGTCATGTTACGGTGACTGTTTTGATAAATAAATGTCATCATATGACATACTATGTTGACGGTTTTCACGAATAAATGTCACCATATGTCATGCTACGGTGACGGGTTTGACAAATACACGTCACCGTATGTCATGTCACGGTGACAGATTTGACAAACAAACGTTACTATATGTTATGCTACTGTGACGGTTTTGAAAAATAAACATCACTATACGTCATGTTATGGTGATGTTCTTGAAAAAACGTCACCCTATGTAATAATACAGTGATGGTCTTGAAAATTAAATGTCATCGTATGTGATGTTACAGTGACGATTTTGACAAATAAACGTCATCATATGAAATGCTACGGTGACGATTTTGATAAATAAACATAACTATATGTATGGATATGGTGATGGTTTTGAAAAATAAATGTCACTCCATCTCATGATAATATGACGACTTGAAAAACAAACGTCACCATATATCATGCTACGATGACGGTTTTTAGAAAAATATTGTTTTTTATATACAGATAAGGTGACGGTTTTAACTTATGGTAATGGTTTTTGATGTGATAAGGTTACGTTTTTAAAACGTAACCAAAAGTGTATCAAAAGTGACGGCAAGATAGGTGACGATTTTTATGTCCACGAAAACCGTTACCGTATACCTACGGTAACGGTTTTTAACCGTCACAAAAGATCTTTTTTGTACTAGTGACTTGAGATTGATTGAGGTGATGAGGCAAGCATTAGTGAGTTAGGAGGTGCGGAGTGCACACTTACAAATGTTGCCTCTATCACCTTAGATCTTCATAAAGCGTGTGGGTCAAGGGGTGCCCCTATAAACGTTTTCGGATCTAAGATCTAAAATTCTTAGAAATTTCACTAAGTCATGTATTTTTAGCTATAAACAACCATCGTCAGCCAAAGTTGTTGCTGAAAATATTGATGAAAAACTATCGGGTGTAGTTGAAAGGCCTGCACTATCGTTGAAAGATCCTTCAGTTTTCGTTGAAAAGATAGAGCTTTAGCTTTTGAGAAATTTAACTTAAGAATTTTCCCAATACAAGGTTCGTGAACGCAAGGTTGATAGGGGCGAGTTATTGTATTCGGAAAGTGCTTTCCGACACGAATCTTGAGATTGTACGGTCACGAAATCATCTCCAAAAATTACACAGTCTGTGGTATTTTCTTTAGGCTCTTTGCTAAATATTGTAAACTTCTCTAGGCTGATAAAAAGTTTGAATCTTCCTATCCAAATCTTTCCCAAACTCCTCTCAAATGCAAGTTCATCCGTCACTTTTATGAAATGAACAAAACCAAACCTTTTGTTCTTCTTTGCTCGTCTTCCTTGTTGACTTTTTCGAGGCTCAACCCAAGGATTTTTTTGGCTTTGAAAGACTTTGGGTGTTCCAAACGAACCATAAACCCGCATTAATTGTTGTAGTTAATCACCACTTTTTGAAAACATTTTTTAAGATGCTTTTATAACCATTTTTTGACTAGTGTCCAATAATATGACTAATAGGGGATTTACTCGGGTTGCACATCTTTGTCATAACATCAACAACTTTGACCTAACTCATGCTGCCATATTATTCCCAGATTCCGATCATTGTTCTCTTATTCTAACATACTCTTTGTTAGACTACGGTCCTATTCCTTTTAAGGTTTTCAACTCGTGGATCCACCTGGAAGACTTCAAAGTTTTGGTGGAGAAAGAATGGACAAAGGGTACTACATTCGATCTGACTGCAAGATGACAAACCTGAAAAACAAACTACATTAGTGGTTATTGGGAAAAAGAACTTAGAAGATGACACGAAGAAGATCCAAGCTGAGCTTGAAGAAATCGATCTAATAATTGATGTTGGAAATGCCGAGATGATCTACAGCAACAAGCGAAGACTAAATGGGCCGTTGAGGGCGACAAGAACACGAAATTATTCCACGGGATTAAAACAAGTCCTGAATTAGAGGAGTTATGTTTAACGGGGTTTGGAAAGGGAACCCGACCGAAGTTGAAGCTTCCTTCTTGGAGTTCTTTAAAAGCATAATGGGGAAAAAAAATTCGTCAAGATGCATATTCGACCTGTCCAAGCTTCGGAAGTTTTTCGGGGAAGATGCACACTGGCTCCTCAAAGATTGATTTCACGGAGGACGAGATTAAAAACACTCTGTAGAGTTGCGGAGACAACAAGTCACCGGACCTGACGGTACTTCTTCGGCTTTATTAAAGCTTACTGGAAGGTTCTTAAAACTGACTTTGTTGAATATATTTTTGATTTTCAGGAGAAGTCTTGGATACCCAAGGGGTAAAACCGATGGTGTGCTGTTTCATTAGGTGGGTGAAAAGAAACAAAAAATATGTTCTCTTCTTTAAAGCAAACTTTGAAAATTAAAGGCGTTCGACTCTGTGGAGTAGGATACGTATTGGATATTCTTGAAGCAATGGTTTTCCTTTCTAGATGGAACAAATGCCTCAAAGCTTGCCTTTATTCCATTTCTTCTTCGGTCCTTATTAACGGTTCTTCGACATCGGGATTTCGGGTGCGAAGAGGTGTACGCCAAGGGGACCCATTATCACCCCATCTCTTTATCGCTGCCATGGAAGGTGTGATCCCAGAACAAGTAATCAATCCATGTTTAGCAATAATATGGCCACCAATATATTCAATGAAGATCAATTCCCAAAGTACAAGATGAACAATCTAGAGAGCAATTATGTGTGTGTGTACTTGGGTGTAATTGTGATTGATGACCTTCTCTTACAAACCCTAACAATTGGGTATTTATACCATTGACCAACACTAGCTAATTACTTGACTTTGACTAATATTGACTAATTACAACTAGCCCTAAATCTTGGATACATTGTGTACTAACAATCTCCCCCTATGGATTCAAGATTTAAAAATTTATGACGGTAGTCTTCAGCTCTTTAATCTTCAGAGAAGATTTATCTTCAAGAATCCACTTTGGCGGCTTTAATCTTCATTTAGGCTCTTTAAAGTCAAATAGTCAACAAGTCTTGAAACACGAACTTCAAATCTGTGTAAGGTTGATCAAGGTCTTCCAACAAAATCTTTTTATCTTCGAATCATTGCAGCTTTGACATTTGGTAAATTTCTTCAGTCTTTGAATTATGAACGGTATTTGAGGTTTAATGGGTTGTGAGCTTTTAACAACATTCTTGAATAATCTTTACGCATGGTCTGTCTTTGTATCTTCACGCATTTGATCTCTCGGAAACACTTTATCTTGAACTTCTTTGACTTTGGCAAATATCTCCATGACTCTCAGAAATTGAAATATTCACCTTTTCTCTTGTTTGATATTTCTCCCCCTTTTTGATGATAGTGAGCATCATGATCATCAAAACTGTTGTTCAATTTCAGCATTCTCTTTGAGTATCAGAAACAGTCTCCTCCTCTTGATCTGTTTAACCGTCAATTCCAAAAATGTTTATCGGAATCTTTTCAAATTCAGATAATATAAAAGTGGTAACCCTGAAACAACGGATGAATTAGTTAAAATGCCGGTAAGTTGCACAAGGCCACTTAGTACAACGAATGTACTTTGGAAAGGAGCTTTTTGATGTTCACTCCTCCAGGGCTTCCATTCAATCATCGAAAACACGAAGAAATTTCTATGAACGTTATGACAAGAAAACATATTCCTTGTGTGTACGTGCTAGTGTAGAAATGATTGAAGCAATTTATGCTTGATAATAGTTAGGCTCAAATTGTGTAAACTGTTGAGATAGCAACAAGTTTTCCACGGACTCAATGTGCATGATTGAAGTGCGAAGGTGGGGCAAACTTCCTTCTTTTCAATATCCAAACCTTCCGAGTGAAGATTAGATAGATAATATGCTGCATCCCCAAGAAAAATGAAACATTTCTTTGTTAAGAAAGAAATGAGTAGCTGGTGGGGTTAAAACAAGAGTTGGCATGGGCTCACTGCCTGTTTCAACGATGGTCACCAAAGAATGTGAAACAATCAGTAATATGGCTGCCCGGCTCAGAAAGTGGCTGGTGCAGAGTTCTCTTATTCTTTTAACTCTGTTCTCACACCCTCTTTCTGTTTTTAATCAGCTCACTGCTAACCAAACTCTCTTTTTCATTTTATCTCAGCACAATGAGATTACTCAACCATATGAGTTATCTCCCCTACTCTTTGATTTCGACCCCTCACCCCTCAATCACTCAAGGATAACTTCTTGGGTAGGAAACACTAGTTAACGTGGATCCATAGAAGTTCTTTTAAGCTCTCACACTGATTCCCATGAAATGTTGTCCTAAAAGATGTGTTGTTCAACAGTTTATCTTGAACAAATATAAATCTCAGCCTTTTTTGGATAACATTGTCATCAGAATGTATGCTCCTCAATAATATCATGAAATATTTGAGCATTTGAACGTTGAAGATTTCTCACAACAAGAATATTGAATGAATGAAATGAATTTGAAAGACTTGTTTGAGAATCTGACAATGTATCAATCAGATCAAATATGATAGATAATCATTAACAGTTAAGGGTATCAAAGAATTGAATTTTGTTTATATGAACAAATATAAACAATCCTTGAATGAAACGTTTAAGTTCTCACGCTGAATGAATATGATGCTCAACAATATTGGAAACTCAAACGGGAGTATTACCATCGAAAAATTGTTTCGTTTTGAGACATGGTAATAACAAAGTCAATAAGAAGCTGAACCGGTGTGTATGAATACTTGAAAGTATAGACAAGATAACACGCAAGTATTAATCTTTGGAAACACACGGTCAGAAATAATGATGTCACAACCCAATATATACATGAAAAACATTTGAAAGCACACTTCTAAAATTATAAAATCTGTTTGAATTAGAGAAGTGGTTTGAACATTTAAGAACAGGTTTTTCATGCTTGAAAGTCGTTCTTCTTTCAAACAATCTCAGATTGAGTTCAGAAGATACTTACAATCAAATGTATCAGCTCCCCCTCAAATTATGATTAACTGATTAAAAAACAAATAAGCTCGCCCTCAAAATCTGCAAAGAATCTTAACAAAACACGATCAGTAAATGAAACAGTCAAAGGCTATATATTATTTTTTTTCTTTTTTTTATATTTTAAAAAAAATTAAGAATGAGTCCTGATCTGAAATAATCAGAAGTCAAACACATTGAAAGCTCGGGTTCTAAACTGACGTGTTTAGAAGCCATAAACCTTTTATGCTCGGGTTCTAAACTGAGGTGTTTAGAAACCATTAATCTCATTGAAATCCGGGTTCTAAACTGATGTGTTTAGAAACCATATCTTGTACTATACTCCCCCTCTATACTTTTCCACAAAGTTGCTCAGCAGCTTCTTTCTACCAGTCATGTGCTTTGAGCAACCGGAATCCAAATACCACACATGACTGAGCTGCAAAATGGAATTTAAACAGCTTTTGGTACCCATTGCCAATTGGGTCCTTTCTTATTAGTTGTTTTGGTCTTGACATTTTGTTTTCTATAACCGGTTTTAAAGTAATTATTTGAATAAAACCAACGGTTATAGTCAGATTTGTAGATAAAATCATCCACACCACAAGAAGCACAACAAATTTAATCTCGTGCCAAATTAATCAGTTGTCGCATTGAATAAACCTTGTAAGGAACTACAAGTTTTCGTCCCTTACCAACATCATAATTATTAACATTTGAAACAAAATTGTCTTTCTTGGAATTTAAAACATTTGAAGTAACGTGGGATGATTTGATCTGGGCCACATCCTGTGTGGACTCCTTTATTTTCCACTCAAGGCGCGTGTTGTTTCTCAAATTACGACCTGAAAAACCAGACAAATAGGAGTTGTAAGCTTTTGAATATTGAGTCTGAAAAGAGTTAACATGTTTCTTTCTTTTTGTTTTTCTTTTCTTTTTCTGTAATGATGGTTTTGTTTTGGATTTAGAATGATCATCATTAACAGAAATTTTCTCAGCTGATGTTGAAGATTCCCCTTTCAAGATAATATTTTCAGGTTCTCTTCTTTTATTAGAAAGTCAGAATGATCTGGAAGTTTGGCACTAAAATCAAATTGAACAGGTGTTTCACATACGCCTTTGCCTTTGTCCTTACCAACATTCTCACAATCAAGATCAGTATCAGTATCATAAGATGGATTACCAGTATCATCAGACTTGAGAAAAAGAAAGTCATTAAATTCTTTCCGAAAAGCTTTATCTTATTTCGTAGGAAAATATACAGGAGGATCATTATCAAACTGATTTTCCAAATCCCAAGGTTCAAAATCATCTTGGTCATTGGTTGTCCAGTCTCGCAAAACAGTATTTCCAATAAAAGCTTTGCATGAGGAAACATCTGGATCTGAAGATTGTTTTTCTTTTAAAACTTTTTCTTCAGATATTTCCTCAAGTTTGGTTTTCATTTCTTTTAAAATTTCTGAAAACACTGTGAGCAAAACTTCCTTTTCAATCTCAAAAGCAAGCTTCTCTTCATTTCTGACTTCTTGAATAGTACTTTGGATCTTTCTTTCGAGGTCCACGAGTTTTTGTTCAAGAACCATTGGTGGAAAATACCTTTTACCTTCCAAAGTTGGTTTGTCAGTATTAACCTTTTGAGTATTTCCCTTTTTCTCCGGTTCTTTAACAATATGACTCTCAAAGTAATTGTTTGGTAAGGTTTTCTTATTATTCAATGCTTTTGCATTGTCTGGACCATACCAAAAAGGAAGTTGCATTTTAACTGTAGTTTTCCTCTTTATTTCTTCTTCCGCCTCGTAGTCTTCACCATCCATCTTAAGACACTTGATTTGAAAGTTTGAATGTACGGCAAGTTCAATCCATTCAAATTTATACAAAGTGGGAGATTTTAATAAAGCATTGCTCAGGTATTGTGGATTGTCATACCCGATTCTCCACTTTGAGTTGAAATATCTGAATTTACTTGGCTTATGCATGTGAATTGTTTGTTCAGTTTGACCTGCTTTGTACAATTTATTTTCCAGATCCTTGACAGTTTCACACAGCTCATCATTTCTATCTTTATAAGCATGTAAAAGACTCTCAAACTCACTATTCTTGGTTTCCGAACTCATCAATTTTTTCTGATAATTCAGTTATTCTGTCTTGAAAATACGCATGACCAATATCGAACTCAGTCTTTTTCTTTTCAAATTCTTTAATTTGACTGTCTTGTTCTATTAGTCTTGCCTTTTGAGTGGAAATTATCTCATCTGCTCTTTCCTGGTCTTTTGTTAGATTTCCTAGCCTTTTTGTTAAATATGCTTGTTGAGTCAAGAATTGATTGTAAAGATCGGAATGTACCTCATTGGAAGTAGACTCTGAACCTTCACCATCAGTGTTTTTGGTCATGAAGCACAACTTGGTCTGAGCATCTTTCTTACCTTTAGCTTCATCATCAGTCAGATCCAGTCATTATTCTTCTTCAACCATCAGTGCTATACCCGACTCCTTCTTTTCAGCAAGCATCAACTTATTCTTGTAATACGAAAAATCCCTGACTTTTGGTTTCCAACATTCTTTGGAGAAGTGACCAGTCTTCCCACAATTATAGCATGTTGGAGCTTCATCCTTCTTCTCAAACACCTTTTTCTCATCTGGCTTCTTATACTCTTCTCTCTTGTACTCAACTTTATTGTCATCAAATCTCCTACTTGAATCAACATTGGCCTTGTGTTCGAAATTCTTGGAACCAGAAGAATACCTTTGGTTATTGGACCCGGGGCGTTTTCCAAACTGCCTCTGAAACGATCTGGTAAGGAGTATCAAAGAATTCTTCATACTTTCAATATCATTCATCGCACCTGCTTCATTCTGTTCCTCATCAGACTGATTACCCACATTCTTGGAGTAATTCCTGTTAGACAATAAAGCGAGTGGATCTAACTCTTCTTCCTTAACCTCTCTCTTCTCTTCCTTCTTCTCTTTCTTCTTTTTTTTAGCCCTCTTTGCATCAGCATCATCTTCATCCTGCTTCAAGGTTTCGTACATCTCTTGTAGAGGCAAATCAGCTAACTTAGCATTTTGTTTCATTCGGTGAGTATACTTCTTCCATTCCGGTTGAAGAACACTCAGGAATTTCACATTATGCTCGATTATAGATTTGTTTATACTATACATATTCAGCTCATTCAGGATGGTAGTGAATCGGTCATAAGCTGAATCAAGAGCTTCCCCTTCCTTCTGTTTAAAGTTCTCATACAGATTGATGGCATTGGAGATCCTCATCTGGTTCTCTATTTCAGATCCTTGATAAAGATTTATCAGTTCATCAAACATGGCTTTCCCATAATGGTTTTGGCTATCTACCTTTCGGTAAATGTCGTTGGTTAAGGCTTGTATAACAAGGGACTTTGCCATTTTGTCTCCATAATGCTTTTTCTTCTGATCAGCATCATAATGAATTGGTAAAACTTCAACCCAATCAGGAATTGGATCACCATCAGTAAGAATTCCTCTTCTCATTTGTTTTTCCATCGGCCCATTAATAAGTGAATTGGAAATGAATTCCCCGTTCTCTTGTCTCTCCACGTAGTCCATAAACCGATCTTTCCATATCTTGAATTCTTTGGGAAAAAGAACCGGTGGTTTGTCCTTCGACCCAATGGTTAAAATATCTCTTGCTGTCATATTCGATTACTTGTTAATGATCGTTTGTATTCTTTAGATTCGATTAGCAAACAAAATAACTTCACACAGACTTGTCACAACCCACTGATGTCGCAACTCACACTAGTCGCAATACACTCCTTGTCGCAACCAAACACTTGTCGCAACACAATCACTTGTCGCAATAAGGAATTCTAGTCGCAAAGTAATTCTAGACGCAATAAGGAAATAAGAGGTCGCGTCGCAATAGAAGGTTGCGATATGTTATTGTTCAAAACACAGATGATTGCGATATGAAGCTAGTCGCAACTGATGATTGCGATATGAACCTAGTCGCAAGTGACTCTTGCGATATGGTACTGTTCAAGCTTGCGATATGTATGAATTTTGAAGGTTGCGATATTGATGAATATCAAGGTTGCGATAGTTTTCAAGATGCAAAAGATCGTGAGTTGATTCTTCAAAAATGATCCAATTGCTATGAAATTTGGTACGAAGGGTCGCAATACTATTCTGAACAACTTTAATACTTGAAGTTTTGTCCAAAAACCAATAGAACAGTGATTTCTAAACCAAAACAGTGGGTTTTTCAATAAAAGTCCGAAATACGATTTTTGCACAGATTGAGACAGATCCTGGTGTAATTGTGGAATCAAAACATGCACGAATGAAAATCAAATACTCCTAGATCAATTCCAATCCATTTGAAGCACTCAAATGGTCAAAATCAATAAGAAATAGATGAAACATTGAAGAACACTCAAAATGCAAGAATTCTCAAAAACTAATATGATCTAAATGAAATACTATGCTCTGATACCAATTGTGATCCCAGAACAAGTAATCAATCCATGTTTAGCAATAATATGGCCACCAATATATTCAATGAAGATCAATTCCCAAAGTACAAGATGAACAATCTAGAGAGCAATTATGTGTGTGTACTTGGGTGTAATTGTGATTGATGACCTTCTCTTACAAACCCTAACAATTGGGTATTTATACCATTGACCAACACTAGCTAATTACTTAACTTTGACTAATATTGACTAATTACAATTAGCCCTAAATCTTGGATACATTGTGTACTAACAGAAGGCCTACACCATCTGATTGAGATTGTGAAAGAAAAACACCTCCTAAACGGGATCGAGATCGGTCTAGTAAGGTTTAACATCTCTCACTTGTTTTATGTTGACGATGCTATTTTTATCAACAAATGGTCGTTAGAAGAAGGGAATAACATTATTCGACTATTAAGATGCTTTTACTTGGCTTCGGGATTTAAAGTACATCTAGACAGAAGGAAGATTTTTGGAGTCGGTGTTGACTCGGGAATAGTGCAATTGGCTGCAAATGAACTAAACTGCAAGGCTGTTAGTTTTCCTTCTAAATACCTTGGGGTTCCCTTGGGAGATACCATGTCCAACATCAAATCTTGGGACGCGATCATGGAGAATCTCCAACGCAGTCTTTCAAGATGGAAAGCTAAGGCTCTATCCATTGGCGGAAGAAACGTTCTAGTCAAAGTCGTCTTGGTAAGCCTTGCTAGTTGTTTTTGCCTATCTTTCAAGCACCTATGGTTGTCCTCAACAAATTGAACAAATTGGAAAAGAGAATAATTTTTTTTTGAAATCGGACAACGACGAAAAAACAATGCTTGGGTTAAATACGGAGTTGTCCTCAACTATCGAAAGCCTCGATAGAGGAGGTCATGGGTTACGAAGCATCGCAGTTGCTAACATTGCTCTTTAATCCAAATGGGTGTGGAAATTCCACTCTGACCCAAACTCCATCTAGTCAAATGTTATGAAAGGTATACACGGACAAAGTGGTGGCCTTAACAACGACATTGAAGTACCCGGTGACAATGGTTCGTGGTCCAAAGTCTTAAAGGCAGTGTGGTGGCTAAATGCGATGGTATGACAATAAATGATCTTATGATTAAGCAGATTGGACATGGCAAAAGCACTCTATTTTGGTATGAAAACTGGGTAGGAGACGACAAACTAAAGGACATTTTCCTAGATTGTTTGCCTTCGACAAAGATAACCTTGCGAAGGTGGTGGAAAGAATGCGGGAAGGCGGGTTCAAATGGGAATGGCGTAGAGAAATACGAATTGGAAGAGAAACCGAAGACGTGTTGTATTTGTCCAAGAATATTGGAAGCACGTGCCTTACCACACAAGCGATAGTTGAAAGATGCCTTCAGAAGCAGATATGCCATCTCCAACCAGAATCAAAGTACAATTAATGATAAGCTTGCAGTAGATTATGAAGTTAGAGAGAATCAATGTACAATAATTACTTTGAGCTTTTTTTCTACAGATACAGCTATTCATCATCATCCGAGTTCGCGTAGCCGATTGTTTAATTCGTTATAATTGTATCTTGTTATATATCAGTAGCTTAGTGAAGCGAGCTTGCAAATGTATGATATGCTTTTCTCTGTCTAATGGCATTCACTACTAAACGAAAGCTTTTTACCTACGAACGTTTCTCTGGGAAATCTGTCGCTAAAGGGTGATTCGTCACAAAACCGTCACAAAAGTTGGTGGGTAAACTTTTGGTGGGTAATTCAAATCAGTGACAAATTACGTATGGATTCTTTGGGTGATCCATGGGTATTGTCTCGAAAAACATCGGATTCTACCGAACCATTGATATTTTATGGGAAATTTCCCTTGGTGAATTTGTGGGTAAAAGTCATTTGTTTTGTAGTGATTCTTCATGGGGAGAAAAGATGTTAGCAAAAACTTATTACATGGTGAAGTCAGTTTGTCATTAATGTCATAGCTCATAACACAATCGGAATAAATAACTCTTAAATCAAATTTCATAAAACTCGGACAATAGTCTCAGTGCGTCTTACAAACTCTAAAAAGTGCTAGTGGTTAGTTCTTTACAAAACCATGATAGAAATTTAAAATGACCCCAACCGAGAAGCAATATCAATGAATATGTCTTCGCTGCATGGAATGGTGAGGCCACCCATTGGATGGTAGAACCCAAACTCTTCCTCTGCCCGAGACAATAATTCTTGAAATGCAGGATGGCTTAACAATGATACTGGAACCAAAAATCTCTTCTTCTCTTGCTCCCCAACGTAAACCGCAAAATAACCTTTTGGGATGACCTTGTTTGTATTGCTGCTTCCATTTGACGCCGATCGTCGGAGGATTTGTTTTGCTTGAATGATCTGAGGCATAAGAATGGCCATTGTTAGTACACAATGTATCCAAGATTTAGGACTAATTGTAATTAGTCAATATTAGTCAACAATTGTCAAAGTCAACATTCAATTAGGTTTGGTCAAAGGGTATTTAAACCCATTTGTTAGGGTTTGTAGTGTGAGGTCATTTGTGTGTCTAGCCACCAAGAGTGTGTGTGTGGCCTCCAAGAGAAAGTGTATCCAATTCTCATCTTTTACATTTCTCAATCAATATACAATGAGCTTAATGTGTTAATCTTGTTACCTGATTATTAGCCATTTTTTCTAAGGAGGGCACAGTCTGCTGCGTTCTAAAGGCTGATGAAGGAAGAAAAACCTCAAACTAATGCACACTTTTAATTTAGAAATGTGTTGTTGTGGTTGTGGTTATGCATATGGAATTGTTTATATAACCATCTGATATAATGAGAGGTAGATGAGAGTGGTGATATGTGGTTTAGAGAAAACCAAAGAGATTTTAATGAATCTTTCGTTTGTTGGGACCAGTTTGTTTTTGTATTATTCTTGACCTGCTACTCTTTTCAAAATTCTATGTCTAATTCTTACCTGTATACCAGTCCAGATTTTAAGTCATTGTTAATATTTATTATTGACAAGAAATGTTGTTATTTCATGCAAGTTGTGAGACACAACCACATGACATTGCAATTTAGTTTCCGCGTCTCTATCTGCCATTTAATTTCCCTTTCATCACCAATCGTACGTACATTTTAAGCTTGCATCAATAAATCAATATATAAAGCATACAACAGACAAAGCACCAAAGTAAAAACACTTTCAGATTCTTTTGTTTCCTCTATCAACATTAGGAAAATGGCTATTCATATGGGTCGCATCATGCAAGAAAAACAAGTTCTCCGACGATCAGTGGCGGAACACGGACATTATAACTTTGGGGGCCGAAAAAATTATACTACAAACTTTCGGAAACCCAAAATACAGCAATATAAATTTATTGGATTTTTATTATATTTTTTAACTATGATCCACTAATAAATTTTATAAAAATAAATATATAAAAAGTAGTTAAATTAATACTCTAAAAACAGAAAAATTAGAATATAAAATCATCGTGTCTTTATTTTTTGAACTATCATAAACTAATAAATTTTATTAGAAATAAAAAAATCGTCTATACGATACTAAAGCTTAGAACTGTGATACCATTAACAGAAAATACATCAATGGATATATATCTTTTTACTATAATATATTAATATATTTGATAATATTTTGAAGATAGAAACAAAGATTGACCAATGTAATATAAAATCTAGATATTTTATATTATTTATATAAAACTCAAATTAATTTATAATTTTTTATACGTTTTATAAAAGGTATATGCAATAAATATGTGCCAACATGGGAAGAATATTTTTAGTAATGAATGAAAAATAATAATATTTGTCAATAAGGAAACACATAAAAACATAAAAAAGATAACCCAAGATCACTTACAAAGAGTCGATGAGTGATAACCAATTTAGCAAAACGCCATATGCAAAATAATTACTAATATAAGGTATTTATTTCAAACATGGGCCATGGCCCCTTTTGGCCTTCACAGTGTTCCGCCACTGCCGACGATCTTTGTCAATTTATGGAACCTGTGTATCAACAACCGGGGATGTACCAAAAGGGTATCTCACGATATATGTCGGAGAGGTGCAAGAAAAGAACAAATTTGTGATTTATGTTTCTTTGTTAAGCCAACCTTCATTTCAAGACTTGCTACGTCAAGCGGAGGAAGAGTTTGGTTATGACCATCCAATGAGTGGGCTCAGAATCCCGTGTACGGAAGACAAATTTGTCGATCTCGCATGTCGCCTAGGCGTATTTTGAATTCAACTTATAGCGTTACTGTTGCTATAAGATAACATTTTTTAAAGCACCGATCACTGACAGTATGCATATTGTGAGATAGAGTCACTTGTCCTACTTGTATGAAATTGGGGTTTAGAGTTTTTTTCCAACACACTGTATTCTATTTAGTGGTATATATTAGTGTATACATGAATGAAAGATTAACTACACTCGCCGCACATTAATGAATTTGGCAAGGAAAATGTATCTCGCCTTGAAGTTTCTCTTTACACCGTATCTCATAGATTACTTAATTTCATTGGCCCGCTAAGCTACAAATAATAGATGCACGAATTACAAAAATGCCATTGAACACTGATCATGAATTTTGTCAACAAAGTCCAGAAAACTTAGAGATCTTCCTTATATTCCTAATACTTGGCATAATCACATACCAAGAACGACTAAAAGCAACACATCTTTTGTTAAGATGAAATCATGCATATCAGATCCTTTTTTCTTCCTTGATCAACCTTATAAAAATGGATATTCAAATCGTATATGAAGCTTGGACAAGTCAAAATTGCTTATTGACGAAAATATATGCTCTATTATGCTTTTAAAGAACTCAGCTTTAACTTCAGTCGAGTTCTCTTTCCAAACCCCGTCAGACATAACTCCCCTAATTCGGTAAATGTTTCTTCTATGGTTTATAATACACTGAAAGAAATTTCATATTCTCGTCACCCTCAACGAACCATTTAATCTTAATTTTTGGTCGTAGATCATCTCGGACCTTAGTCTCATTTTCGGACTTCAGTTTCAAAGCCTCTGATCTTCTAGCCATGAGTGTCCCATCCACATTTTCGGTATCAATAATAAAAATGTGTATAAATAATTAAATCAATTTCTTCTCATTCAGATTGGACCTTCTCCATTTCATCTTTCAATTTCTTTTTCCTCGAAAGCCAGCAGTACCTGATTTTATGTTTCAACATCTTTCATTTGTTTTTTAGGTTAGTCATCTTGCAGTCACATTAGGTGTAGTGACCTTCTCTCCATTCTTTCACCACCAAGTATTTGAAGACTTCCAAGCGAGTCCAAGAGTTGAAAACCATAAAGGGAGTAGGACCAAAGTCGAGCCAAGACTCTTTCATAATTAAAGGGAAGTGATAAGAAACTCTCTCGGAAGAATATAGCAAGCACAAATTATTTGTCGCAAAAATTCTATTACCTATATGTATTCATTGTGATAGTGTCGCATTCTTGGCTAAGGCATAGCCATGTATATAATGGAATGTCAAGACACTTGGGGGTTAAGACATAGTGTGGTTAGAAAATTAATCATGAATGGGTGGATATCCATAGAATTCGTTAGAACTCATAATAATTTAGCGAATCATTTAACGAAAACGTTGGCTAGGGATTTAGTGCACAAGTCCGTGATCGAGATGGGTTTAAAGCCCATATAGATTTTTATTAATAAGAAACCCAATTCCCCTCTAATACAATGTTAAAGGTTGATAATATCATCCCAAGGTATGGCTTAGACCTGCAAGTGTTGTAATAAAATTTAAAGCTGAGAATAATCAGGTAACAAGATTAACACATTAAGCTCATTGTATATTGATTGAGAAATGTAAAAGATGAGATTTAAGAACAATTTCTCTTGGAGGCCACACACACACACACTCTTGGTGGCTATACTCAAATGACCTCACCTCACAAACCCTAGCAATTAGGTTTATATACCCTTTGACCAAAACTAGATAATTGTTGACTTTGACATTCGTCTAATACAATTAGACTAAATACAATTATCTCTAAATCTTGGATACATTGTGTACTAACAATCTCCCCCTATAGATTCAAGATTTAGAAAAAATATGACGATATTCTTCAGCTCTTTAATCTTCAGATCTTCAACACTTTAAATCTTTGACGAATCTTCAGATACGCTTTTATCTTCAAGAATCCACTTTGGCGGCTTTAAATCTTCATGAGGCTCTTCCGAAACAAATAGTCACAAAGTCTTGAAAACACGAACTTCAAATCTGTGTAAGGTTGATCAAGGTCTTCAAACAAAATCTTTATATCTTCGATCTTTTGGCAAATTTCTTCAGTCTTTGAATAAGAACATGATTTGAGGTTTCAACGGGCTTTGAGCTTTAAGACATTCTTGAATAATCTTTAAGCATGGTCCGTCTTTGTATCTCCACGTCTGAACAACAATAATCTCTGAACATTGAAGCATATTGAGTTGAACTTCTTCTTCTTTGGCAAATGTCAACTGTGACTTTCGGAAATTGAAATATTCAGACTATCTCCGCCTTATCTTCTGTTTGATATTTCTCCCCCTTTTTGATGATTGTGAGCATCATGATCATCAAAATTCTTTTTCAAGTTCAGCATTCTCTTTGAGTACCAGAAACAATCTCCTCCATTTGATCTGTTCAACCGTCAATTCCAAAAATGTTTATCCGAATCTTTTCAAATTCAGATAATATAAAGTGGTAACCCTGAAACAACGGATGAATCAGTTAAGATGCCTGTAAGTTGCACAAAGCCACTTAGTACAACAGATGTACTTTGGAAAGGAGCTTTTTGATGTTCACTCCTCCAGGGCTTCCATTCAATAATCGAAAAACACGAAAGAATTTCTATGAACGTTATGACAAGAAAACATATTCCTTGTCTGTACGTGCAAGTGTAGAAATGATTGAAGCAACTTATGCTTGATAATAATTAGGCTCAAATTGTGTAAACTGTTGAGACAGCAACAAGTTTTCCACGGACTCAATGTGCATGAATGAAGAGCGAAGGTGGGGCAAACTTCCTTCTTTTCAATATCCAAACCTGCCGAGTGAAGATTGGATAGATAATATGCTGCATCCCCAAGAAAATTGAAACATTTCTTTGTTGAGAAAGAAATGAGTAGCTGGTGGGGTTTAATGCAAGAGTTGGCATGGGCTAGTTGCCTGTTTCAATGACGGTCACCAAAGAATGTGAACCAATCAGTAATGTGGCTGCCCGGCTCAGAAAGTGGTTGGTGCAGAGTTCTCGTATTCTTTTAACTTTGTTCTCACATCCTCTTCCTGTTTTTAATCTGCTCACTGCTAACCAAGCTCTCTTTTTCATATTACCTCAGCACAATGAGATTACTCAACCGGATGAGTTATCTCCCCCACTCTTTGATTTTGACCCCTCACCCCTCAATCACTCAAGGATAACTTCTTGGGTAGGAAACATCGGTTAACGTGGATCCATAGAAGTTCTATTAAATCTCACACTGATTCCCATGAAATGTTGTCCTAAAAGATGTGTTGCTCAACAGTTTAGCTTGAACAAATATGAATCTCAGCTTTTGAATTACATTGTCATCAGAATGTATGCTCCTCAATTATATCATGAAATATTTGAGCATTTGAACGTTGAAGATTTCACACAACAAGAATATTGAATGAATGAAATGAATTTGAAAGACTTGTTTGTGAATCTGACAATGTATCAATCAGATCAAATATGAAATATATATTCATGTATGGATAGGGTATCAAAGAATTGGATGTTGTTTATATGAACAAATATAAACAATCTTTGAATGAAGCGGTTATGCTCTTACGCTGAAATGAATATGATGCTCAACAAACTTTGAATACTAGCGGGAGTATTACCATCGAAAATTGTTTCATTTTGTGACATGATAATATCATCCCAAGGTATGGCTTAGACGTGCAAGTGTTGTAAGGTTGAAAAATTATTTCTTATAATGATACTTTTGAAAATTGCATATGCCAGTGCAAAACATAAAAGAATCACCTAAGTGGACGTGATGTGTGGCCGCTTCAAGAAAGTTTCGACGTGGATTTCTATATGTTCATTAATTGATAAGGAGGCAAGGCCTCTAAAATTGTGTCAAGTTAGTTATTAGTTTTTGTACAAACTTATGTGTATTTTTTTTATTGTTTCTACAGTAAATATTGAATAAGATTTTTTGTTTTAATCAATTATTTATTTTTCGTCAGAAATAGTATTTAATTTATATTTAGTTTAACTGATCTAATTTAATTAATTTCTAACTTGGTTAAATAATGGCTAATTACTTAAATTAAGTAATTCAATTTAAATTTTGCAAATGTTTGTGACGGATTTATGACGGATTTGCGGCGAATAGGAATTCCATCACAAATCCATAGCAAACGTTCACGGGAATATATATATATATATGTTAGGACACAAAATGTCCTAATTATAAGATAGTTTTGTAAAGGGGTAATTAATAGTAATATGGGCTTGGATATAGTGTAATGGGCTTGGGCTTAATAGTGTAACAAGGGGGTATATAATGTTTAGTGTGTGTAATTAGGGTTGAGTGTGTGTCTATTGCAATGTAGCCTCCAAAGTGTTTGTGTGTGTTCTAGAGAGAGATCCATTCTCTCTCTAGGTTGCTTTCATCTTGAATAATACACCACTTTGTTTATCTATCTTCTTGTTACTATCTATATCAATATATGAATCGTTGTCTTGTTTAAATGGGACTAACAATATATATTATAAAAATTTCAGTAACGGATTTGTGGCAGATTTCCGACAGATTTACGCTCGTGTTGACTTTTTTTCCATTTCGGAAAACTACTGGAAACGGTTGTGTGTAATAGTCCATTGTTTAGTAGTGATCTTCATGTATTCAAAATGGATTGATGGGTTCAATTCATAGAACACCCGATTCTTGAATATTTTAGAATGTGTAATATACTAAAATAAAAATTCAATCTTCATGAAATTTTCATTTATGCATCTGTTTGAATTTTACATATTTATGTTTCGTAGTGAGTCATAGGAATACACTAAAATGGGGAAGAAATGTTGGTGATTTTAGTGTCATCAAGCACTTCGGTGCAATTGTGATTTACTCACTAGTACCAAAATCACTTTTTGTGACGGTTTTGAAAAATAGGTTTGTAACGGTTTGATAAAAAAACGTCACAAAAAGTCACATAAAAAGTTAAAGAATTGTTTTAGTAACAGTTTTTATAAACAAACGTTACTATTACAAAAAACATAAAAACATAAAGCCACGTTTTAGATAAAAACGTTAATAAAAGGTTCCATAAGGTAACGGTTTAGGTCGTTTTTGAAAAACCGTTGCTTTATGTTGTGACGGTTTTTAAAAAACGTTTCCATTTAAGACCTTTTAGTAACGGTTTTTGTCTAAATCGTTGCTTTATGTTGAAACGGTTTTAAAAAACTGTTACCAAAACTAAAATATATATAGCAACGTTTATTTCAAAACCGTTTCCAAAAGCCACCAAGTTTTATGGCAACGGTTTTCTAAAATTTGTGTCACTAAAAGGTCGTGTATAGCAAGGGTTTTTAAAAATTACATCACCATGTTAAAACATTTATGTTACCATATCTGAAGCTACATTGACGATTTTAAATAACTTACGTCACCATATGGTTACGGTTTTGAAAAATAAATGTCACTTTATGTAATGTTATGGTGATGGTTTTAAAAATATTATATATCACAACCGTGACGGTTTTATATAATAAACGTCATCATGTATGATGCTATGGTGACTATTCGAATAATAAATGTCAACTTATGTCATGCTACGTAGACGATTTTGAATAAGAAACGTGACCATATGTTATGTTACGGTGACTATTTTAAATAATAAATGTTAGCGTACGTCATTCTTCAATGACGGTTTTCAGTAATAAATGTCATCGTACGGCATGTTACAGTGACGGTTATAGAAAATAAACATCAACGCATGTCAAGTTACGTTTTCGGTTTCAAAAAAATTACGTCACCAACGTCATGCTACGGTGACGGTTTAGAAAATAAATGTCACCGTACATCATGCTTCAGTGACGGTTTTATTAAATAAACGTTATCATACGTTATGCTACGGTGACAATTTAAAAAAATCACGCTATGTCATATGGTGACGTTTTAAAATAGTAAACGTCAATGTATGTCATGTTAAGATGATTATTTTGAATAATGAATGTCATCGTATGTCATCCTATCATCTTATCATCTTATGGTGACAATTTTGAAAAAATAAACGTAACCCTATGTCATGCTACAATAAAAGTTTTGAAATCTAAATGTCACCTTTTGTCATTCTACGGTAACAGTGTTGACTGATAAACGTGACATTATGTAATGTTACGATGACAGTTTTTAATGATAAACGTCACTGTATGTCATTTTACAGTGCCAATTTTGATAAAGTTACGTTACCGTATGTCATGATGCTGTGACAACTTTGAGAAATTTATGTCACCTTATGTTATGCTATGGTGATGTTTCTAACAATAAACATCAATATGTCATGCTAAGGTGACAATTTTGAATAATAAATGTAATTGTATGTCATACTACGGTGACGTTTTTAAAAAATAAACATCAGCATATATCATACTAGGTTGACGGTGTGGAATAAGAAACGTCACTATATACAATGTGAGACATAAAACTTGCGCAAAAAAAGGTGGTGCATGTTTTTTAAAAGGTGCTGACTTATTTGACATTGTGTGATGGAGAATATAAAACTAAACATAAAACAAGATTATTTTTTCGAGTTTTCAATTTTAGATTCAAGATGATTCGTACAACATCGTGCACGAATACATATCTAGTTATTTCAATAGATATTTATATATTTGTATATTAATATTTTAGATAAACGGTTAATGAAAATTAAGTATTAAATTTATATTTGTATTTTTATCAAAAGAATATTATTTCAAATAAAATGTTTTTATTTAAAAGTTATATAAAAAAGAAATGTATTTTTTGTTTGTATTTTTGTTCATATACAATTATTTGTGTTAATATGAATGTCCAATATAGTTCATTAACGCACATTAAGGCCCAATAGAGTTCAATAACAACAAGCGACTCAAATACGACATAATAACAACATACACGTATATATAATCAGTCAAACATTGGTGTCGTGAAGCTTGACCCGTGAAGGCCCTATACAGTTCATTTACAATCACATAGTAAGGTACGACCCATTGGGACCCATTAGAGTTTATTAAGAGTCGCTAAAGTCCATCAAGGCCCTAATCATTTTCATTAAGAACTACTAAACCCATGAATGTCCAATACTTGAAGTTGGGTTTTCACCCAACCATCAAGGCAAATTACAGTTCTTTAAGAGTCGATGTAACCCATCAAAGCTTAATACATTTTACTAAGAGTCACTTAAACTCGTAAAGGCCCAAGATGTTTTACATATATAGTTCATTAAGAGTCACTCAAGCCCACAAAGGCCCAATAAGGTTAATTAACAACTACTAAGTCAAATATGATTCGTCAATGACCATTATAGTTCATTAAGAGTAATTGTAATCTATCAAGGCCCGATCAAGTTCATTAAGAGTCACTAAAACCCACAAAGGCCCAATAAGGTTTATTAACAACTATTGAGTCAAATATGATTCGTCAATGACCATTATAGTTCATTAAGAGTAATTGGAATCAATCAAGGCCCAATCAAGTTCATTAAGAGTCACTAAAACCCACAAAGGCCCAATAAGGTTTATTAACAACTACTGAGTCAAATATGATTCGTCAATGACCATTATAGTTCATTAAGAGTAATTGGAATCAATCAAGGCCCAATCAAGTTCATTAAGAGTCACTCAAACCCATAAAGGCCCAATAAGGTTAATTAACAACTATTGAGTCAAATATGATTTGTCAATGACCATTATAGTTCATTAAGGGTAATTGGAATCAATCAAGGCCCAATCAAGTTCATCGAGAGTCACTCAAGCCCACAAGGCCCAATACGTTTCATTAAGTGCCGCTTAAGCCCATGAAGACCTATTAGAGTTAATTAAGAATCGTTAAAACCCATCAAGGCCCAATCAAGTTAAATAAGAACCACTTAAGCCGATGAAGACCTATTAGAGTTCATTAAGAATCGTTAAAAGCCTGTCAAGACCCAATCAAGTTAAATAAGAATCACTTAAGGCGATGAAGTGTGATACCCCGGGTAAGTTCGTTAGTTAAAGTCTCGTTCTGTTAAATTTATTTAACTCTATAATTGATATTTAGGGTGAGTTTGGGTGAATTTATAAGTTTAGGGGTGTTTGGATTAATTAATAAGTTAAAAAGGTATTTTAGTCATTATTGAATAGTTTAGGGACTAAAGTGGTAATTTAATTAGATATTATCCCTGGATGAAATCAGATGTTTCATAAAACAGAAAAATCAGTGTGTGCAAGTGTGTGTGTTTGGAGAGAAAAAGAAGAAGAAAGAAAAGGAAGGGTTAAGGCTCCATTTGGTCTTCTTAGAAGTGATTTGAAGGTATGTTCCTTTATAATTTATGTTTGTAATTGCTATTAAGTAGTTTCTATCGGATTAGAATTATCACATCTGGTCTGGGATTGATTTCTGTCGATTTCTGGGTGAATTTGGGGTAAACCGACAGAGTTGTCCGGATAGAATGAATGTGTCCGGATGGTTTTGTTGGTAGTGTCCGGGTAGTTCTTTGATGGTATCTGGGTAGTTCTTTGATGGTGTCCGGACGAGTCAACTATCCGGGTAAGTCTCTCTTTTCTATAGTTTCCGGATGAGTTAAGATATCGGATGCTGTCCGGATTACTTTGGTGTCCGGATGACGTCCGGATTGTATATGTTGTCCGGAAAAGTCATGTTGTCCGGAAAAGTCATGTTGTCCGGAAAAGTCATGTTGTTCGGAAAAGTCATGTTGTCCGGAAAAGTAGTGTTGTCCGGATACTTTAGCTGTCCCCTTGACCCCATCCGCTAACCGGGTAGCGGAACCCCCGTGTTAAGTCGTCGTAGGGGAACAATTGAGGATAAGAGTTTGATAGGTTAATTAGGATTCTCATTTGCTAAAGAGTTATGTGTTCTATCTGGTAAAGAGATATTGTATCTGATTGTTACAAATTTTGTGAATCCTGAGTAAAGGACTGAATCTGTGGAAAAAGGCTTGGAAGCATTTTGTTAAGCTAACAGGTGAGTTTTACTTCAAAATATTTTTAACTGGAATACATATATATGTGGAATGGATATGTGATCAATGTGTGAACAATATGTGTTGATAATATAGTAAGATTTATATTCATATGTGCATTACACTACACAAGTGTATATTAGCCGGGTTCCGGTGTGCGGACCGGTGAGTAGCCGGGTTCCGGTGTGCGGACCGGTAACGTTGATTAATTATTAGTTGGCTTGCTACCAACTAATATGGCCAGTTGTGGAGGAATAAGGTGGAATGAGATGTACGAGTCTTGAATGGTATTTATATACGTGTAGTATATGGATGTATATGAAAAGTTTTATATAAATGGTTTTGATACAAAGGTTTACTAAATTGACAAGGATTTTCTCACTAGACCATTAGGTCTAACCCTCATTTCTGTTTTAAAAATATGTATTCCAGGTGGTGGATCGGGTAAGAACAAGTGAATAGGACAATCGGTGGATAGCTTTTGTGAAGACTTTTGTTATGAAGTTATAGATGCGTTTTTGTACTTATGACCTTGTTGTTAGTCATAATGTAATTTAATTCGCGAAAAGTTTGTACTGACTTACTTATTATGTTTAGCAAGACTATGGGACCAAATATGAAATATGATGTAAAGACGATGAATTTATGTTATAAAAGTATGTTATTTGTATATATGGAATATCGGGTTGTTACATGAAGACCAATTAGAGTTCATTAAGAATCGTTAAAGCCCATCAAGGCCCAATCAAGTTAAATAAGAATCACTTAAGCCGATGAAGCCCTATTAGAGTTCATTTGATTATCGTATAGTTGATATGGTTCATCCTTGTGCATCTCATTATTGTTGATTTTCAATTAGAATTTATCAAATGATGGAGATCCTTTTTGTACCATTCTCACTGTAACTTTTCTTTTTACGTTTCTCACCTTAACCCTTTTTCATTTGATTTTCGTCAATATTTGATCTGGTTATCAATCGTTGGATGCACATTAGGATGCAATTCATGGGTGAGTTTGACCTTTATAAGTGATCAAGGGTGTAAATCCACTTATCACGTTTCTCATGTTAACTCAATTTCTTACCCGATGATATGCCACAATTGTTATTTATCATTTAAAATAACTTATTTATCTTTTAAAATTTATTACATTATATTTAAAATAATATATTTAATACTTAAAAGTTATTATTAGAATTTTTCTAAACCTTATTAAATATCATAAATAAAATTCACCTTTTTTTTCCTTAAAAAAATCATTTCCCTCTTTTTTTTCATTTCCCTCTCCTTTTCATTTCACTCTATCTACCCACATAAACCCTAGTTGTTCACTTCCAATTTTCTCGATTAGGTCTCCAGCCAGTCAACCACACCACCACCGTCGTCTTCCTCCATCCACACCACCACCGTCGCCTTCCTCCAGCCAAACCATCACCGTTCCATCGATCGATCAACCTGAATAAAAAACGATTGTGGTTTCCACCGATTCAGGTTTTGTTCCTAATCTGTTTTGAATGATTTATGTATCTTGTCTTCTCATTTTGATGATAATCAATGTAAACAACTTATTTTATTTGAGTTGGTTTTTGTATTTGTGTTTCATTTACAACAATGGTGATTATTGTATTTGGTTTCACATGGATAAGAAAGATGCATCAAAAGGATTCTGGATTTTGGAATAAATCAACCCACCATATATGTCTTTTAAATTTTCTGATGAACAAGTTGATATAAGGTACTAAATTGATATCCCGTTCACTTAACAAATTGGATTTTGGGCAGGTTTCTATTGTTCATTGTATTTCTATTGAGTTTCATTTTCAAGGTTTATACTATTTTAAATGGACGGAGAGTCATCTATAACATAATCAAAAGGGCATGTTAATATTTCTCTATGTTGAACGTATTATATTTATAATTTATGGGGATTTTGGATTCTTGATCTTGGAGTTGTTTCATGTTTGTATGTTGGTTTGAGTTTGATTTATGTGTGTTCAATTGGTTTTTTGGGAGTTTGTTTTGTTTAACAAATTTTGTTGGTAAATTTACTTTGTACCTATATGCAGGAACTATTTAGCTATTGGATATATGCATCATGGAAGGGGACATAAGAACAAGTTAACATCTCTGGTGATATGTGCAGCATGTATGACTCTTCTTTTATACCACTCATCACATCTCTAGGTTTTAAAGGTAATGATTTCTTTCAAAATTAATCTCAGCATGGTTTTCAAAATCGTTTGAGGCGTACGCCTCGAGGCGCGCCTCGAGGCGAGGCGGTCCAAAACCGCATCTGAGGCTTAAGCCTCAAGGACCCTGGATGAGGCTTACGCCTCGATGGCTGAGGCGGTTCGGTGAGGCAGTGAGGCGTGAGGCGTGAGGCGATGGTGAGGCTTAAGCCTCAGCTCCTTTTCTGTTTTGTTGGTGAGACTGATTTTTTTTTTTTTTTTTTTTTTAAAAGTAACTTATACTATTATTACCTTTTTTGTCTTTTAAAAAAAGGTAGAAATGTCAAACAACAAAAAACAAATGTACTTTTACTAATTTTAAAGTACACAATGCCACGTAGGGGTGTCCTTTCATCTTCTCTAGAAGAAAGAAAGGGGCTGAAATTTGGTATGGAATTTTGTGAACTTATGACGTTTAAAATTTGGTATGGAATTATATTTTGCTTATTATTAGTATTTATCAATTTTATTTGCTATGGAATTATGCCACACACACATATATAATATATTATATATATATATATATATATATACACGCCTCGAGGCTTACGCCTCGAGGCTCGATTCCTTCTTTTAAAACCTTGAATCTCAGTTTTATGTCCTATTTCTTTGTGTTTTTAAATTTCCTCCAACATTACACTACCAACGTAATTGCTCTTGATAACTCAATTCTGCCCTAGCCGCTCTCGTTTTATGAATTGTTCAGTTATTTTGTGGTATTTGATTCTCAAAGAGAAGAATGAGGGTGATTTCTTTGGATAATGTTCAAAGTGTGTTTTTAAAACCTTAAGAATGATGTTCAGAGTGTGTTCTTAAAGGTGGTCTCTTGATCTTCAAAATCTATAGCTTGACACAATTCTGGTTCCAATTAATATGCAATCAAAATGAGTTCTTGGGAGATGTTTGTCAATAGAGTTGGGCTCTGCACCAGAATTATTTTGCTATTGTTATGTGTCTTTACTATAATCGCCTGCCATATGCCATAATTAGTTTTTCTATGTTAGTTCTATGTTCATTCACTGTTTATGTAAAAGAAAGACAGACTGATTCGATTCATAGTAGGGAGCACCAATTTGTTTAGTATTTTTAGGTTACATTAAAAAGATTTTGCAGAGGCATTTAAGGGAGTGTTCGTAGATAAGAGTAAAGTCATGAATGTGGATAACAAAGAAGAACTTTTATAGAGGTTTGTCCTTCCTGCATACATATACGTGCCTGCTAGTGATGCATATGCAAAAGGTAAGTAAGCATGTCTTGATAAACTCCTTGATACCTTCTCTTTTCCGGAAAATTTGAACAGAATTTATGTTCAAGTAGTGTTGTTTTCTCATTCAATAGTTGGAAGAGAAAAACAATATATATAAATTCTATGTTAATGCAAAGGTTTCTTAATTTCTTAATTTTTTTTGGTAGAAACATACTAACTTCAGCCTTGCATAATAACTGCAGATTGTCAATTTCCTTTTGTGTTTATTTTATGGATATTCACATGTTAAATCGTGTATTTGTTTTATGGTGTCTCAGGAGGTGTGACCAACTGGCCAATGTGAAAGCAAAAAGGTAACAAGAAGCAATTTAGAGGACATCGTCCTGCCAATTATGTTTAGTAGGTGAATAATTCAACATAGAGCAGGAAAACCACTTGCTAAAAATCAAGTTAAAGAATCCATGTTTCTAATTGAAATGATACACATTTTTATATAGTTTTAGTTATTTAGATGATAACCAGGGCCGTGCATTATGGTGTTCCAATCAGTTCTACCGCACAGGGCCTCCGATCTCCGGGGGCCTCCGAATAATTTTTTTAATTTGTTATATATAATTAAATTAGTATATAAGTTATTTAAGACACATTTAAAGCAAAATGTGTTCCAGCGCAATGGCAAAGTGTGTATGTTAGTTGTGACTCCACACTCCCCCATGTTCGAATCCTCCCCTTGTAATTTCAATTTTTCTGCTTCTAATTATTTTTGTTTTGGTTTAAAAAAAATTATAGCCCCGTTATTATAGGTTTTTTTAGAATTAATTAAATAGATAAACCTTTTAACAATATCTTTATTTTTAAAATTTTATTATCGGATGATTTAATTGTATAATGCTTTTTTATTATGCTTTTTACTGTGATAACTAAATTAGTTATATGATTATTAAAGAACTTTATATTTTATATTTTTGTATAATGCCTTTTTTTAAGTGTTTTAAGATGAAAATTTTATAAAATATCTTGATAATATAAATAATATTAAACTTGTTAGAGTAAAATAGTTAGCGAAGTTGAATGTAATATCTTAGATTTTTTAAGATTAGATGGTTGTTTAGTGTCTGTTTTGGTTGTTTAGTGTCTGTTTTATGATTTATCTTATACTTTCGTTATGATTTTTCTACATGTTTTTGGCACATTTTTAAGTTTTCATATATCTATTTTTAATAATGATACATTAATAAAAGGTTCTTGTTGATATGAGTTTTATAATTACCGGTAATGGTTGATCAGTTTTATATAAAGATGATCGTTATTCATAAAAGATAATGTAGTAGAAAATAGTTTTTTCTATAAAGAAAAGATGAACAATTTGTTTAAATTCAAAAATAAGTTATAGGACGATTTATTATAAGACAAATGTAGTAAAAGATAATGTAATAAATAATATAAAAAAATTAAGAGTAGGCTTAGTTTTTTCGCACGGGGCCACCAAAATATCAGGAACGGCCCTGATGATAACCTTTTATTTTAGGGTTATATGGAAATGTTTTACATCATTTTTTTATGTTGTCTCATTCGTGATGGTTCTCATGGTTATATGGTTGTGGTATGCGATTGTATGTATGCGACCTAAGCATCTGGAGATGCATTGGCTGGTTGATCTTTTGTTCTACGATTTTCTGCAAATGTACAGGAAAACAAATAAAGATTTTATTATTTTTTGTAAAAAAATCAAAATTACGGACGGATTGGCGACGGTTTTTTTCGCCGGTAATTAAATTTTATATTTTTGGCCGTCGGTAATCCGTTGGTAATTGGTTTTGTTGGGGATTCGTCGGTAATCCTCTTGTCACTTGTTCGTTGTTGATCCGTCGCTAAAATCTGTTGGTAGTCCGTCGGAAAACCAATTGCTTATCGAATAATTTCTGACCGTGAATACCGATGGATTACCGACGGATTTTACCCATTACCGACGGATTACCGGTGGAACGGGTCGTCGTAAATAATGTTTTTTTTGTAGTGTATTCTATGGTGATGGTCTAGGCAAAATAAATGTAATTGTACGCCATGCAACCATGACGATTTTCCCAAATAAACGTCAACGTATGTATGCTACTGACGGTTTTGACAAATAATCGTCGTCTTATGCTATGTTATGGTCACAATTTTAACAAAAATAAACGTCACTATATGCAATGTTATGGTGACAATTTCGAAAAATAAACGCCACCATACGTCATGCTACCGTGACGGTTTTGAAAAATAAACGTCATCTTATGCCATGTTATGGTGACAATTTAAAAAAATAAACGTCATCGTATGCATTGTTACCTTGACAATTTTGAAAAATATACGTCACTGTATGTCATGCTATTGTGATTGTTTCGAAAAAACGTCTTAGGTCATTGGCCAGCATCTTCCTAAATCGAAACGTGGCGCTAGCTGCTACGCTATAAGGGAATAAGTTGCGCCTTCACCACCAGCAATTGCTTTTGGCGTAGTGGTAAGCGCTTGGTCCTGACAAGTGGTATCAGAGCAGGTCACGGGTTCGAATCCCATGGAGTGCATTTAAAAATGCCAAAGGCATGCTGTGCAGCCATTGACTTCTAGCGAAGCCTTTGTTAGTGCTGGCAGATGCTGGGGGGGGGGATTGTTAGGTCATTGGCCAGCATCTTCCTAAATCGAAACGTGGCGCTGGTTGCTACGCTATAAGGGAATAAGTTGCGCCTTCACCACCAGCAATTGCTTTTGGCGTAGTGGTAAGCGCTTGGTCCTGACAAAACGTCACTGTATGTCTTATTACAGTGATCGTTTTGCATAATACCGTCACCGTATGTCATGTTACGGTGACTGTTTTGATAAATAAATGTCATCATATGACATACTATGTTGACGGTTTTCACGAATAAATGTCACCATATGTCATGCTACGGTGACGGGTTTGACAAATACACGTCACCGTATGTCATGTCACGGTGACAGATTTGACAAACAAACGTTACTATATGTTATGCTACTGTGACGGTTTTGAAAAATAAACATCATTATACGTCATGTTATGGTGATGTTCTTGAAAAAACGTCACCCTATGTAATAATACAGTGATGGTCTTGAAAATTAAATGTCATCGTATGTGATGTTACAGCGACGATTTTGACAAATAAACGTCATCATATGAAATGCTACGGTGACGATTTTGATAAATAAACATAACTATATGTATGGATATGGTGATGGTTTTGAAAAATAAATGTCACTCCATCTCATGATAATATGACGACTTGAAAAACAAACGTCACCATATATCATGCTACGATGACGGTTTTAAGAAAAATATTGTTTTTTATATACAGCTAAGGTGACAGTTTTAACTTATGGTAATGGTTTTTGATGTGATAAGGTTACGTTTTTAAAACGTAACCAAAAGTGTATCAAAAGTGACGGCAAGATAGGTGACGATTTTTATGTCCACGAAAACCGTTACGGTTTTTAACCGTCACAAAAGACCTTTTTTGTACTAGTGACTTGAGATTGATTAAGGTGATGAGGCAAACATTAGTGAGTTAGGAGGTACAGAGTGCACACTTACAAATGTTGCCTCTATCACCTTAGATTTTCATAAAGCGTGTGGGTCAAGGGGTGCCCCTATAAATGTTTTCGGATCTAAGATCTAAAATTCTTAGAAATTTCACTAAGTCATGTGTTTTTAGCTATAAACAACCATCGTCAGCCGAAGTTGTTGCTGAAAATATTGATGAAAAACTACCAGGTGTAGCTGAAAGGCCTGCACTATCGTTGAAAGATCCTTCAGTTGTCGTTGAAAAGATAGAGCTTTAGCTTTTGAGAAAATTAACTTAAGAATTTTCCTAATACAAGGTTCGTGAACGCAAGGTTGATAGGGTCGAGTTATTGTATTCGGAAAGTGCTTTTCGACACGAATCTTGAGATTGTCCGGTCACGAAATCATCTCCAAAAATTACACAGTCTGTGGTATTTTCTTTAGGCTCTTTGCTAAATATTGTAAACTTCTCTAGGCTGATAAAAAGTTTGAATCTTCCTATCCAAATCTTTCCCAAACTCCTCTCAAATGCAAGTTCATCCGTCACTTTTATGAAATGAACAAAACCAAACCTTTTGTTCTTCTTTGCTCGTCTTCCTTGTTGACTTTTTCGAGGCTCAACCCAAGGATTTTTTTGGCTTTGAAAGACTTTGGGTGTTCCAAACGAACCATAAACCCGCATTAATTGTTGTAGTTAATCACCACTTTTTGAAAACATTTTTTAAGATGCTTTTATAACCATTTTTTGACTAGTGTCCAATAATATGACTAATAGGGGATTTACTCGGGTTGCACATCTTTGTCATAACATCAACAACTTTGACCTAACTCATGCTGCCATATTATTCCCAGATTCCGATCATTGTTCTCTTATTCTAACAGACTCTTTGTTAGACTACGATCCTATTCCTTTTAAGGTTTTCAACTCGTGGATCCACCTGGAAGACTTCAAAGTTTTGGTGGAGAAAGAATGGACAGAGGGTACTACATTCGATCTGACTGCAAGATGACAAACCTGAAAAACAAACTACATTGGTGGTTATTGGGAAAAAGAACTTAGAAGATGACACGAAGAAGATCCAAGCTGAGCTTGAAGAAATCCATCTAATAATTGATGTTGGAAATGCCGAGATGATCTACAGCAACAAGCGAAGACTAAATGGGCCGTTGAGGGCGACAAGAACACGAAATTATTCCACGGGATTAAAACAAGTCCTGAATTAGAGGAGTTATGTTTAACAGGGTTTGGAAAGGGAACCCGACCGAAGTTGAAGCTTCCTTCTTGGAGTTCTTTAAAATCATAATGGGGCAAAAAAATTCGTCAAGATGCATATTCGGGGAAGATGCACCTGGCTCGTCAAAGATTGATTTCACGGAGGACGAGATTAAAAACACTCTGTAGAGTTGCGGAGACAACAAGTCACCGGACCTGACGGTACTCCTTCGGCTTTATTAAAGCTTACTGGAAGGTTCTTAAAACTGACTTTGTTGAATATATTTTTGATTTTCAGGAGAAGTCTTGGATACCAAAGGGGTAAAACCGATGGTGTGCTGTTTCATTAGGTGGGTGAAAAGAAACAAAAAAAATGTTCTCTTCTTTAAAGCAAACTTTGAAAATTAAAGGCGTTCGACTCTGTGGAGTAGGATACGTATTGGAAATTCTTGAAGCAATGGTTTTCCTTTCTAGATGGAACAAATGCCTCAAAGCTTGCCTTTATTCCATTTCTTCTTCGGTCCTTATTAACGGTTCTTCGACATCGGGATTTCGGGTGCGAAGAGGTGTACGCCAAGGGGACCCATTATCACCCCATCTCTTTATCGCTGCCATGGAAGGTGTGATCCCAGAACAAGTAATCAATCCATGTTTAGCAATAATATGGCCACCAATATATTCAATGAAGATCAATTCCCAAAGTACAAGATGAACAATCTAGAGAGCAATTATGTGTGTGTGTACTTGGGTGTAATTGTAATTGATGACCTTCTCTTACAAACCCTAACAATTGGGTATTTATACCATTGACCAACACTAGCTAATTACTTGACTTTGACTAATATTGACTAATTACAATTAGCCCTAAATCTTGGATACATTGTGTACTAACAGAAGGCCTACACCATCTGATTGAGGTTGTGAAAGAAAAACACCTCCTAAACGGGATCGAGATCGGTCTAGTAAGGTTTAACATCTCTCACTTGTTTTATGTTGACGATGCTATTTTTATCAACAAATGGTCGTTAGAAGAAGGGAATAACATTATTCAACTATTAAGATGCTTTTACTTGGCTTCGGGATTTAAAGTACATCTAGACAGAAGGAAGATTTTTGGAGTCGGTGTTGACTCGGGAATAGTGCAATTGGCTGCAAATGAACTAAACTGCAAAGCTGTTAGTTTTCCTTCTAAATACCTTGGGGTTCCCTTGGGAGATACCATGTCCAACATCAAATCTTGGGACGCGATCATGGAGAATCTCCAACGCAGTCTTTCAAGATGGAAAGCTAAGGCTCTATCCATTGGCGGAAGAAACGTTCTAGTCAAAGTCGTCTTGGTAAGCCTTGCTACTTGTTTTTTGCCTATCTTTCAAGCACCTATGGTTGTCCTCAACAAACTGAACAAATTGGCAAAGAGAATAATTTTTTTTTGAAATCGGACAACGACGAAAAAACAATGCTTGGGTTAAATACGGAGTTGTCCTCAACTATCGAAAGCCTCGATAGAGGAGGTCATGGGTTACGAAGCATCGCAGTTGCTAACATTGCTCTTTAATCCAAATGGGTGTGGAAATTCCACTCAGACCCAAACTCCATCTAGTCAAATGTTATGAAAGGTATACACGGACAAAGCGGTGGCCTTAACAACGACATTGAAGTACCCGGTGACAATGGTTCGTGGTCCAAAGTCTTAAAGGCAGTGTGGTGGCTAAATGCGATGGTATGACAATAAATGATCTTATGATTAAGCAGATTGGAGATGGCAAAAGCACTCTATTTTGGTATGAAAACTGGGTAGGAGACGACAAACTAAAGGACATTTTCCTAGATTGTTTGCCTTCGACAAAGATAACCTTGCGAAGGTGGTGGAAAGAATGCGGGAAGGCGGGTTCAAATGGGAATGGCGTAGAGAAATACGAATTGGAAGAGAAACCGAAGACGTGTTGTATTTGTCCAAGAATATTGGAAGCACGTTCCTTACCACACAAGCGATAGATGGAAATGGAGACTTTGCGGAGATGAAGATTTTTCTATCAAAGTCACGAGAGAAAAAATCGAGTCATTGATGTTCGAAAGTAGAGGATTCACAACCAGATGGAACAATCTAGTTCCATCCAAAATTAACATTTTTTGTTGAAGGGCATTACAAGGTCGGATTCCTTGCGTCAAAGCCAAGTTGGCTGACATGGGTATAGACCTCGACAACACCCTATGTCCTTTATACAAAAACTTTGTCGAATCGGTTGATCACACCCTTTTCTCGTGCGTCACTTTTGTTGCGGTTTGGAGAAGACTCGAAAGTTTGTGGTCGTTTCCTTTTTCCTATTTTCACTATTTTGGAGCGGCTATGGAAGGTCTAGATTCGGCCCACTTCCCTCTGCTGAAATTGCTTGGAGGCTATTATGTTCATCACTTGTTACTCTATCTGGCGCTTCCGAAATATAGTCTTTTTCGACAATCCAGCGCCTAAGATAACTCTTATAGATGGATGGTGTATAGGCATAAGACGAGTTTGAAAGATGCCTTTATTTGGAGAACCTCTCCATTTCGTTGCTTTGGTTCTTTGTAATTCCTTCCGCTAGCCCCTGGCTAGCATTCTAATGCATTGTCGTTTCTAAAAAATAAGCATATAACGTTTTATGTTGGACTCGTAACAACATATCTTATTCCCTTTGTAACAAACACATAATTTTGGTCCTATAAACTTTAACGCCTTGTTAGTCCCATTAAAAACAAGCAACAATCCAAGTAATCAGTGATAATAGGTAACAAGATGAGATATAAAGAAATTATTGTGTATTATTCAAATGTAAGAGAACAACCTAGAGAGAGAATGGTTCTCTCTTTAGAACACACACACACACTACACCATTAAGCTACATTGTAATATGATTTCTTACCCTAATTACACACACAAATCCTATATGTGCTCCCTTGTTACACACTTAAGCCCAAGCCCATATTTCCTAAACCCAAGCCCATATTACACTTATAAACCTTTACAAAACTATCATATAATTAGAACAATTTGTGTCCTAACACGCCTGTTTTAAGTACTTTAAAATCCCATTATAACGATTAAATATAGTGTCAAAGTCTAAAGTTATCCCGCTCAAACTTTAACGCTTGTTCTTGGCTTCCTTTTGAAATGGTCCATCCAAACCTTCTACACAATTTGCATAACATATCGAAGCAATCTGACTTGGGTAAGCTTGAGTTAAGGTGTTTCAAGAGGGAATGGAAAGATTAGAAGAAGAGCTACAACTTTCAGGCTTTGATCTAAGCATGTAGAGACTGTCAAAAAAAATAGCCACTGTTGTGAAGATTGGGATGTATGGAGCATGAAAAGTGATCAGAAGCAGATATGCCATCTCCAACCAGAATCAAAGTACAATTAATGATAAGCTTGCAGTAGATTATGAAGTTAGAGAGAATCAATGTACAATAATTACTTTGGCTTTTTTTCTACAGATACAGCTATTCATCATCATCCGAGTTCGCGTAGCCGATTGTTTAATTCGTTATAATTGTATCTTGTTATATATCAGTAGCTTAGTGAAGCGAGCTTGCAAATGTATGATATGCTTTTCTCTGTCTAATGGCATTCACTACTAAACGAAAGCTTTTTACCTACGAACGTTTCTCTGGGAAATCTGTCGCTAAAGGGTGATTCGTCACAAAACCGTCACAAAAGTTGGTGGGTAAACTTTTGGGGGTAAACTTTTGGTGGGTAATTCAAATTAGTGACAAATTACGTATGGATTCTCTGGGTGATCCATGGGTATTGTCTCGAAAAACATCGGATTCTACCGAACCATTGATATTTTATGGGAAATTTCCCTTGGTGAATTTTGTGGGTAAAGGTCATTTGTTTTGTAGTGATTCTTCATGGGGAGAAAAGATGTTAGCAAAAAGTTATTACATGGTGAAGTCAGTTTGTCATTAATGTCTAGCTCATAACACAATCGGAATAAATAACTCTTAAATCAAATTTCATAAAACTCGGACAATAGTCTCAGTGCGTCTTACAAACTCTAAAAAGTGCTAGTGGTTAGTTCTTTACAAAACCATGATAGAAATTTAAAATGACCCCAACCGAGAAGCAATATCAATGAATATGTCTTCGCTGCATGGAATGGTGAGGCCACCCATTGGATGGTAGAACCCAAACTCTTCCTCTGCCCGAGACAATAAGTCTTGAAATGCAGGATGTCTTAACAATGATACTGGAACCAAAAATCTCTTCTTCTCTTGCTCCCCAACGTAAACCGCAAAATAACCTTTTGGGATGACCTTGTATGTATTGCTGCTTCCATTTGACGCCGATCGTCGGAGGATTTGTTTTGCTTGAATGATCCGAGGCATAAGAATGGCCATTTTTTCTTAGGAGGGCACAGTCTGTTGCGTTCTAAAGGCTGATGAAGGAAGAAAAACCTCAAACTAATGCACACTTTTAATTTAGAAATGTGTTGTTGTGGTTGTGGTTATGCATATGGAATTGTTTATATAACCATCTGATATAATGAGAGGTAGATGAGAGTGGTGATATATGGTTTAGAGAAAAAGCAATATCACATGGTTTTGTCTTCCAACCTGTAATTAAGAAGGATAAAGTAAAACGAATTCACTTCAAATAAAGTTACAACTTCTACCCAACATGGTCCCTCATGCATGATGCTTATATCTCTGAATGATATCTACCAATCTAATGACAAAACCATGTGATTATTTTAATGAATTTTTCGTTTGTTGGGACCAGTTTGTTTTTGTATTATTCTTGACCTGCTACTCTTTTCAGAATTCTATGTCTAATTCTTTCCTGTATACCAGTCCAGATTTTAAGTCATTGTTAATATTTATTATTGACAAGAAATGTTGTTATTTCATGCAAGTTGTGAGACACAACCACATGACATTGCAATTTAGTCTCCGCGTCTCTATCTGCCATTTAATTTCCCTTTCATCACCAATCGTATGTACATTTTAAGCTTGCATCAATAAATCAATATATAAAGCATACAACAGACAAAGCACCAAAGTAAAAACACTTTCAGATTCTTTTGTTTCCTCTATCAACATTAGGAAAATTGTTAGTGCCTAAAATTCTAGTTGTATTAAGTAGAGGGGCCTATCTTGTAATAGGGTGATTCTTTACCCTAGGTATATAATGTTTGCTTACTTTCCTTTTTAGGTCTAGCAATCACAAGGGTCACCTACACACACTAGCCACACACACTTAATTTGTTCTTCATTGTATTGTGTGAGCTTTGTTTGAATCATTGAATATAGAGGTGGACATTTTATTGTTATTGCATTGATTACTTGTTTCTGGGATCTCATTTCCTAAAAATTAATGCGAAAAACTTGACTTTAAATCGACAAACCTACAAAACACGAGAAAAATATATCAGTTACGGTTAAATGCAGGCAAAAATTGATAAAAACGACAAAAAAATGAAAAATAACGAAGAATAAGGACTAAAAACGACACCTTACGAAAATAAAATGAAAAACAAGGACTAAAAGTGTAAAACACTAAAACTTGACAAAAACAAGTACTTAAAATGACAAATTCTAGAACTTAAAACTCAAGGAACTAAAAATGAAAAAAAATCTAAAACTAAAACTCCACGGACTAAACTTGACAAAGAACGAAACTAAAACAATAAGGACTAAAACTGACAGAAACTAAAACACAAGCTACAGGGACTAAAAGTGACACAACTTGAAACTAGAGGACCAAAACTGACAGACTCTTAAACTATCTAACTGACTTGACAAACACTTAACGGAAGGACTAAATTTGTAAGAAATTTAACGAAAAAACTAACAAAAATGTTAATAAACTATACTAAGTGACTCAAGCAGAATTACGAGTTTACGACTAACAATGAATGAAATATTAACCTAAATAACAGAAAAACTAATGAATCTAACGGATTTAACGAAAAAGGACCAATTTTGTAAAGATTTTAACGGAGACTTAACAAACTTCCGTTAAATCAGTGTTCATCGTCACCCACATCATGATTCCAGATTTTCAGTTTGATTTTCTTTGATGTTCCACGTTAAGATCGATTCCTTTTCGTTCCTTAGTGATCTTAAAACATCAAGCCAATGATTTCAACAAATAAAACTTGATCATGCATCCAAAAATCAATCGATAGAAACTCAAGAACATTTCTCCGGCCAAAATGACGTTTTGCGGCGATTAGGTTAACGTGCGACAAAAATTTAATCGCACATGGGATGTTGTTGCACGAGTGACGTGCGATAAGAATGAACGGAGTGACGTGCGATAAAGACGATGTTTTATCGCATACACGTCATGCGATAACCAAGAACTCCGTCGACTATACGTAGATTCCGGCGAGGAAACCGTTTTTCTGGCGAGATGAGGCAACGTGCGATAAACTTTATCGCATACCTGTTTTATCGCACGAGAAACGTGCGAGGAAAATGAATCTACGACAAAAATGTGGATGCGATAACTTTGAATACACGATAAGGATGAACACCGTTGAAGATTTCCAGATTCCGGCAACGCTTTCAACGACTGTAACTCGCTTATTTCTCAACGATTTTTGATTCTGAAAGATGCTGCGTGCTTGAAATTTCAATACGAATCGATCTGATTAATCAAATCAGATTAAAAAAATGCACTAATAACAAAATCAGATTCATCATCATCAACGTGAAAACTCATGAACTGTCGAACTCAGATCTGTGTCAAAATCGATGATAAGTTGCTGAAATTTCGATATGAAATCTTTATACGACTCTAACATCATATACAAACTGATCTGTGAAATCAGAAATGATTATAACACACTACAACTTTAAAATCGATTATCATCTTCTTGTAGCTATCCACGAAGAACACAAACAAATGAAACCCACTGTTGATTTTTAGAAATTTCAATAAATGTGAATTGTTGATGAAAATCAAAATTTCGAAAAACAAAGTGATCCCAATCACATATGATAACAATTTGTGTAAACAAATTGATCCAAAACACACACAAACTTCCAAATTCTTGAAAAGTTTCAACAAAATCTCAAAAACTTAAAAACTCTTCAATTTCTCAAAAATTGATAAAAATCACTAGATTGAAGCACAAATTCAGATCTGCTAGGCTCTGATACCAATTGTGAGTTTCAGATAACAATGATTAAACACAATTGAACTTGATTAGATTGAGAGAGAATGATACAAGATATGAACGAGATCAATATTCTCTCTCTAGAGGGTCATCTCTCTATTACACACACTTACAATGACCTCTCTCTCTAACCTACACTTACAATTCCCTCACAATTTGTAACAACCCATATTCTAATAGGTTGGAAGTTAAGTGTCAAGAATGAAAAGATGGAAAGTTAGCTAAGGACCTTTTTGCAATTAGAGGAAAACTACCTATAAGGACCAGAAATCTAGGTATTGTATACTGTTTCATTCTTTTGGTTGGGGGCTGAGTAACGATCAGGAGAAAACGAGGTGAAGAGGTGTAGCAGCAAACGTGAGAAGAAAAGCCCAAATCGTTGTAAGTATCCAATCTCTCAGTATAAATCCTACTTATAGAATTTACAGTAAGCCTCTGGTTGGTCTTGATTGCTTGATTTTGTATTTGGGTAGAGTTTAAGAACACTCTGAAGGGTATGTAATCAAATATTGGATTTCTAATCAAGGAAATGTGATAGATTAAAGGTTTTGGGTGTAGGGAAAAAGATGTAGCAGTTTGAGTATAATGTTTTGGTCATTGGCCGCATAAATTTAGAAGGATAGGAAGCTTCAACGTTAGAAATGAGGAGTTTTCGTCGTCTGTTCGGGTACCAGGAGTCGCCCGTACCGGGAGTCGCCCGTACCAGGAGTCGTCCGTACCGGGAGTCGCCCGTACCGGGAGTCGCCCGTACCGGGAGTCGCCCGTACCGGGAGTCGCCCGTACCGGGAGTCACCCGTACCGGGAGTCGGGGTACCGGGAGTCGGACCTACCGGGACTGTTGGTCTGGGCTTCGTCTGCCAGGCCGCAGTATTGAGCTACTTGGGCCGATGGACTTAGAGTTTAGCTTAAGTCCCATGGGCTTAGTAAAGGATAAAAGAAATCCAAGAATGTATAGATGGGCCTAAATGAGTTATTTGCGACCAAATTAAGAGAGGGACTTAGGATCAGAATTGGAGACGTGCCTAATTGAATTATGAATTAATTCTTAGGTGTACCAGCGTAGCGAGACAAGAGGCTAAGAAGAAGATTGCTTTTCAGGTGAGTTCCCTAAACCTTTTTACGACGCAAAGTGTTAAATGTTTTAACTGAATTTGGTTTCATTTACGAGCATGAACTGTTGGTAACAATCACGCTTGTTTACCCATGAACTCCATGTTTTACTTGAGAAATCTTATTATGTATGATGAAATGAGAATGATGATTTAAAGGATTTAAAGGTGCATGTTTTATGAAAATGAATGATGTGCTATGTGGAGTCGGCCTGCACTGTGGGATCAGAGAGGGATCCTCGGGGTCTGATGACCCCTTGGATATTTATGACGAGACGGTAGGTTGGAATTCGTTTCCTCCTAGGCGGGTATCGGGGAGTCTGCTTGGGCCCCGATACGAGAGGGCGAAAGGGGAGTCTGCTTGGGCCCCGATCGCAGAATGTTTATGTGATCCTATACACAGTGCGGTGCCATGCTTGTTGTATGTTAAGATTTACGTTGAATCTTTTATAAATGTCTTTATACTGGTTTACATGTTGTTTTCGGAGGGAGTTCACTAGACCTTTTGGTCTAACCCTCGCTTTTCAAAAACTAAACCATTTTCAGGTAAGCATGTTAAGGGTTCTTCAAGTAAGAACTAGGAGGTGATAAGAAGGGCTTGAAGCTTAGAGTAACTTCAAGGTTTGGCTATGATGTCTATAGAATAGCTCTCGGCTGTGGATTTAGAGACTTCCGCTGTCAATTTTGTCTAGTATGAATTATTGATGATGTAAAGACAAGGTTTTATGTAATTCGAATGCTTATTTATGGTTGTTTGCCTCTTATGAAATGAGGGACGTTACAAATGGTATCAGAGCCATAGTTTAAGGGATTTAGGTGACCGGACGGGCCTAAACTTAAACTGTAAGATGAGGAACACAACTGAGACATAGGATTGCCTCTAGGAAAGATCACTATAAATGCACTTAGGAATAAGGTGCAAAGGACAAGCGTGTAAGGTAAGTTCGGGATTACACCTGGCCAGTGTAATTACAAACTTACAGGTACATGTGCGTGCTTACAATACCTTACTTATAGCAAATCTATGGTGTCATGTCTAGCAAGAACTAATTTTCGGTTTCTTTCAGTTTAGTACTATGACTGGGAGAACCCCGAGGGACAGGACAGTATCGGATGTTTCAAGAAATTTAGATGAGGAGGTCCTGAATGATGGGCCGATGCAACCTTGCCAGACTGATCTGTTACACTATTGCATGCTTAACCTACCGTATTGCTCCGAAGTGGTAGTCGGAAAATAGTGTTTATGTCGAGTTCCAGTGCTTTAAAATGTTAGTATGATCCCTGAGGGGTAGACTGAGGCCCCTAGTTGGGGAGGTTTCATGAGAAGTCACTTATGTTGTGAGATGTGTACACTTCATAGAAAAGAAACGTTGGATAGAGTGTTATGAGTCGTCTAGAGGTAGCTCTTCGTAGATTCGGAGAGGATGAACGTTGAGTTTAAGTAAGACTCCAGTCGGGAGATTCTCAGTTCTTGAAACCATGGAATAGATCAGTCAGAATGGTAAGGAAGGACAGTGTCAGAACCTTGAAGGTATCAATAGAGCCCTGACTTTTGTAGTCAAGCTTTTCTATGGTAGGATAAACGAAGTAAGAGACCTATAGTGAATTGAAACCGTGTAGAAGTGGGAAGTGAAATAGATGATCAAAACGAATAGTATGGAAGGGTTAAGCAAGTGAAATGTGAAAAGCGTGTTCAGTAAGCAGTTGCATGACCGAGAGGGCGATCGTTAGTCGTAGGAGGAGTGTTAAGGATAAGTTGCGTAAGTAAAGCGGTTGACCTTGTTGCGGTGAGTAGCCTTCAATGGCAAGTAGAGTCTCATGCATGGCGATATTTTATGTAACATGAAATTCTCACGATGTAAGATTAATGTGCAAATATCAAATTTTGATAGAAAAGGGGTCAGAGTGTACAGACGTATGTTTAAGGAAAAAGATGATTTCCTTCGCATTGAGCATTGAAATTTTGAGGTTAACGATTTGCAAAGTATTTCATACTTTTAATGATAAGTTAAATTCTTTTATTACAAAAAGGTCAAGAGAATGTTTGCCAGCAAAACTTTTACAATCAAATGAGTAGTAGTTTGTTGTTATCATACAAATGAGTGTGAGAATCGACCGGTTTACTCTGTGTCAGTAATTTCTTTCGAAATTGTGTCGTATGAAAGGATTTTCATTCAACGTATTACTTTCGTATTAACATTGTTCAGAAATGAGTAAGATTAAGGTCCACGGAAGGACGCATGCAAACGATTCTCGAATCGTTGTACAAGGCGTTAAAGTTATAAATGTGATGGGGTCATGCGTACCCAAATGTTTCCCAAACGTTATTTAAAATGATGAAATGTGCGAAAAGATTTATTTACTGTATTGTCATGCATGAAGGCTATGAACTCACTAGGTCATATTATAGCACATGTTAAGCTAAGGAAAGACTGCAAGAGTGGAGAAGTGTCGGACAAATCAGGAAAGAATGTTGTAAGCTTAGTATTTGTGTGCAAGAGTAAAGGTGAACGGTGAAAGAGTCAGAAGTGAATTATAGGGGTGATTGTGTGAGGGTATGTACCCTTGTTCGGTGTCTGGAAGTACGGGTGTCAAGATACGGTCGTGTCCGGAGGAAGGATTTGAAGCCTTCAAGGTGATGGTTTTTGTGACTCGTTATGAGTAGTGTGATAAGGAAGGATGAAAGGTCTATGGCGTAGGAATATGAGTTTCGAGGCGAGCTTGTAAGGGTGATGTTACATGAGTACGCTTTGAGATAAGGAAGACGGATTTCAAAATAGATTAGGATGTATTAGTAGGATTAGGTTCCGTAAGGGAACCCATGTTAAGAATAAGTTAAGAAAGTAGTTACAGGTTGCCAGTTGATGTAGAAGCCGACAAATGTGTACGATGGCCGAGGTCGAAGACTTGAACCAGAAAGTTGAGAGTGATAGAACACCTTGTAGTAGTGCTAAGAGGATGAGAAGTTATTGTTTGATTTAAGCGTTCTATTTTACGAGGTGAGGAGAGTCCATAGAAGGACAAGATGTGTAACAAGCGAAATGAGGGTGTAGATCTTATCATTCAGGGAAGGGATGTGCCCTGATTTGTAAGGGTACGGATCATGAAGAGCTAGCTACAATGTTTGCGTGTGAGCTAAAGGAGAACTCGTGAGTTATAGATCAACAAGTTGGGAAAGGACTGAGTAGCGAGTTAGACTCGATTTCGTACACGGGAGGATGTGAAGGCAAGTTTTAATCGTGTGAATGGTCATGAGGTGATGTTAGAGAGAGATGAAGTATCAGATAGAAACCTTTTGGGGGTTTCGGCTGAGACGTACGATTTGTTACCCAGATTGTTGGAGCACATAGGGTGTAAGTTGACTTTATGGTGTGAGGCTACCCAAAGGAGAAACCAATTATTTTGGTGGTAGGAGTTGCTAAGTAGGTGCATGTTGGAATCATTGGAAGTTTAAAGAGGATGAAGAGTGGATTAGCCAAATGTGTTACAGTAAATGCTAGATCCTTGTAGATCGTGAATTGTTTCTTATGTGAAAGGGAGTAACCCTAGAAGGAGATAGTTGAGAAGTTTGGTTACGATTAAAGAATGACGTTATAATGATTATGAGTCGGAGCGGGAGTATGATCATTAGTAATTTGAAATGTCACGATAGATGTATAAGCCTTTGATTGGTTGTTAAGTTTTTAGGGATTTGTTAAGTAATGACATTTATTTGTTATTACAAAATGCGCTATGGTTCTACCGAAATTCTTACTAAGAGTTGATAAGGGAAAATCGATAGGTTAAAGTGAGAAGTTGATGATAGTACGTTGGAATATGTAAATTTCAAATTATTTAGTAATTTGTGAATGGTTGATTTACTCAGTGGAGTTGTTGGTTAAGAAATCAGTTTTGACTGATGGATTTTATGAATACCGGCATAGCGAGATGTGATGCTAAGTTATGATATTAAATGATTAAATATGATAATGTATATGGTTGATAGAAGGAAACGAATTGCATCTAAATCGGAGTTTATCATTTGAAATAAGTTGCTAATTACAATTGAAATGAATTGGCCGAGTTAAAGTTGCTTATGTGTGAGAAGAGGATCTATGTAAGTAAAAGTTGGAGATCAAAGAATGAGTAGTGACGACGAACACTAGTGTCGCTCCAAGAAGACTTGGTGGAATGTTTGGGTTAGGATATTGATGTAACTGTTTGGTTATGTGAATACTAAGAAAGTGTTATCAGCATTTGGAAAGGTCGGAAGTAATAAACTTGACAGTAATGCCGAAAGGTGAAGGGTGGTGCAGAGGGATATTGAGAAGTGTGTGAACCGTTAGAAAGAATATTGAGGAAGGGAATTGTGTATGATTTTGGTGCAGGAAGGGAGTGGATAAGACAGTTGAATGGGTTAAGTTAGTGACCTTGTGAGAAATGTTTAAACGATTTGGTCGTGTAGTGTTTAAGCTAGTGAGATTAGTATGGCGTGACCATGGTTACTCCTCCCAGTGGAGTGAGGATAACCGGAGTTATGTTTCGTATGACGGAACGATCGTGGCAATCAGCGAGGAACTGAGGTGTTTCAAGATAAGCTCAATTGAGTAAGTGAACACTTCAACGATGGGTTTGGAGGTTCCTACTCTTAGTTACGTATAAGTATGAGGTGGTGAAGTAGTGAGGATGTGAGAGTTAATTGTCGGATTGTGGTCTAGGTGGTCCGAGGAAAAGGAAAATGTTATTTGCCTAGACGATTGTTATGTGGTGCAAGGTTGTGAGCTGCGAGACGAAGAAGGAACTCGGGGTTATGAGTTGTCGGGATGTACAGGGTTGGCCTTGTGCCAAGCTGTCAGGTGAGTGAGTTGTTTCTTAGTAGACGAATTTTGTGCTGTAGCGGGGGTTTCCGCCAAGTTCCTCCTTAAAGGAAGAAAAGATGCGCGAGAAGCCTTATTTAGTCTTCTATTGTTAAGACCGATCGATTAGGAGCAGTAACCTACGAGTGAGAGTACCGTAAGAACTGAAGGGAATGCATTCAATGCTCCATGTTTCGAATGTAATGAGGTGGTTGGCTGAGTTAGAGATGGCCCCACCTTGGGGGTGTTGGAATCGGAAATGAGGGCGAGGTACCCATAGCTCTTCCAATAAAGAATTCCGGGGACGAAATTCTTTTGAGGGGGGAGTGTTGTAACAACCCATATTCTAATAGGTTGGAAGTTAAGTGTCAAGAATGAAAAGATGGAAAGTTAGCTAAGGACCTTTTTGCAATTAGAGGAAAACTACCTATAAGGACCAGAAATCTAGGTATTGTATACTGTTTCATTCTTTTGGTTGGGGGCTGAGTAACGCATTAGGAGAAAACGAGGTGAAGAGGTGTAGCAGCAAACGTGAGAAGAAGAGCCCAAATCGTTGTATGTATCCAATCTCTCAGTATAAATCCTACTTATAGAATTTACAGTAAGCCACTGGTTGGTCTTGATTGCTTGATTTTGTATTTGGGTAGAGTTTAAGAACACTCTGAAGGGTATGTAATCAAATATTGGATTTCTAATCAAGGAAATGTGATAGATTAAAGGTTTTGGGTGTAGGGAAAAAGATGTAGCAGTTTGAGTATAATGTTTTGGTCATTGGCCGCATATATTGAGAAGGATAGGAAGCTTCGACGTTAGAAATGAGGAGTTTTCGTCGTCTGTTCGGGTACCGGGAGTCGCCCGTACCGGGAGTCGTCCGTACCGGGAGTCGCCCGTACCGGGAGTCGCCCGTACCGGGATTCACCGGTACCGGGAGTCGGGGTACCGGGAGTCGGACCTACCGGGACTGTTGGTCTGGGCTTCGTCTGCCAGGCCGCAGTATCGAGCTACTTGGGCCGATGGACTTAGAGTTTAGCTTAAGTCCCATGGGCTTAGTAAAGGATAAAAGAAATCCAAGAATGTATAGATGGGCCTAAATGAGTTATTTGCGACCAAATTAAGAGAGGGACTTAGGATCAGAATTGGAGACGTGCCTAATTGAATTATGAATTAATTCTTAGGTGTACCAGCGTAGCGAGACAAGAGGCTAAGAAGAAGATTGGGTTTCAGGTGAGTTCCCTAAACCTTTTTACGACGCAAAGTGTTAAATGTTTTAACTGAATTTGGTTTCATTTACGAGCATGAACTGTTGGTAACAATCACGCATGTTTACCCATGAACTCCATGTTTTACTTGAGAAAGCTTATTATGTATGATGAAATGAGAATGGTGATTTAAAGGATTTAAAGGTGCATGTTTTATGAAAATGAATGATGTGCTATGTGGAGTCGGCCTGCACTGTGGGATCAGAGAGGGATCCTCGGGGTCTGATGACCCCTTGGATATTTATGACGAGACGGTAGGATGGAATTCGTTTCCTCCTAGGCGGGTATCGGGGAGTCTGCTTGGGCCCCGATACGAGAGGGCGAAAGGGGAGTCTGCTTGGGGCCCGATCGCAGAATGTTTATGTGATCCTATACACAGTGCGGTGCCATGCTTGTTGTATGTTAAGATTTACTTTGAATCTTTTATAAATGTCTTTATACTGGTTTACATGTTGTTTTCGGAGGGAGTTCACTAGACCTTTTGGTCTAACCCTCGCTTTTCAAAAACTAAACCATTTTCAGGTAAGCATGTTAAGGGTTCTTCAAGTAAGAACTAGGAGGCGATAAGAAGGGCTTGAAGCTTAGAGTAACTTCAAGGTTTGGCTATGATGTCTATAGAATAGCTCTCGGCTGTGGATTTAGAGACTTTCGCTGTCAATTTTGTCTAGTATGAATTATTGATGATGTAAAGACAAGGTTTTATGTAATTCGAATGCTTATTTATGGTTGTTTGCCTCTTATGAAATGAGGGACGTTACACAATTACCCTATTTATACCTTTGACCTTACACATTAGATACCTTGACTTTGACTATTGTTGACTATTACAAATATACCCTAAATCTTGAATACATTTGGTACTAACAAAGAGGATTATAATGTTCTTCCTATAGATCCGTGAATGTTCAATTGCTTCTGTTAATTCTTAGAGTTTTAGTGCTTTAGAGATGATTTGAAGTTTGAATTAAGAGAACTGGTTGTATTTAATATTTTCAATTGCTTATGTTAATTCTACATGGACATAAAAGAAGGATGCTATTAAGCTTCAAGTACTCTAATCATCGGCACTGTCATCATATCAGACAGGTAACCCAAAATTATATGCTTTTTCTTTTATGATTAGAATTGGGTTAAACTCTCGAATTCTGGTAATGTGTAGTGAGAACTGTGGGTTTAAACGTTTTGTCGATTGTAGCTTTTTAGGGTTTATGATTCCCAAATCGTTGTGAATTATGAAACTGATGCACGAATCTTAAATTAGTTCTGCTCTCAATGAATGCTTTTGGTTTATGTCCAGTGATTGTGTTTTCTTGGTTTTGATCATTATGGCTCATATGTTTTCCTATGATGATTTTTGCTTTTTCTTCTATGATACAGTTGGAACGTGGTGTTGAACCTCTCGTTGCAGCAAGCTTCCCTACAAAGATGTACAACGATACGTTCTTTTCTTGTGCAAAAGACGCTCCAATGTAAGTAGACTTTCTGTAACTTTTATCGAACTAAACTTTCTAAAGAGGCGAGATAAGTTCATAACACTTGTACAATTTTTTTGGCCAAAGCATTTCTGACAAGGCATGATTTAGGAGACTTATAATTGTATATGTTTCTTGGTATGTAGCAGAAGAATTTTGGGAGAAACTAAAGCTTGATGCTACAAAGAAGGTATGATTTAGGAGACTTATACTTACCGACGTGGTCAGTGGGTGATCAAATAGGCCTATGGCCTAGGTTGGTGACTTCCATTGCTTCAGGAAGGGCGTGTCCGCCTAAGGTTAGCCCAAAGTGGTCTGGGTCCTCCATGCAAGGTTTATATACATCTTTTATCCCCGACAGTAACATACCTTTTGCTCTATTCTTATAATTGAGTTTTGTTGGAAACTTGGAAAGCAACCAGATCCCTCGAATCACAAATCAGTCAATCCTGTAACCGAAACAAACCTAATTTTAAAATATACACATAATAAGGCAGGGGACATACACTAGTAAGTAACATAAGTGAAAATGAAGATATGAAGACAAAATCGAATTTGCCTACCATAACTCGTTGAATTCTGATTCCTCAATCCCTAAATCGAAAAGATGAAGACAAATTAAACTCGAAGTTGATCGAAAAACGAAATCAAAGAGAAATCCGTAGAACTCAAACGTTTTATCGTTTCGTTTGTTGAAAATTAATGGAAGAGAAATTGTATAGAATACTAGAACATGAAACTCTTACTAGACTCTCTACTCTTGTATAGGACTCCCCCGTTTGATTTCTAATTATTTTTATTATATAGGACCAAGTATCAGATGACTCTTGCAACCAACTGAACACCCATCGGAGAGTTCAGCTCAAGCTCTGTCATGCAGCACACACGTCAGTAAAGATAATTCCCCTATGGATCGATGCAATTGCAATTGTTTATTTGTGAATATTTATCGTAGCTTTGCAAGTTTATGGACAAATCGCTGAAAGAAAACCAACAATAAGTTTGAGTGGATTTATGGACGAATTCAGCTCGGGTATGTATACAACTTGAATTCCATAAACATTCCCAGGTGGAGATTCTGATTCTCAGAGGTCTTCAAGAAATATATATGGGCACATAAACCGTCTTTATGGAGGCTTACTAAATTAAAACTGTTTGGTTTTGAAAAGTTGTTTGTATTCCATTAATTTGCACTTTTCTGGTCAACTAAATGTCAAAAGGTGCTTTACTCAACAAGGATGTTTTAATATTAGTGATATACTCATGTATGTGATTGTCATTTGTTTTTTCAAAATTTTATGAATTTTTATGTACAATTTGTCCTCATCCAGTGTTTTGTATTGTGCGACTTTTCTTCTGGTACAGTGGACCTTCCATTCATATTCAAGAGCAAAAAGATCTACAGTCTTAATATGGTGCAATGGACCTTCCATTTTCGCACGTATAATTGTTTTTAGGTTGAACTTTCTGATGTAGTTTGATTGGATCCTTTTATTCTACCTGCTTGTTGTAGATAATTGGATTTTTGTAGTGACAATCACTTGGGTAGTTCCTGGGTCATGTATGAGTTGCAAATGGTCTTGACAGATTCCCTTGTTCATTTCTAGTTGCCGAAGTATTTTTTGACAAGGCATGATTTAGGAGACTTATTACTGTATATATTTCTTGGTACTTAACAAAAGCATTTTAGGAGAAACTAAAGTTTGCTGCTATAAAGATTTCATAACAGATTCATAAAATTGTATATCAGAATATGTTTGTTGCTACTTAACTATTGAATTTTGGTAGAAAGTAAAGCTTGCTTATGCAAAAAAGGTACATTTTTTTTATTAGTAATGGTTAGATATAAATATGATGTACTTATCAGATACACTTGCCTTCTTATTTAACGAAGAATCTAATGGCATGATCCATTTTTTAGCATTTTAGCCAACCCAAAATGAAGCGGTAATTGTTAACTAGTTATAGAGAAACTCATAATTCAAAAACTTGTGCTATTCCTTATGTACCTTGTAGATTTTCAAAGTCTGGTCTCAAAAAAATTGTTGTTCTCAACTTTAATGCAAATTCTGGGTCCATTAAGCTTAAAACTTTCTTATTTGGCTTATCAGGTCTGAAGCGAGGATTACAACTGACGAGTGATTACAGGAACATCCAACAATATTCGGAGGCAACTAAAGTCCCATGTGTTCTTATTGTGAGAGTTGATTGTGCTATCTGCTTCTCCAACTCCAACTACATTAAAGAAAGGTACCATTTGAGTTAAATCTTTCAAATATCGTTAGAAGCGAAGCCTCTTTAGAAATTATAATCGAAACCCCCAAGAGTCAAAGATCGATGGATGAAAAAGTGCATTTTTTTCAGAATATTAAGATGGCTAACTGTAGAAGAAGAGTATCTAAGAGCAACATACCAACCAAGAGTTCAATTCTTAGTCACAAGATGTCACGTAAGAAACTCGTGTTTTTCATTGCATCTGGAGTTTTTTCGCCTATTGCAACATTCAGGTTTTTGTCACTATATCCGTCTTGTTTACCTTTGCAGCTGTTACTGGCATCAACACTAGTGGAATACATGCATGTGAAGAGTTGAACAACGGTCTGGTTAAGAGACATATTCAGGTAAGTACCCATGCATTTGTGGTTAGATGGGCAAATTTAAGGTGAATTTGTCGGACATAATTTTTTTTAAATATTATGTTTTCCAGTGAATATTTTGATGGTTTATTTGCATATAAAGAGGGAAATTTGGCACCGTTAGCGGCTCCCATGAAATTATTGCATTAAGGCTACCCCCTTTGTAGCAAACGTTGTTCTACTCGAGGAGATAATATAAAAAGTTAGAAATAAATTGGAAGTGATAGGTTGAGTATCAGTTTTTGTGAAGAGTTAGGGAGAATATTAGAAAATGGAGGTATGGTTTGATTTAATGTTAGTGATTGTTTTGCAAAATTTTGTCTTTTATATGATAAATCTATGACAATTAATTGCTCTAAGATATTTTTTTTTGTTTTTGTTGATTAATAATATTATTTATAATATACAATTATATATAAATGTAGAGCTAAAATATGGATTGAAAAATAATAATAATAATATGCTCTTTAGAGAAGGAATTGATCTTTTAAAAGCGTATCCAAAGATAACCTTTAGAGAAGGAATTGATCTTTTAAAAGCGTATCCAAAGATAACCTTTAGAGAAGGTTTTGATTATTTGTATCTAAACACAACCTTTAGAGAAGGTTTGCAAAGAGTAACTAAAAGACATTTTTAGAGAAGGTTTAGCTAAATGTCACTAAAGGTAATACCTTTAGAGAAGCTTTTTCGTAAACCTTCTTTGAAAGGTATTTTTAGAGACGTTTATAAACCGTCACAAATACTTGAAAAACGTCACTAATAAACACTTTTAGAGAAGCTTCTTGAAAAAAATTGACTAACCTTTAGAGAAGCATTCAAAGTGTATCTAAAGCCTAAAATTAGCTTCTCTAAAAGCTAACAAAAAAACTCCCTTCCGAAACCCTCCCTAAAACCTTTAGCTACCCTTATATAGAGAAGCTTCTTGACGGAATTGAAAAGCTTCTCTAAAAGTTTTAGAGAAGCTTTTAAGACCTTTAAATACAAAACAAATCGTTCTCTGAAAGTCATTTTTCTTGTAGTGAGATGCTCTTACAATCTCCCTCCTTTTTTTTTTCTATTTTAACAGAGAGGATAGCATAACTGTTTGAACAACGAAAATGCTAAAATCCCACTTTTTCTATCTTAGCATAGTTGTTGGAGATGCTCTAATAAAATAGTTCTTATAATATATTGTTTTTTTTATTAATCTAATCATTTTCCCCCTATTCATCATGGTATAATAACTTAAGACACAAAACAAGCATTAAGCTATATTGGGAGGATTGTTTTTCCGACGTGCTAATATAATGCTTAATATTGCATATACATTTGCAACCAATCATTTTTGTACATGTTTTTTAGTACACAAACTTATTCAAGATTTAGGTTATTGTAATTAGTCAATATTAGTTAAAGTCAATGCATTTAGCTAGTATTGGTCAAAGGTATAAATACCCTAATTGTAAGGGTTGTGAAGCGTAGCTAGGTGAGAGAGCACACAATAGAGAAAATACTGAAGGTGTGTGTGTGAAAGAGGCATGAACCTCTAGAGAGAGGATTAGGGCTAAAATCTCATCTTCTTCAATTCTCTCTCAATCTATGTTCTAATTGGTTTAATCTTGTTATCTAAAAACTCTCAATTGGTATCAGAGCCTAGCAGAGAAAAATTTGTGCATCAATCCATTGATTTTTATCAATTTTTGAGAAATTGATGAGTTTTTGTGTTTTTTGATTGATTTCTGCTCATAAACTTGTTTCAATTGTGTTGTGAATCATTCTCATTCATCCAGAACTGATTTTAAGCAACAAATCTCGTTTTTGAAAAATCAAGTGATGAACAGTGTTCATGGATTTTTTTTTTTGCGAAGATGATGATTGATCTTGGAAAGCTTATGTTGTTTGATCACTTATGCTTTCACAGATAGATTTGATTTTCGATTGCAAAGAGATTCCAACTTTCAGAATTGATATTAACAACAAATATGTGATTTTAAAAGTTTTTGGGTTTTGACAGTAAGTTCCATGTGTTCATCGTGAATATGGAGATCGAATTTGAAGATTAAGTGTTGTTTCATCGATTATTTCTACACAGATCAATTCGTTATTGTTTATCAATCATCTAGCAACTTTCAGGTTCGAAAAACATCGAGAAATCAAGGAGATAAGTGAGTTGAAAGTGTCGCCGGAAACTGCTGTTCATCGCTGAAAAAAAAACTGTTTTCTTCGCCGGATTCTTCATTTTTATGGCAAGATAATTGTTATCGCAAGATTGGTTTTTGTCGCAACTTCCTATCGCAAGACCAAAGTTTATCGCAAGTTGACATTTTTGTCGCAACTTGGCTGTTTTATCGCAACCTGATCTGTTATCGCAACCTTTTGTCACAACCAACTTCGCCGGAAAATTCACTAAACTGTTGCATGATCTCGTTTTAAAGTGGAAATCGATTGTTTTGTGATCTAAGAACCCAAGGAAACTAAAATAAGTTGGTTTGGACGTGTGAAACAGAAGCAAATCGTACCTGGAAAATCGCAGATTGCTGTTGGGTTGATGATGAACAGTAACTAACGAAGTTCGTTAGTTCTCCGTTAGATTTGTTACATTTCTGGTCCAATTCCGTTAAGGTTTCCGTTAAGTTTCTTACAAACTTAGTCCATCCGTTAGTTTCTTCGTTAAGTCTGTTAGCTAGTTTAGGAGTCTGTCAGTTTTGGTCCCTGGACTTATAAGTTTCATTTTCTGTCTGTTTTAGTCCCTATACTTAAACTTTCAGATTCTATCACTTTTAGTCCCCGTACTTTAGGTTTTAATTTCTGTCAATTTCAGTCCCTAGAGTTGTTAAGTTTTAGAATTTTATATTTTTAGTCCCTTGAGTTTTTAAGTTTCAATTTTTGTCAAATTGAGTCCTTTTAATTTTTAACTTTAGGATTTTATCATTTTTAGTCCTTGTTTTTGTCAAGTTTGAGTGTTTTACAATTTTAGTCCTTATTCTTCATTATTTTTCATTTTTCGTCAATTTTATCAGTTTTTGCCTGCAATTAACCGCAACTGATATATTTTTCTCGTGTTTTGCAGGTTTATCGATTTAAAGTCCAGTTTTCCGCATTAATTTTTCGGAATTAATTTTTGGAGACAAATTTACAATTTGTTTTTCAAATTTTATTTCTGAAAATTTTTCTGACTTTAATCGTGTTTTCTCTGATCGTACAAGCGCACAAATTCTACTTCTCACGAAGTATCTATTAACGATCTGACATTTTAAATTTTCAGATAACAATGTCTCTAAAGGAGGAAAATGAGGTACATTCCGATCTTTGTAATCATTTTTTACTCAACAAGCATATCAACAAAAGAAATTAGTGGATCTAACAAATAAATTGAGAATAGCAGATGAACGAATTTCCACTCAAAGAGAAAGACTGATAGAACAAGAAAGTAAAAACTCAAAAAGAAAAAGACTGAATTTGATGTAGGTCTAGCGTATTTCCAAAGTAGAATAACTGAATTATCAGAACTGTTAGAGAGTTCGGAAGCAAAAAAGAACGAGTTTCAAAATCTTCTTCATGCCTATAAAGATAGGAACACTGAGCTGAGCGATAATGTCAAAACTTTGGAAGACAAATTGTACAAAGCAGGTCAAACTGAACAAACAATTCACATGAATAAGCCGAGTAAATTTCGGTATTTCAATTCCAAGTGGGCCATAGGGTATGACAATCCACATTACCTGAGGAATGCCTTAATAAAATCCCCCACTCTTTATGAATTTGATTTGTTTTGTCTTTCATCACATCCTAACTATCAAATCAAATGGCTTAAAATGGATAATGATGACTATGAGGCTGAGGAAGAAGTAAAAAGAAAAACCACTGTAAAGATGCAACTTCCTTTTTGGTATGGTCCTGATAATGCGAAGGCATTAGATAACGAGAAAACATTGCCAAATGACTATTTTGAGAGTTATGTTGTTAAAGAACCAGAGGAGTTGGAAAATACTAAAAAAGAAACTAATGAAAAACCAGTTTTACAGGGTAAAAGGTATTTTCCACCAATGGTTTCGTGAACAGAAACTCATGGACCTCGAAAGCAAGATTAAAAGTACTATTCAGGAAGTCAGAAATGACGAAAAACTTGCTTTTGAGATCAAAAAGGAAGTTATGATCACAGTGTTTTATGAAAGTTTAAAGGAAATGAAAACAAAACTTGAGAAAATATCTGAAGAAAAAGTTCCAAAAGAAAAGCAATCTTCAGATTCAGATGTTTCCTCATGCAAAGCTTTCATGGGAAATACTGTTTTTAGGAGTTTGACAGTTGAAGACCAAGATGATTCTGAATCTTGGGATTTGGAAAGACAATTTGTTAAAGCTTCTCCTAAAATTCATTTTTATACAGGAGAAGAAAAAGCTTTTGAAAAAAATAAAATAAATTCCTCTATCCAAAATCTTATGGTATCTTTCATTCTTCATTGGATAGTCAGTCTGATTCTGATACTGAGATTGTTTGTGACGGGAAGAATAAACAAGCACAAGAACCTGCTGTACAATTTGACTTTAACGCAAGGCTTCCTGATCACACTGATTTTATAATCAAAGAAGAAGCACCTAAGAAGGATTTCTTTAAGGGTGAATCTTCAAAATCTGTTGAAAAACCTTCTGCTGATAATTCGGATGCTTCTCTTTCAAAGCTTTCAAATAGTCCTGTTTTCAAAAGAGTAAAAATGGTTTGGAGAGCAAAAGGCTCAACTCCTGAAAAAGATGCCCCAAAGTCATATGTTCCTCCACCTAAGGTGAACAAGAAGAACAACGCTTCTAAAGGTAAGTCTTTTGTTAAACCTAATCCTATTTATTCTGCAAATCATTTGATTAGGTTAGCACAAAAGCAAATCTGTTGTTCTTATTGTGGAACTCATGATTTTGTTAAGCAAAAAAATGTTCAATTTTGGTATGGTACTTATAATATCTCTTAAAATAGAAATGCATATAACAAGCCAGGACCCAAGTTCCGTTGGGTACCAAAATCAACTTAATATGTTTTGCAGGTTCATCATGTGTGGTGCTGATTGTCAGAATTATACCAAACACATTACTGGGAAACAAAAGAAAACTGTGAATATTTGAAGAAGAGTACCTATGCTGAACTACTTGCATAATTTCAGGGGGAGAGATTCTATATTTGTTGATATATTTTGTGCTTATTGACATATCTTGTTATGCTTCTTTGTAGGGGGAGCATACACAATGGTTATGGTTTCTAAACACATCAGTTTAGAACCCGGATTTCAATGTGTTTATGGTTTCTAAAACCTCAGTTTAGAACCCGAGCTTACAAGTTTTTTGACTTCTGATCATACCAGATCAGGACTCGTTCTTAATCTTTAATAAAATAAAAAGAAAAAAATAAAAATAGCCTTTGATTGTTACATCTACTGATTGTGTCCAATTAAGATTTTTTGCAGATTTTAAGGGGGAGCTTATCTGTTTTCTTTAAATCAGTCTATCATGATTTGAGGGGGAGCTGATACTTTCGACTGTAAGTATCTTCTGCACTTAATCTGAGATTGTTTGAAAGAAGGACGACTTTTAAGCATGAAAAATGTACTCTTAAATGTTCAAACCACTTCTCTAATTCAAACAGATTTTATAATTTTAGAAGTGTGTTTTTAAATGTTTTCATGTATATCTCGGATTATTACATCATTATTTCTGACCGTGTGTTTCCAAAGATTAATACTTGCGTATTATCTTGTCTATACACTTTCAAGTATTCATATACACCGGTTCAACTTCTTATTGACATTGTTATTACCATGTCTCAAAACGAAACAATTTTTTGATGGTAATACTCCCGTTTGAGTTTCCAATTTTGTTGAGCATCATACATTCATTTAGCGTGAGAACTTAAACGTTTCATTCAAAGATTGTTTATATTTGTTCATATAAACAAAATTCAATTCCTTGATACCCTAACGGTTCATGATTATCCTTCATAGTTGATCTGTTTGATACATTGTCAGATTCTCAAACAAGTCTTACGAATTCATTTCATTTCATTCTATATCCTTGTTTTGAGAAATCTTCAAATTAAGTTCAAATGCTCAAATATTTCATGAATATTTTTGAGGAGCATACATTCTGATGACAATGTTATTCAAATGATAAAGATTCTTCTTTGTTCAAGCTAAAATGTTGAGCAACATATCCTTTAGGACAACATTTCATGGGAATCAGTGTGAGAGCTTAAAAGAACTTCTATGGATCCACGTTAACCAGTGTTTCCTACCCAAGAAGTTATCCTTGAGTGATTGAGGGGCGAGGGGTCAAAATCAAAGAGTGGGGGACATAACTCATCCGGTTGAGTAATCTCATTGTGCTGAGGTAAAATAAAAAAGAGAGTTTGGTTAGCAGTGAGCTGATTAAAAAAACCAGAAATAGGGTGTGAGAACAGAGTTAAAAGAATACGAGAACTCTACACCAACCACTTTCTGAGTCGGGCAGCCACATTACTGATTGGTTCACATTCTTTGGTAACCATCATTGAAACAGGCAATTAGCCCATGCCAACTCTTGTATTAACCCCACCAGCTACTCATTTCTTTCTCAACAAAGAAATGTTTCAATTTTTCTTGGGGACGTAGCATATTATCTATCTAATCTTCACTCGGAAGGTTTGGATATTGAAAAAGAAGGAAATTTGCCCCACCTTCGCACTTCAATCATGCACATTGAGTCCGTGGAAAAACTTGTTGTTGTCTCAACAGTTTACACGGTTTGAGCCTGTAATGAAGCATAAGTTGCTTCAATCATTTCTACACTTGCACGTACACACAAGGAATATGTTTTCTTGTCATAACGTTCATAGAAATTTCTTTGTGTTTTTTCGATGATTGAATGGAAGCCCTGGAGGAGTGAACATCAAAAAGCTCCTTTCCAAAGTACATCTGTTGTACTAAGTGGCTTTGTGCAACTTACAGGCATTTTAACCGATTCATCCGTTGTTTCAGGGTTACCATTTTTATATTATCTGAATTTGAAAAGATTCGGATAAACATTATTGGAATTGACGGATAAACAGATCAAAATGAGGAGATTGTTTCTGGTACTCAAAGAGAATGCTGAACTTGAAAAGAATTTTGATGATCATGATGCTCACAATCATCAAAAAGGGGAAGAAATATCAATCAGAAGAAAAGAGGGAGAGATTTCAATTTCCAAGAATCAAAGAGATATTTGCCAAAGTCAAAAGAAGATAAGTTCAAGACAATTTGTTCAAGATGATCAAATGTGTGAAGATACAAAGACAGTTCGTGCTTAAAGATTATTCAAGAATGTCTTAAAGCTCAAAGCCCGTTAAAATCTCAAATCTCGTTTATAATTCAAAGACTGAAGAAAATTTCCAAAAGTCAAAGCTGCAAAACCAATGATTCGAAGATATAAAGATTTTGTTTTGAAGAATCTGATCAACGCTACACAGATTTGAAGTTGGTGTTTCAAGACTTGATGACTATTTGACTTTAAAGAGCCTAAATGAAGATTAAAGCCGCCAAAGTGGATTCTTGAAGATAAAGCTTCTCTGAAGATTAAAGAGCTGAAGACTATCGTCATAAATTTTTAAATCTTGAATCCATTGGGGGAGATTGTTAGTACACAAATGTATTCAAGATTTAGGTTATTGTAATTAGTCAATATTAGTCAAAGTCAATGTATTTAGCTAGTATTGGTCAAAGGTATAAATACCCTAATTGTAAGGGTTGTGAAGCGTAGCTAGGTGAGAGAGCACACATCAGAGATGTGATCCCAGAACAAGTAATCAAACAATATAAGCAATCATATGGCCATCCATATATATCAAACAATGAAGAATAATCACCAAGTACAATAGAGAATGTAGAGAGAATGGTAGAGTGTGTGTACTTGTGTGTATAGCAATTGGATGACCTAATGAGAAATCTAGGCTAAAGTTACCTTATATACATTGTAACTTAGCAATTACATAAATGGTCCCTCTACATGGTACAACATGATAATTAAGGCACTAACATTCTCCCCCTTTGTACCAATGTAGAGGCAAAGAGTTTAACCGTCCACCGGGGACACGTACTTCTTCCGAATCCCGAAGATGATCTCGAACCTCCATAGTGCATTTCGGTACTCATTCCGGTATGTAATGGAATCCAAGGCTTGCTTGATCAGCTCCTTCTCCTTATCTTTCAGTTTCACCTCCCCGCTTGCATCCAGACGCAGTCTACTCTCAAGGTGGATCTGAATATACTTGAACGTTCCGTCACTGAACTTGTTGGCTTCACAGGTTCTAAAAAAGCTCTTCTTTGAGTCTTGATTACTGTAAACCACCCCAAGCTCAGGTTTCTTCAGAACAGTGTATGCGGGGATACCTTGAATGTCAGACAGACGCCGGTTCGGTGCTCTTAGGTTTACTCGGGCTTGGTGTGACTCCAAGGCCATTTGGAAATCCGTAAGAGAAGAAAATTTTAGGATATTCCGCATGAACCTCTTGACACTTTTATATGCAGAAGACCATTCAATCTTCTTTTGAGGAGCTAGTGCCAGGATATCATACAAACTGCAGAAGTCGTCAAGCTTTAGACTCTTGAAGTCTGCTTCTGAAAAGACGTGTTCGGAGCCATCAGATCTTTGTACAGTAAACTGTGGGTACCAGACTTTGAAAAGCTTGCAGGAATCTATGTTCAACACCTTCATAATAGCTTTATCTGACCTCACCACATTTGTATTCAGACATTCATTGCCCATGACATGTAGAAATTCAATCCTACGCATTGGTGGCCAGTCTTCAACGCCGTATACCTTTGCTATATCGATCCTCTGGACATCCCTAACAAACAAATCTTTCCTTATGCTCTCCTGGTAAGGAATCAAAATCCTAACTCGTTCACCTGTTGCCACATACCTTGGCTCAGCGTCTATCACTTCCTGATAAATTTCCAGTTCAGCTTCGAGTACCGGATCCCTGATTCTGCCATCGGCTTGCACTTGAATTCCCGGAGCATTCACTTGTACCACTGGAGCCGGAGGAGCGGAAGTACTTGTACTCTGATCAGTCGGCGTTTGTGGTTGAGTAGTATCATCTGGAGTATCATCATCGAAATCCGAAGCAGCCATAATAGCCCCGGTGATGTTGAATTTATCTTCTAATTCCTCTTTGATCTGGACAGTCGTTTTCTCAGGTTCTTCCTCAGAATCTATGTAGATGTAATCATTGAAAAACGCATCTGCCATCCTTTCTTCATTTGTTCTATTGTCAACAACTGAAGGCTTTTCAACCCTAGTTATGACATCAGCTAGAACTTCGGTGTCATCCACTTGAACCATATCAGTATTCGATCCACCTGCCCCTGTTTCCTTTTCACTAGCTGGTTGATCTGATCCCCCAACATTTTCAGTAGCCGCACCACTAGACTCACCAACCCTTGCTCTCTTCTCCCCCTCATGTTGATCAGGCAGATCCTGATCATCATGTCTTCTTTTATGTGAGGCCTGCGCTTGAATCCCACACCTCTCTTCGACAATCTTAAGCCTTTCAGTGATGGAGGTGAATCCGGACATCACGGCATCCGTCATGTCTTTCAATGAGTCGGTTAGACGCTGGAAGTCGTTGATAGAAGGTGGTTGGGTTGGAGTTTGGGTTTGAGGTTGGGTATGTTGTCAGAGTAGACCAACAAGGTCAATTTCTTCAGCAGTGTTTGTATCTCCTTGTGCTAACAGTCGGGCTAACAACTCAGATTTGAGTTGATCGGTGGGAATTTGGTGTAACGGAACTGATGGTGGTGGTTGTGGGTTGGATTGTGCGTTGGATGGTTGATCCTGAGGAGTTGACGATGATTCGGCAATTCCTTTGCCCTTGATGGCTCTGCTAACTTCGCTTGCTAATCTGTCAACTGTACTTTGCATGGCCTGACGATGTTGCTTGTAGGCATGATCGATAGCGCCTAAAGCAGACGCCAGTAATGGTAGAGTAATAAAGTGCGGATACGGGCCAAGCATTCGTACAACCTGTTCATGTGGAAAATTGGGAAATATAGAGCTAACCACTGGACCACGTAGGTTACCGGTTGAAGTAGCGGTTGTAGCAACCGTACTGCCTGTGTTCATGGATGGCATTGTGTTGACCATGACAGGACTTCCACCCAGTCCTCGTGGGGCACCAACAAATGGCGGCCTCACTCGAGGTGTTCCGGTTGGGGCACGAAAGCCCACGACTTGTTGTGATACCGACGCGCGTGGCCTAGGAAAAGAAGTATGTTCAAGAGGCTCTAGACTCGACGTGCACGGAATAAAATGCGGTGGTCGGGGCAGGAGCCTACCTTGTTCAATATCAGCAGACACCGAGTGTGTCGCCGATAGCGTTTGAGCTTTATCCCCTGTGGAAAATGAAACGTCGGCAAATTGAGATGCCAATGAGTGGCTGAGGGGGGCTGTACTTTGCATGGCTGGGTCTACCATGGCTTGTTCAATACGCAACGGCGACGTACGCGCGTTGGTAGAAGATGTGGCTACCCGACTTGTCACAGTTTGGGAAGGAACGGTAGTTAAAACTTTATCCGTTCCTGTCACGTTCTCTCCCATTTCTTTTCTAAACTCCTCTCGGCTCACATTCATATTATTTTCTACTTCATCTCCCTCTTCCCGCCTTATGAAACCAAAATCACCGGAGAGTCCGACGTTCCAAATAGAATCAGCATCGGAACTCTCAATGTGTCGACTCCGACCGATGTGTCTCGGAATAAGATCCGCATCAGGGTCATGATCAGGATCGGAGTCGGAGTTACCGTCATCAGCTCGTCGGGGTTGGTCAGATACTTCATCTTCGGATGATGAAGCATCAGGATCAAAATCGGGGCCATCAGCTGAATCCATCGACACGTCGTCGAGGATTGGAATTCTAACAGTTCCGGATATGGATGCCTGACCAGCAGTCCTCGCCACCCCACCCACTCTCTGTCTTAATATTCTCCTCGCCTCTTCCCGTTCAGGAACCCCAAGTTCCTGAACCTGCTCGATATGTATACCCTTACCGCCTAGTTGGTTTGCACGTTGGGGATGTCCCTCCGGTTCTGGCTGGACCACTAGTGCATTAGCTATTCTATATTGCCTAACTACCTCAGACTGCTGATCGGCATGTGCAAGAACAGCTTCAAGTATAACTGCAATGTGGGCAAAGTCAATATGTTTCGGCATCTTTAGATAATGCATCCACTGTGTCGGTCCTTGTACCGCATTTGGGCGTCTAGGGATTTCCTGGTTTCCCTCCATGATTTGGTGGATGATGATCTGGAAGAACCGTTGATATGGCACGAAGTGACGGTTCTTTATCGGGAGTGCTTTGTCTTTGACCAGTTCTTGTAGCTCGTTCCAGAGTAGAATGGCATAATCTATGTTACGGTTAAAGGCGAAGGCGTGGAACATCCGAAGGGTTGCTAGGTTACATTTGTCAAGGCCGGTATGCTTTGACGTCATGCATCGGTTGAGGATGGAGCATAGGGTGTACCAGACTGGTGGTAGATGTTTTCTTTGGAATCTAGACGAGCCGGCTAGCACAGGGTTCTGTGGGTCTTGGTATCCTAAGCTTCGGATGTCCGCGAACAGTTGGGATTCGGGAACCATGTCCTCAAAATTTGGGTTAAATGGGAGGTCTAAGGCTAGACGGAGCCGCTTAAGTGTAAGTCGAACATCGAAATGATCGACTCTTGCAGAAAAATGTGGACCCCGTCGGTGTGTAGGATGATATCAGAGTGTGTGCCAAAATTGTTGCAGATATATAAGGGGCACAATGACTGCCTTAGTGAGCACTGTTTGGAGAGGATGGCCGCGGATTATCTCGATGATAATCTGGTGGTCGAACGCCACGTTGAGATCCAGGTGATGGTTGTTGTCTTCCAACTTAAGGAATTGGTTCCTTGGTAGCAGTTCCTCATCACGGTCTCGAGCGTTGACCGAAGGGTTTGATGATCGGTGCGAGGGTATGACGGTGTTCTCGTCAGACGAATGGCCGTCATTATGAGCCATCTGAACAGTGATCAAATAATATAGGGCTTAGAGTGAGATTCAGTACAGGGCCCCTTTTTTATACAATAAATGAAAAAAAATATCCTAAGTATGGAAACTATCGCAACTCACACTAAGAGATTATCGCAAGGGATGATTTTATCGCAATGAAGAAGTTGCGAGGACAGGTTATCGCAACAAGCAGGTTGCGATAAAAGGTTATCGCAACTAGTAAGTTGCGATAGTGATGAGTGTCAGTGGCTTGCGATAGTTATGAATATGAAGAACATGGACAGTTGCGATAAAGTTGAATATTGAATATTTTCTAAGTGTTGAAAGCCCAGATCCTTATTTTCACACTATTTTGATGTTAAACCTACTCTAAGATGCTCGCAACTAACCCAGAAACTCATCTATAACAATTTTATCTACTAACTAATACAAACAGATCGATTTCAAAGCAGAAAGTGAAATGACAGTTACGAGTGCGAACTTAAAACCCTAAAATGCACTTAAAATCGACTGTAAAGCATGATTTTATTGATGAAATCGAGTGAAAAACTGGAATGTTTACCTCGATGTGATGCGAAATGGAATGCAATCGATCTGAACTTCAAAAACAACTCGACAGATTTGCAGATTCGGTCGATGATAGTTGAGAGAAAAATGAGGGTTTTCGAATTGAGATAAAAAAAATCAAACACTCTATATATATAAAGGCTTGAGACAAGGACACGTGGCATCATCTGATTGGTCCAAAGGTTAACCGCCACAGTGTCGAGTTATCGCAAGTAAGAGGTTGCGATGAACTCAGATGTTATCGTAAGAAACTGGTTGCGATAACATATTCGACCTTATCGCAACAGAGGGTTGCGATAAGTTACTGTTCATTTGTGTTTTATCGCAAGGCAAGGTTGCGAGGGAAATTCTTATCGCAACCAATGTGTTGCGATAAAACAACACTTATTTTTAATCGCAACAGAGGGTTGCGATAAGCTACTGTTCATCAGTTTATCGCAAGTAGTAGGTTGCGATATCAGTAACACTTGGACATTTTTCAGATAAAAATTTAAAAGATTTTATCACATTGGAAGATGTCCAACTTCCAATTGATTCAGCACTCAAGGTTTTAAACATAGTTTTCACTCCCCTTTAAATGATGCATAGATTTGAAAAATTGTTTTCATCATTTAAGAGTTAGTGTTTAAAACAAGTCAGAACACTTACCTTGTCTTCTCAGAAGCAACGGTCACAATGTATCTACACTTACATGATCTGGCAGTTATGCACACTCCCCTTAATTTTGTGTATATGAGCTGTACTAAAAAAACTCCCCCTGAAACCATGAACATACCTTTGTGCAGATACAGGTATCATGACAAATCGTAAATAAGATATTTAAAAGAAGAGAAAGAAAATAACAAGTTGAATAAACATTTGTAATACAACTAAGATATGAAAATTTAAATACCATATATTGAGAATAGAATATGATGAAAATTTGAGTGTATCAATCTAGATACGATGTCTAGATTGAGATACAAATATTTCCATCTATTATATGATCAGTATATGGAAGTTAAACTTTCATATTCAGCATGCCGAGCTTGGATACTAGAAAATTGAAACGTTTTTCATCCAAGGCTTTTGTAAAGAGGTCGGCAAGCTGATACTTAGTTGTAACAAAATACAATTCAACAGTTCATTTCTCAACATGATCTTTTATTAAATGATACCTTATGTCAATGTGTTTGGTTTTGGTGTGCTGGACAGGGTTAGCAGATATGGCAATAACACTCTTACATTCGCAGTAAATGGGGATCTTCTCATATTTAAACCCATAGTCCATGAGTTGGGTCTTCATCCAAAGGACTTGTGAACAATAGCTCGCCGCGGCAACATATTCTGCTTCCGCGGTTGATGTTGAAACACAATTCTGCTTTTTAGACGACCAACTCACGAGCTTGTCACCCAAAAACTGGACGTGCCCCGATGTGCTCTTTCTATCCAGCATGCTTCCTCCGTGATCCGCATCTGAATATGAAGTGAGTTCGAACCCGGTTCCCTTGGGATACCACAATCCTAGGTACAGAGTTCCCTTCAAGTACCGAAAGATTCGTTTGACGGCGCCGAGGTGTGATTCCTTGGGTTTGGCTTGAAATCTAGCACAAAGACAAGTTGAAAACATTATATCTGGACGACTAGCGGTTAGATACATTAGAGACCCAATCATTCCTCTATAATTCTTAACATCGACATCAATACCGTCAGGATCTGGACCTATCTTAGATCCAGGAGCCACAGGCGTACCGATCGACGTACAGTTTTCCATCTTGAATTTCTTCAAGATGTCAAACACATACTTCGACTGGTTGATGAAGATACCAGTAGAGAATTGTTTGACTTGTAATCCGAGAAATAAATTAATCTCTCCCATCATACTCATTTGAAACTGGGTCATCATAATGCCAGAAAACCAAGTACAAAGTCCAGGGTTAGTCGAACCAAAAATAATATCGTCAACATAAAGCTAAACTAAAAGAATATCACCTTCCTCGCGTAGAGTAAACAGAGTTGTGTCGATTTTACCTTTCAGAAAGACAGCTTTTAGTAGAAAGGTTGATAAGATTTCATACCAGGTACGGGGAGCTTGTTTGAGACCGTAGAGGGCTTTGTCAAGAATGTATACGTGATTTGGATAGTCTTTGTCCACAAAGCCTTCAGGTTGAGACACGTATACTTCCTCCTTTAGGACACCGTTCAAGAATGCGGTCTTCACGTCCATTTGATAGACGGTGAAGTTCTTGTAGGCGGCAAAGGAAAGGAACATCCGAATTGCCTCAAGACGAGCAACCGGTGCGTACGTCTCGTCATAATCTATCCCCTCCTGTTGCCTATACCCTTTCGCTACTAATCTAGCTTTGTTTCGCACAATTATTCCGTCTTCGTCTTTCTTATTTTATAGGAACCACTTGGTACCGATAACTGTCTTACCTTTGGGTCGTGGAACTAGTCTCCACACCTTCAGAGCTTCAAACTGATTAAGCTCTTCTTGTATCGCAAACAACCAGTCAGGGTCTTCTAAGGCTTGTTGAACTGTTGAGGGCTCAACTTGACTTAAGAAGAGTGCATATAGAACTTCGTTTGCGGACGCGGATTGTGTCTTCACTGGTTCAGAAACATCACCAATCACCTGATCAATTGGGTGACTGCGTGTCCACTTCGTGGAATGTGGATAGAGAGAAATAGTATCTTCATTGGGGTCTACAAGGGTAGGATCTTTATCGAAGTTCAACTCGATCGTTAGTGTTGGTTCCGGTTGTGAGGCGGGTTGTTTGTCAAAATTGACAATCGGTACTGCCTCGGGAACTGATTCAATAGATTTTTCAGGAATGTTGTTATTACCCTGATCACTGACATTCGAAGTTGTTCCAGATGAAGAAGCACCACTCGTAGATGCATGTTGTCGTGCTTGTGTAGATACCATAGTTGTGTTCCTTGAAGTCAGCACTGGCGAAGGGCCTGACATAGTAGCTTGCACTGGTGGTGTTTCAACTTGAATCCTGTTTTTGACAGATGAAGAAGATTTATCACTACCAAAATAGTCATCATAAAAATGTTCAAACAATAAATCAAGTTCATTAGGAGTAGTGTTAGAAGTGGAAGATTGATCCTTGTTTGAAGATCTAGTCATCATTGGATGGATTTGTCCAGATGCTAGTATTCTAGATATTGCGGGTTCTGTACTATTTTGCACAGAAGCCATCTCTTCAGATTCGTCGAATTTGACATTTATACTCTCAATCACAGTTCTGGAAGATTTGAAGTAGACTATGTATGCTTTGGATGTGAGCGAGTATCCAATGAAAATACCCTCACTTCCCTTCGGGCTGAACTTGTTCAAATTGTCTTTATCGTTCAACACGATACACCTGCACCCAAAGCCACAAAAGTAGTGTATTACCGGTTTTCTATTGTTAATAAATTCATATGGAGTCTTGCCAAACCGTCGATGGATGATTGAACGGTTTTGTGTGTAGCACGCCGTCACAACAGCTTCAGCCCACAGAAACAGAGGAAGATCAGCATAAGACAACATCGTTCTGGCAGCTTCAACGAGTGTACGGTTTCGTCTTTCAACGACTCCGTTCTGCTGAGGTGTTCTTGCCGCAGAATATTGATGAGATATTCCTAATGACTTAAAGAAGTCATCAAGAGTCTTGTTTTTTAACTCTGTCCCGTTATCTGATCTGATGGTCTGAACTGATTGTTGTAGATTCACTTGAAGTTGTTTGACTAACGAGATGATCAAGTCAGGTGTTTCATCTTTTGATCGTAGAAACTTGACCCAAGTATATCTCGAATAATCATCGATGACGACTAACACGTATCGTTTGGCACTAATACTCTGAGTCTTCATTGGACCACAGAGATCCATATGAAGGATTTCCAAAACTTTGTGTGTGTTGGGTTCGGGTTTTGGTGGGTGAGGAGCTCGTTTCATCTTCCCCTTCTCACAAGAAGTACAAAAGTTGTCCTTCTCAAATTTCAGAATTGGTAGACCTATGACTAAGTCACCCAACGTCAGTTTTTGTATGTAACGGAAGTTGAGATGAGATAGTCGTCTATGCCATAACCAACTTTTCTCCAAAGACGCTTTCGACATCAGACATACATCGTTCTTAGGCTTGAGCGTTGATAGGTCAATAGTGTACAGATTGGAATTCCTAGAACCAACAAGAAGCTCATCTCCTCCGTCGGTTAGAACTGCACAACGGGTCTTCTTAAAATGGACTTCTAGGTCTTTATCACAGAATTGACCTATACTAAACAGATTGTCTCCTAAGCCCTCGACGTAATTGACTTTTGTAATCCTCACATTATCTTTGACAATATCTCCGTAACCCAAAATTGGAGAATATTGATCATTTCCAAACTTAACCCTACCACCATATTTCTCCACGTAATTAACGAGCAGCTCCTTTCTTCCAGTCATGTGCTTTGAGCAGCCTGAATCTAAGTACCAGACATGACTGGGCTGCAAAAGGGAAATTAGATGGTTTTAGGTACCCATTTCCAAATGGGTCCTTTCTGATTAGTAGGTTTGGACTTGACATTATGTTTTCTATAACCGGTGTTAAAGTAATCATTTGAATAAAACCAACGGTTATAATCAGATTTGCAGATAAAATCATCCACACCACAAGAAGAACAGCAAATTTGATCACGTGCTAAATTAATCAGTTGTTGCATTGAATAAACCTTGTAAGGATTAACAAGATTTTGTCTATTTCCAACAGCATGATCACTAACATTTGAAACAAAATTGTTTTTCTTGGAATTTAAAACAGCGTGGGATGATTTGATCTGGGCTACATCCTGTGTGGACGCCTTTATTCTCCACTCGATACGCGTATTGTTTCTCAAATAACGATCTGAAATACCAGAAAGATAGGAGTTGTAAGCATTGGAAGTTTGAGCTTGAAAAGAGTTATTTTGCTTCTTTCTTTTTGTTTTTCTTTTCTTCTTCTGTAATGATTGTTTGGATTTAGATTTCGAATAATAATCATTAACAGAAGGGTTTTCAACTGATTTTGAAGATTCACCCTTAAAGAAATTCTTCTTAGGTGCTTCTTCTTTGATTACAAAATCCGTGTGATCTGCATGCTTTGCGTTAAAGTCAAATTGAACAGCAGATTCTTGTGCTTGTTTGTTCTTCCCATCACAAATAATCTCGATATCACAATCAGACTGACTATCTAATGAAGTGTGAAAGATACCATAAGACTTTGGTTAGAGAAATTCATTTTGTTCTTTTTCAAAAACTTTTTCTTCATCTGTATAAAAATGCATCTCAGGAGAAGCTTTAACAAATTGACTTTCCAAATCCCAAGATTCAGAATCATCTTGGTCATAAACTGTCAAACTCCTGAACACAACATTTCCCATGAAAGCTTTGCATGAAGAAACATCTGAATCTAAAGAATGCTTTTCTTTTGGAACTTTTTCTTCAGATATTTCCTCATGTTTTGGTTTCATTTCTTTTAAACTTTCCAAAAACACTATGATCATAACTTCCTTTTCGATCTCAAAAGCAAGCTTCTAGTCATTTCTGACTTCTTGAATAGTACTTTTGATCTTGCTTTCGAGGTCCATGAGTTTCTGTTCAAGAACCATTGGTGGAAAATACCTTTTACCTTCAAAAATTGGTTTTTCAGTAGTATCCTTTTGAGTATTTTCCATTTCCTCTGATTGTTTAACAGCATAACTCTCAAAATAATCATTTGGCAAGGTTCTTTCATTATCTAATGCCTTTGCATTATCAGGACCATACCAAAAAGGAAGTTGCATCTTAACAGTGGTTTTTCTTTTTATTTCTTCCTCAGCCTCATAGTCTTCACCATCCATTTTAAGCCATTTGATTTGATAGCTAGGATGTGATGCAAGCATAAACCAATCAAATTCATATAGAGTAGGGGATTTTATTAAGGCATTCCTTAGGTATTGTGGATTGTCATACCCTATACCCCACTTAGAATTCTAATACCGGAATTTGCTAGGCTTATTCATGTGAATTGTTTGTTCAGTTTGGCCTGCTTTGTACCGTTTATCTTCCAGACTTTTGACAATTTCACTCAGCTCATTATTCCTATATTTATAAGCATGTAAAAGGTTTTCAAACTCATTCTTCTTCGCTTTCGAACTCGCTAATAGTTCTGATAATTCAGTTATTCTACTTTGAAAATATGCATGACCAATATCGAACCCAGTCTTTTTCTTTTCCAATTCTTTAATGTGACTGTCTTGTTCTATTAGTCTTTCTCTTTGAGTGGAAATTAATTCATCTGCTCTCTTCGGGTCATCAGTTAGTTCTTCTAACTTCTTTTGTAAATATGCTTGTTGTGTAAAGAATTGATTATAAAGAGCGGAACGTACCTCATTTGTCTCTGAAGTAGATTCTGACCCTTCATCATCAGTATTTTTGGTCATGAAGCACATCTTAGTCTGAGCAGCTGTCTCATCATCTGCTTCATCATCAGTCTGATCAAGCCAGTATTCCTCTTCAACCAGCAGTGCTATCCCCGATTCCTTCTGTTCAGCAAGCAGAAACTTGTTCTTATAGTAACTGGAATCTCTGACTTCCGGCTTCCAACATTCCTTGGAGAAGTGACTTCCGGCTTCCAACATTCCGGCTTCCAGCAGTGCGTAAGGTCTTCCCACAGTTTTAGCACTTCGGTGCTTCATCATTTTTCTCAAATACCTTCTTCTCATCAGTCCTCTTATCATCTCTCTTATACTCACTCAAACTTCTTTTTCGATTCAACATGTGATTTGTGCTCGAAGTTCTTGGAGCCAGACGTATATCTCTGATTGTTAGAACTAGGGCTTTTCGCAAACTGTCTTTGAAAGGCTCCAGAAAGAAGTATCATTGCATGCTTCAGACTTTCAGCTTCGTCCATCCCATCTGTTTCATACTGTTCCTCATCCGACTGATTACCCACATTCTTTAAGTATTTCTTGATGGTTTTGTTAGACATTAAAGCAAGTGGATCTATCTCTTCTTCCTTAACCTCTTTCTTCTCTTCCTTCTTCTTTTTCTTCTCTTTCTTCTTTGTCTTGTCCCTTTTCTCATAAGCATCTTCCGCATCTTGTTTTAGGGTTTCATACATCTCTTATAGAGGCAAATCAGCTAACTTAGCATTCCGTTTCATTCTGTGAGCATACTTCTTCCATTCAGGTTGAAGACACTCAAGAATTTCACATTGTGCTCGATTATTGACTTGTCTATCTTGTACCTATTCAACTCATTCAATATTGTAGTGAAACGGTCGTACGTAGAATCAAGTGCCTCCCCTTCTTTTTGTTTAAAGTTTTCGTACATATTGATGGCATTGGAGATTCTCATCTGGTTCTCCACTTCAAATCCTTGATACAGCTTAGTCAACTCATCAAACCTAGCCTTCCCAGAATAGTTTTTGCTATCCACCTTTCGATAAATATTGTTGGTCAAGGCTTGTATAACCAAGGATTTTGCCTGTTTGTCTCCATTATACCGTTTCTTTTGGTCAACGTCATAATGTATTGGTAGAACATCAACCCAATCTGGAATTGGATCACCATTAGTAATAATTCCTCTTCTTCTTTGTAACCCCATAGGACCTTCCTTAAGAGAATTAACAATGAAGTCCCCATTTTCTTGACGTTCAACATAATCCATGAATCTGTCTTTCCATATCTTGAACTCCTTGGGAAAAAGAACATGTGGTTTGTCCTTTGACCCAATAGTCAAAATGTCTCTCGCAGTCATATTTAGATTACTTGTTGATGATCGTTAAGTACCCCTTATGATCTGATTAGTAAAAATTGGTTCACATTGTCTTGTCTCAACCCAAGTCTTCTTGCAACACACATGTTATCTCAACCCAAATCTTATCTCAACTCAAGCCTTATCGCAACACAATTCTTGTGTCTACTCACTACTTGTCGCAACCAAAAACTTGTCTCAACCAACAGTTTATCTTAAGAACCAAGTATATCGCAACAAGTTTATCGCAATAGAAAAATCTTGTCGCAACAAATAGGTTGCGATATAAGCCAAAAAGATTCTTATCGCAACAGAGGGTTGCGATAAGTACTGTTCACTATGAAGTAGGTTGCGATAGAAGAGTCTTGTCGCAACAGGCAGTTGCGATATGCTACTGTTCACTTCGAAAATTTGCGATAATAACGGCTTGTCACAACTGAGGGTTGCGATAGAATACTGTTCGCTTCTTGTGAGTTGCGATACTAATGAACACTCAAGAACACTTCAAGTTGCGATAGTTATGAATATTCAAATGATCTTAAGTCGATTCTTCAAAAATGATCCAATTACTCTGAAAATTGGTACGCATGTTTTTTTTGGTAGGGTATCCGAGGACATTGCCCCGACTAATCCCGGCAAGGTGAGGCAAATGCCCAGCTACTAAAGCGTGCAACCCTGAGTTTATCCCCAATGGCCACAAGTTGGAAGCGCCTGGATTCGAACTTGGGGTAGATGAGTTACTAGCCACATCCCCCACAAGCCTTAACCAGTACGCCACAAGCCTTGTGGTTAATTGGTACGCATGTTCGCAATGATATTCTGGACAACTTTAATACTTTGAGTTTTGTCCAAAAACCACTAGAACAGCGAATTCCAATTCAAAACAATAAGTTTTTCTCAAAAGTCCGAAAATGCAAGTTTTGCACAAATTGAGTCAAATCCTGGTGTAATTGCGGAATAAAAACACACAGAGATGAATAACAAACACTTCTAGAACAATTCTAATCCATTTGAAGCACTCAAATGTCTAATATTGAATAGAAATGAATGAAAAATGAAGAACACTAAACTTTTGCAAAAATCCTCAAAATACTAATCTGATCTAAGTGATGTACTATGCTCTGATTCCAATTGTGATCCCAGAACAAGTAATCAAACAATATAAGCAATCATATGGCCATCCATATATATCAAACAATGAAGAATAATCACCAAGTACAATAGAGAATGTACAGAGAATGGTAGAGTGTGTGTACTTGTGTGTGTAGCAATTGGATGACCTAATGAGAAATCTAGGCTAAAGTTACCTTATATACATTGTAACTTAGCAATTACATAAATGGTCCCTCTACATGGTACAACATGATAGTTAAGGCACTAACAAGAGAGAATACTGAAGGTGTGTGTGTGTGTGAAAGAGGCATGAACCTCTAGAGAGAGGATTAGGGCTAAAATCTCATCTTCTTCAATTCTCTCTCAATCTATGTTCTAATTGGTTTAATCTTCTTATCTGAAAACTCTCAATGTTTAAATTCAACATCAAAGCATTACTTTATACAAGTACGTTCGATGTTTTACATTGCTTTTCATTAGTTGTCAGTTAATTAACAAATTAATTACACTTCATCTCAACTTAATTACGTATTTTATAACAATTAATTTTCGTCATCCCACGACGCACACGATATCACATAGTAGTTCTATATAGTTCTTTCATTTGGGCCATCATTCTACGCTGGAAATGTTATACTTCAAATCCATTCACATTTCCTGCTCTTGTTGAAAACTTTTTCGAGAATGCTAACATGAGCCGAGTTACTATATAATATTACGATTAGATGTAACATAAGAGATTGATGGTAGTTTTTATTAAACAAAATATGTATAGATGGTTAACCATTTTTATTAAACTAAATCTTAATTAAACACTTAGTGCCAAGTTTTCTAGAATTATAGTGTCGGTTATTATTTATAATGTCCAATGATTAGCATAGCCATAAAAGTCGCAAAGCTTCAGCCAAATTGGGAATGTGATGGAAAGTGAACTGTAAACAAATGTGAATTCAAAAGTCTCGAATCTTGGTTTTCCTCATATAATTATGGAGCTTCACAAAATGTCAAACATTGAAATTATTTATTTATAGTATGTTACAAGGCATTTAAACTTTTGTTTTTAAAAGCTTCTACTTTTTTTTAGGATTACAGTATTGAAATATATAAATCAATAATGTATATAAAAGAAATTCAATTTTTATAATATAATTATTTTGTATATTTTGTAAACAATAAAAACAAAAGTTTGAAGCTTTCTAGAAGTTTATAATCTCTTTCTCAAATGAACGGATTATTGAAACTTATAACAAGAACATTACAAATATTATGAACATTACAAACAGGTCTATGAAACTAATATGAATGATTCATCTTCAAGAGATTTGAAGATGAACGTTTTATAAGAAAACCCTAATCTGAGTTGAGAGAGAAAAATGTAAAAGATAAAAAGTAAAATGAATTGATCTGAGAAATTAGGTTAAACAAGCGTTTAAATACTCCAAATCCATATTGCACTTAAGCCCTTCAGTTGTTCCATATTGCTCCGCTACCCTCTAGTTTCCTGGAATGTGAGGCGCGGTCCTTATCATCCTCCAGATTCAACACTTGTCAACTTAAGTCCTCAAACTTTCAGTAATACCTACACTTAACCAAAATAAGTTAGTGAAAAGTCAAGATTGATAAAATGTAAACTTACCTTTTAGCACACTCCCTCAATCTTGACATTGGAATAAATCCAACATATTTAATTTAGAGATGAGATAATTGTGTTGATTTACACCAAGAGATTTTGTAAAAATGTCAACTGGGTTTTCTAAAGATGGTACTTTAACAGTTTTTAACATTCCAGACTGAACTTTATTCCTCACTTGATGTACATCAATCTCAATGTGCTTGGTTCGTTCATGAAACACTGGATTGTTAGTAATTTGGATTGCAGATTTGTTATCACAGTTTAAATTCACAGGTAACAAATTATCTAATTTTAAATCCGTAAGTATACTAAGCACCCATATTATTTCACAAAGAGCCGGTGCCATTGCCCTGTATTCGGATTCAGCAGAGGAGCGTGAAACAGTTGACTGTTTCTTGCTACTCCATGAAACCATGCAATTTCCTAAGAAAAGACAGTATCCGGTAACAGATTTCCTTATGGTTAAACACTTCCCCCAATCAGCATCAACAAACGCATAAAGTTTAAAAATAGAAGAATCACAAGAAGTAAAATTTACACCCTTAACAAGAGATGCCTTCAAATACCTTAGAACACGAAGAGCAAGTTTTAAATGTGATTCACGTGGAGAATGCATGAACTGGCTTAGACAGTGAACTGCAAATGCTATACTAGTCTAGTAGCTAAGAGATAGATAAGTCTACCAATAAGTTTTTGATACCCAGTAAAATCCTTAAGAAGAGGATCCTTTGATTCAGGCCCAAATGAGTCCGCTACAATCAAATTCATATCCATAGGAGTATTTATGGGTTTACAACCCAAATATCCAAAATCGTTTAACAGTTCAAGACAGTATTTCTTTTGTGACATGCACACACCCTTATCGGTTTCTAAAATTTCAATACCCAAAAAGAATTTTAAGAAACCAAGATCCTTAATCTTAAAATTTGACTGTAAATGATCTTTAACATGTTTGATTTCTAAATCACAATTTCCAATAATGACTATATCATCAACATACACAAGGAGTACAATAAAAATATTACCAGAAGTCTTAGTAAATAAAGAGTAATCACTAGTACTTTGAGAAAAGCCATTATCAGTCAAACAAGAAGACAACTTTGCATACCATTGACGTGGAGCTTGTTTCAGCCCATAAAGTGACTTAACAAGTTTGCACACACATTTGTCATTTGGAGAAAAATATCCTGGATGCAGATTCATATAAACGAGAAGAATTAGAATAACCAAGATGAATGCACTTTTCTGAACAAGAAGAAAATTTGTCAGAAACATTTGGTTTTACAGCAAAGCACAATGTAACACCCCGCTTACCACGACACAATATTGTCCGCTTTGCCCCACTGGCTCACGGCTTTGTTCTTGGCGACCTGGCAAGGACTTCGCAAGGACTTCCCAGGAGGTCACCCATCCTGGTACTACTCCCACCCAAGCACGCTTAACCACAGAGTTCCCAAGGAACCCGCATGCTTGTGGCCCCAAAACGCGTTGTGTCTGGTATGGCCAAGGTTTACTAATATACCCAACATCTCTCCTGTCCACGGCCGATGTGGGATATGCCTAAGGTGTTACACACACCCCCCCTTAGGGACTCATCGTCCTCGATGAGGTTTGCCCCACCATCCCGAACGGCACAGGAGTGGCTCTGATACCATTTGTAACACCCCGCTTACCACGACACAATATTGTCCGCTTTGCCCCACTGGCTCACGGCTTTGTTCTTGGCGACCTGGCAAGGACTTCGCAAGGACTTCCCAGGAGGTCACCCATCCTGGTACTACTCCCACCCAAGCACGCTTAACCACAGAGTTCCCAAGGAACCCGCATGCTTGTGGCCCCAAAACGCGTTGTGTCAGGTAAGGCCAAGATTTACTAATATACCCAACATCTCTCCTGTCCACGGCCGATGTGGGATATGCCTAAGATCCCACATTGGTTGGGGAGGGGAACAAAGGTTGCCTTATAAGGGACTTGATACCTCCTCTATCAGACGCGTTTTAAAACCGTGAGTCCAAGTGTGCGGACAAAGCGGACAATATCTGGTACGGTTGGCCTGGGATGTTACAGATGGTATCAGAGCCGGGAACCGGACTGGTGTGCCAGCGAGGACGCTGGGCTCCCAAGGGGGGTGGATTGTAAGATCCCACATTGGTTGGGGAGGGGAACAAAGGTTGCCTTATAAGGGACTTGATACCTCCTCTATCAGACGCGTTTTAAAACCGTGAGTCCAAGTGTGCGGACAAAGCGGACAATATCTGGTACGGTTGGCCTGGGATGTTACACACAAACATCCAAAATTTCTAAGATGATCAAGAACAGGTGGAAACCCAAAAATCAATTCATAAGGACTTTTTCCATTTGATACAGAGGAAGGAGTGCGATTGATGAGATATGTAGCAGTTAAAATGCACTCGTTCCACATATTCAATGGAACGTTACTTTGAAACATTAGAGCCCTAGCAACATTAAGTAAGTGTCTATGTTTACGTTCTACTACCCCATTTTGTTGGGGAGTATAGATACAAGTTGTTTGATGAAAAATACCATTAGATTTAAAAAAAACTCACCTAATTCAATATTAGTGAACTTTGTACCATTATCACTTCTGGATGTTTTTATAACTTTCCCAAATTGTGTGAACAACAAACTGTGAAAAGCAACAATGTTGTCAAAGACTTCATCTTTGCCTAGTTGGGACACGATAAGGCCCCATAACTCCACATGAACTAACTCTCCAAGAGTTTTGGCAGTATGACTACTTGGATTGAATTTTTCTCTAGTTTGTTTAGCTTGATGAAAAATATCTCAAGGAAGAATAGCATGATCATTCCCTAACCTCAGAGTGTCCTTAAGGACCCCAAGGACTTGGTCAGCGGGATGACCAAGCCGACTATGCCACAATTCACGAGACACATAGCAACAAATAGACAAATTTGACTTATTATTAAAGGGATGATTAGAATTAGATGAAGCAATGGACTCACCTTCTGATTGCTTGTCAAAGAAGTACAAACCTCCTTGTTCGCTACCAGTCCCCACAAACCTCCTTGTTCGCTACCAGAGAACCCTGAAAAAGGTAACACTTGTATTCATCAAATCCCACAAAGATTTTGCTATCTATAGCAATCTTATGCACAGAAAGAAGATTAACATGAAAATCAGGAACAACAAACACATCAAATGAAACAACTCTATTATTAAGTCTAAAGTTCCCAATTTGGTTTATTTTAGCTTCATCATCATTAGGCTGAGTAACTTTAAGATTCAAGTCAGAAATATCTTAAACCTTTTCTAACTTAGAAACTGAAGAAGTCATGTGTTGATTTGCTCCAGATTCAATAATCCATCAAGAGGAAGAAGAATTAGACAAGGATTTAGACAAATTAGTCATATTATTAGAGAACATAGATGCCATATTGACAGAGATGCTCTCGTTCTGTTTTTGATCAATGAGGGAAAGCAATTTGTTTATTTGATCCTCAGTAAGAGGCATTGAAGAATTCTGGACACGACCAGGAGGTTCTGTAGATCAAGCGTCGCTAGAAGGAGATTTAAAAGATTGACTGTTTTTAGATCTTGTGAATTGGAAATCGTTTGGAAAACCAATAAGTTTATAGCATCTTTCTATCGTATGCCCATTTAACCCACTATGTTTTCAAATGAGAGGAGATTTACCAGTTTTCTTCCTAACGTCATTAGTTTTTCCAGAGAAAGCAGTGTTTTGGGTTTTGGTGTTAGAAGATCGAGTCACACCTTGATGTGACTCCTCTCTAGACACCAATGAGAAGGCAGTTTTCACAGCAGGAAGGGGATCTGTAGTCAAAATATTACTACGTATATGAACATAGGTGTCATCCAGTCCCATAAGGAACTGCATGAGTTTTAATAGTTGATTATGTTTCGAAAAATCATGAGCAGCATTGCAGGTACATGAAGGTTGTTTGATTAATGCATCAAACTGCTTCCATAAGGCATTCAATTTGTGATAATAGTCAGAAACAGGGGATCCATTTTGAGCCAAAGAATTAGTTTTCTAATGAAGATTAAAAGTGACAGAACCGTCTATTTTATCATATGTTTCATTAAGCTCACTCCACACTTTAGAAGCAACTTAATTTAGAGAAAACCTGACTAACAAACAAGTCCTCTGAAATGGAATTAAGGATCCAAGACAACACAAGAGAGTTACATTTGTCCCACGATCTTGCTAACACATCATTATCAATAGGACGTATAACAGAACCATCAACAAAACCAAGTTTATTCTTAGTTTCCAGGGCAAGTATCATAGCACAGGACCACACCTTGTAATTATCGGTACCACTTAATTTAAAGTTCAAAAAAGAAACACATGTGATGTCACTTGGATGGAGGTACAAAGGATCTCCAAAGTCCATCTTAGCAATCAAGGATTGCGGTTCTGGAGCTTTGGGAGATGCTTCCCCCGTCATAGTGAACAACCAGGAAGAACAAGGAAAAAAGCACACACGAGCAAAAATCCAAGCAGCTTAAGGACACGATTCCTTGGCATACAGAGGTGGTAGGTCATGTATACCACTCAGACACCTAAAACAAATGCACACAAGGAAGAGAAGAGATAGGAGACTTGCAGTGGTGAGAGAGAAGAGAGATGAGCCACGAGAACAAACTTACAAGAAGTCCTTTTGCAAAGAGCACAGCGAAAGGGATAGAGAGCAAATCTAGAGTCTCAAAAGGAGATCCAGAATAAGCAACAACAACACAGGTTCAAGAACAAGTCTGAACATAGCAAAGCTAGTACAGAACTACAACCAGAACTGAAACAATACAGATCTAGAATATAACAAAAAAGGTAAACAAACTAAGATTATAGAAGGTTAATAAACCAAGGACCACAACCACAGAAGATCACGGTACTTTATTGAACCGGTACAAAAGTACACAAGAGATTAGGCCAATGAGACCAGATCTAAAGCCTCATATCATAGACCACTTCACGTGATGTGAAACACAAATATCCTACTAAAGGTACAAAATAAGAAGCTAATAGATTCTTTGGTGAATACAGTGTTCTAAGAACAAGATGATATCCAGATCGTAGTTTATGTCACTAGAGTCACTCCAAATTGTACCAAAGTAAGAGATCCAAGCAGATACTGAGCAACACCGCCCCTCTCAAACATAGATCTATAGAAGATCTGATCCAAGAGACAGAAGAGAGATAAGATCTGAAACAAATCTTGTAACAAGAAAAATAGGATGAAAATGCACATGGAGACGATGAAAACACCAGATCTATGGAGATCAGATGCGTTATCGAACAAAGAGAAAACCTTCCAAGAGAAAGACCAAACCAGATCTACAAAGATCAGATCTAGCCTTAAGAGAAATGTATAATGCAAAATGAATAACGAATAAAACTAAATCGGACCTACAGAGGTCAGATCTAGAAACAACTTTTTCAAAAAACCTTTCAAAATCCTTGATGCAGATAAGAAAATGAGAATAAACATGAAGATGAAGACAAAAGAGAAAGAGATCTCAAATAAGTGAAGAAAACGACTCATAGAGTCAGTTTGATTTTGAAACAAAAATGCGAAATAAAGGAGATCTAAAAAAACACGCAACTCAGAGAGTTGATTTAAGAAAAGAAGAACAAGAAGAAGAGATTACCATTCGTTGTTATAAGCGATGTACGTTGCAGGAACGAAGAATCGGAGCCAGTGCTCTGATACCATATTGAAACTTATAACAAGAACATTACAAATATTATGAACATTACAAACAGATCTATGACACTAATATGAATGATTCATCTTCAAGAGATTTGAAGATGAATGTTTTACATGAAAACCCTAATCTGAGTTGAGAGAGAAAAATGTAAAAGATGAAAAGTAAAATGAATTGATCTGAGAAATTAGGTTAAACAAGCGTTTAAATACTCCAAATCCATATTGCACTTAGGCCCTTCAGTTGTTCCATAATTGCTCCGCTACCCCTCTAGTTTCCAGGATTGTGAGGCGCAGTCCTTATCATCCTCCAGATTTAACACTTGTCAACTTAAGTCCTCAAACTTTCAGTAATACCTACACTTAACCAAAAGTGACACAACTGATGAGATCATCAACTTCATCAAGAAGAATGAAGTTCTGAATGACCAGCTTGTACGGTCCGTGAGAAGTGACAATGACATTGAGTTCAGAAACAGTGCCATAGAAGACTTCTTCAATGACAAAAGAATTTCTCAAAATTTCTCCGCTGTGAGAACCCCTCAACAAAATGCGGTGATTGAAAGAAAGAATCGGACTCTTTGTGAAGCTGCAATATCGATGCTAAGTGAATCAAATCTTCCCACCTACTTTTGGGCTGAAGTTGTTAATACTGCTTGCTTTACCCAAAACAGATCAGTCATCACCAAAAGACATGGGAAAACTCCTTATGAAGTCTTCCATGGCCGAAAACCAAATACAGGATTTCTTCATGTCTTGGGCAGTGTGTGCTTTATTCTGAATGATTGTGAGAACCTTGGGAAATTTGATCCTAAGGTTGATGAAGGCATCTTTGTGGGATACTCCTTGTCCTCAAAAGCATACCGTGTTTACAACCTCAAAAGATCGCGTAAGTCCGTGTGTTGGGATTTTTATTTTTTGTTTCGTGACGTTTGGGGTCATTTAGGATTGTTGCTTAGAGAGTTATAAAATGGGATTAGTGATATAAAGGAAGAGGTTTAACATATTTTCTATCTAATGAATTCAGGCGTTCGGTTTGGGATGGTCTAGTTGTTACGACTCGATGTGGAGTGCCGACATCATTTGAGTTTCTTCTAATTTTCTATTGAACTTACAAGAAATGTTTTATATGTATAGGGTTTACAAAATGTATAGTGATATTTATGCGAACATGCTTTATGTGTATGTAAATGTGGTGTCACATGTGGGTCACGTATTTGTTAGGTCGGTCCTGAGATATCGGATGCCCATGGCAGAAAGCCGAAAAAATGCCCCCTTATGTATGTTCATAAGTATGTGGAATAAAACATATATTGCCGCCAATGATGTATAATGGATTGGGATGGAGCCAAAAATGTATTTGTGTAGTATTGAACACTGGAATACAAGAGTTGAAATCCTACATCTCGAAGTTGTATGGGCGGTTTGAAACAACTTTGTGCTTTTAACATAAAAAACAAATTTTCACAGTTTTATGGGATCATTAAGGGTAACATGACGCAAAACTGAAGAAATAAAGAAACCAAAAACTTTTGCAAAATCAAAAAGAAGACCAAATTGAACAATGGGGATTGTGAGATTTAGGGCAACAACCAAAAAATCGTGAGACCGATTGTGGGTCTTAGAAGCAATCGATTTTGGATTTTAACAGCGGTGTCAGGATCGATTCTTAACAAGAATTAAACTTCTTAGAAACAGAATTTAGAGAATCTTGCGGAATAGAACTCTAAATCAATTAAAGAACAATCAATAGAAATTCAATAAACTGTATATATATCAAACAGTTATAACTCACAAGTTTTACACCAAAACCTCAATCTTGTTGAACAGGCTCAACAAGACGATTTCTACTTCTCTAGAAATAGGATCTATGATCTTGAGGTTAATTCACTCTTGAATATCGAATTCTGTATACTATCTATCTTCTGTTTTTCGTCTATTCTAATAGCTATCTATCAATACTATTTATACAAAGGTAATTACAAGATAACCATAAAAAGTAAATTGATCTTCTGAATCTTCGTTAAACATATCTTGATCAATTCCTTCTTTGTCTCCAAAAGTATCGCATACCAAACTTATCAACTCAGCAGTATTAATGATGATTTGGCTCAGCAGCATTAACAACCTTCAGCAGTATTAATCTTCACAGTCTTCAAGCAGTAGTAACTCAGCTCAGCAGTACTAACCATGTCTAGCAGTAGTAATTTGGTCTAGCAGCACTAACTTCGTCTAGCAGCATTAACTTCATCTAGCAGCAGTAACCTTGCCCAGCAGTAGTAACGAAGAACTGGCAGTAGTAATGAAGACTTAGCAGTACTAACCATACTTAGCATATCTTCAGTTCCCAACAATCTCCCCCTAACTTGACTTTTAGGAAAAGAAGTCAAGTTCTTCAGATGATGCTTCCAAAACTTAGTCATCATGTACACACAGATTAGGACTTAGGCCTAGACTCTGATTGAGAATCCTCTTTACCAAGAATCTTCCCATTGCTGAATCCTTGTTGCAGGTTAGCTTAGTATGTAACATTCCTTGCAGTCTCTTCATGCTGTGATTGTATATTTCATCCACAAGATAGTATTCTTGAGTTGCAGAGTCAAGGGAGATGACATATACTCCACAGTTTTCATAGAGCATCCAGTTGGTAATGACTTGAAACTGTGTGTTTAACCTATGCTGAACTGCTTCAGGTTTGAACATTTGGCACAAGAATTCAAGTACCATTTTAGAAATTGACATCCCTGGCTCAGTCAGAATGTTTCCATATATCTTCATCCCAACTTTGAACATCTCTTCTAAGTCTGATCTTGAGCAAGTTCTGACAATTTTTCCCCAAGTAGAAAATACTTCAAATTTTCCATCAGCTCTTTTTATCCTAATGAACTCCTTTCTACCATCTTTCAAAGTGTCCCAAAAGATGATTTCAGGAGCCTTAGATGATATTGGTTCAGCCTGAAGTGGAATTGGGTTAGAGTCAACACTAGTAATGTACAAATCACATTGGGCATCCGTTTGTGATTGCACATTGCCTGATTGCCCTGATGGAGCTGCCACTTCTTCTTTAGCAACTTTTCCATCAGATTTTTCTTTCACAGTTTCCTCCTGGGCCTCTTCTGCAGATGACTCCACCCTTGGCTTCTTTTCATTTTTCTTCTTTGAAGTTATGGGCTGGGTTCTTGGTCTTTTCTTTGACATCATCTTGGTTCTTTTAAGAGTTTTGACAGCCTCAGGAGTTGGTTCAGCTGCTTTAAGTTTTTCAGCAGCAATAACCATTTCTGCTGCTATGGCTGTTACTGCTTCTCTTAGTACATGTAGTGATGCTGCTTCAATACTGTTCTTTACAATCCAGTAAATTTCTTCATCTATTTCAGCTTGAGTTGTAGTTACTGCTTCCTGCTCAGTTTCTGCTGCTTTGACTGTTTGGCCTTCAGCAGCATTAACTGTTTCTGCTGCTTGTTCAAACTCAGCAGCATTAACAGTTTCTGCTGCTATACTTTCTGCTGCTGTGGTTTCTGCTGCTGTGGTTTCTGCTGCTGTGGTTTCTGCTGCTGTGGTTTCTGCTGCTGTGGTTTCTTTAACACACTCTTCCCCCTTTTCTGTCTCACTGGACTCCCCCTTAAACTGTGCATAGTCCATTTCCATCTCAGTCTCTATGTGAGCAGTCTCCCCCTCAATTTGTGGACCCTTCAGTTTCAGTTCTGCTTCTGACTCTGACTCCCCCTTTTTGGGAGCATCATCAGTTGAGGTTCTCCTTCTTAGCACAAATCTTGCCTTTTTCCTTTTGTTCAGCAACTTGGTGACCATCTTTTTGAGCTTCTCAATTTGAGACTGTTGGTAGGTGACCACAGTCTTAAGTTGCTCAATCTCTTTCTTTTGTGCCATGACATCCAAGTTGATATTCCCTAAGGTTTCCATCAATTCCTCATAGTTATATCTATCCTCACCTTGTTTAGAAGTATTTACCTTCTTTAAAGGATCCTTGGAAGTTTCAGCAGAAGCCTTCTGCCTAGCAGAAGCACTACCTGCCCCCTTGGTTTCTTGGCACCTGGGTCCTCCTAATGATTTCTCATTTAGAGTTGCCATGGGGAAGGTCTTATTTATGTTACCACTGTCCTTCTCTGTGCTAGCAGAAGTAGTGGCAGCCTTAGCACCCATATGGTCATCCTTCTCCTTAGAGACCACCTTCTTGGGGTTGGGAGACACCCCTGAGGTTTCCCTGTTGATATTCTCAATTGGAGAATGCTCCAATTGAGGGCTTAAAGGCTTAGGGATTTGAGTAGGTACATCAAGGGAAGGAGCCTTGTGCACCTTTCTTCTTTGAAACCTTTTGGTGATTGTGGGAGTGGGCTGTTCAAGAATGGACTGAGGGATTTCTTTTGAGATGGAAGGTTGGGATTGGTCATCAGTGGGTTGATCTAATGAGGGCCTTGATCCTGATGCCATACCTTCAGAGGGGTGGGACACAACCATCATTGTAGAGAACAATGGTGTGTCAACTCCTTCCGAGTCCCTAGGAAGTCTTTTCATATTTGAAAAAACCTTCCCTTTAGGGGATTTGGGTACATATACCTCAGTGAACTGAGGTAAGTCCATCAACTCCTTGTTAAGAACTGCTTGCACAAACCTTGGATACATGAAAAAGGTCTTTTTGGATTCCAAGTTTGATACAAGATCATTAAAGATCATTGCTGAGAAATTGTACTTTCTGGCAGTGGATAAGCAGACCAAGGCATATGCAATGGGACTGCTGAACTCACTCCATCCAGTAGTTTTCTTGGAAATACAGTGCATCAGGGTATGAACAAGAAATCTCCATTGGTTAAAAAATTTTGACTTGTAGAATTTAAAAACACCAATGGGACCTTCATACCCCATTCTTTGTAAAGTAGAAAAGAGGTCTTCAGAAGGAATAGAAGATATACCTGAAGCATCATTCAACTGAAGGGAGATGCGAATAACCTCTTCAGTGACTTTCAAGGGTTTATCACAAACCCTTGTTCGAATGGTTTTCTGCCCTTCTTCAACACTAACAGTGGCATTCTCCCAAAATTGTTTCTGATGTTCGATATAGATCGTTGGGCTCACCGTGAGTGCATAGGAGATGTGCGAGGATTTTAGAAAATCGACTATATCGTGGAATCCCGCAGCTTGTTTCGGCTTCTGAAGCATGGCTATTTCATTGTGCTCATCCACAAACTCCATGATGCCTAAGGATTCTTGAAAGAAAAGCACAGAGATTCTGGGGAGGCTAGGTTAGAACGAGAGAGAAGAAGTAAATGCGAAGAGTCGTTATGAACATGGGCGGGCAAACAGGGGTATTTATATGCCCTAGATTATCAGAAGCAGTATTAACTACCTCGCAGTATTAACTACCGAGCAGTATTAACTACCAAGCAGTATTAACTACCTAGCAGTATTAACTACCTAGCAGTATTAACTACCTAGCAGTATTAACTGTACTAGCAGTATTAACTAATGAGCAGTATTAACTACCAAGCAGTATTAACTACTGAGCAGTATTAACTACAGAGCAGTATTAACTACTTAGCAGTATTAACTACTGAGCAGTATTAACTAGCAGTATTAACTGCACTGGCAGTATTAACTACTGAGCAGTATTAACTACTGAGCAGTATTAACGACCAAGCAGTATTAACTACACTAGCAGTATTAACTGCACTAGCAGTATTAACTGCATTAGCAGTATTAACTGCTGAGCAGTATTAACTACTGAGCAGTAGTAACTGCACAAGCAGTAGTAACTACTAGAACACAGACAGTAGTAACTTCTGTACTGGCAGTAGTAACCACACTTACACTTTTCTTCACTTGGTAATCTGAGGAAAACAGAGGATCCTGAGAAAGAAAGTTAGTAGCACCAAATATATGAAGAAATATAGGTATAAAAACAGAAAGTCATGAATTTATTCTAGGTTGATCATGCCCACACTTGTTACCAAAAAGGTGAATCTACCCACATCAAAAGCTTTTGTGAATAGATCAGCAAACTGGTCATTTGTATGAACTTTAGCAACCTGAATTAATTTCTTTTCATTGCAATCTCTTATAAAGTGATACCTTATCTCTATATGCTTTGTTTTTGAGTGTTTGACTGGATTATTAACAATGCTAATAGCACTGTTGTTATCAATGAAGATCGGTGTGTGAAGAAATGTTACCCCATAGTCCAACATCTGATTCTGAATCCATAGAACCTGAGAGCAGCAGCTTGCAGCAGCTATGTACTCAGCCTCTGTGGTAGATAAGGACACTGTGGTTTGTTTCTTACACTGCCAAGATACTAGTCTTGTACCCAAAAACTGACATCCACCTGAAGTAGACTTCCTATCCATGTTGGCTCCTCCCAAATCACTATCTGAATATGCAAGCAAGTCAAAAGAGGATTCATGAGGATACCAGAGACCTAATCTAGGTTGCCCTTTTAAGTATCTGAATATTCTTTTGACAGCATGAAGGTGTGATTGCTTAGGAGAAACCTGAAATCTGGCACAAACACAGACTGAAAACATGATGTCAGGTCTAGAGGCTGTGAGATACATGAGAGATCCAATCATTGATCTGTAATGATGGACATCCACATCCTCCCCCTCAAGATCTGCAGTGATCTGTTTATGTGTTTCCATTGGAGTGCTTGCTGACTTTGAGTCTGATAAACCAAACTTGTCCAGGATGTCTTTCACATACTTGGACTGGCTAATAAAAATTCCATCTTTCCTCTGTTTTACCTGAAGCCCAAGAAAGAATGTAAGTTCTCCCATGGAGCTCATCTTGAAGCTTTTGTGCATCAATTCTTCAAACTCTTTACACATTTGATCATTGGTGGATCCAAAGATGATGTCATCCACATAGATCTGAACAAGTAAAGTACCTCTCTTTCTCCTCTTGATAAACAGGGTCTTGTCAATTACTCCTCTTTCAAAGTCATTTTTTAAGAGATAGGTAGACAAAGTGTCATACCATGCTCTTGGGGCCTGATGCAAACCATAGAGAGCCTTCTTCAGCTTGTATACTCTGTCAGGGTGCAATGGATTCTCAAATCCAGGGGGTTGACAGACATATACTTCTTCCTCAATGCTTCCATACAGAAATGCACTCTTGACATCCATTTGGTACACTTTGAACTTCATGTAGGAGGCATAGGCTAGAAATAACCTGATTGCTTCAATCCTTGCCACAGGAGCAAAGACTTCCTCATAATCTATTCCTTCTTCCTGAGTGTACCCTTGTGCAACCAGTCTAGCTTTGTTTCTGATTACAATCCCTCTGTCATCCTTCTTGTTCCTGAAAATCCACTTGGTGCCAATTGCTCTATGACCTTTTGGAAGGTCTACCAAGTCCCAAACATCCTGTAATTTGAACTGTAGCAGCTCCTCTTGCATTGCCTCTATCCAGCTTGGGTCTTTCATGGCATCATAAGCCTTTTTGGGCTCAATCTGGGACAGAAAGCAAGTAAGAACAGTGTTAACTGTATTTTGCTGCTCTTGCAACTCTTGGAGTCTGCTTTGCTTTCTAGTCATCATGGGAGATGCAATGTCTCCAATTACCAACTCAGGAGGATGATTTTTCTGAGTTCTTGTTTGATGACCAGCTTCCTCTTGTAAGTCCTCATCCAGATTAGACTCATTTGATTCTGGATTTGTTTCTGCTTCTTCAGTCACCTCAGATTCTCTGGAATTTGAACCTGAAGACTGATTTTCCTCTGCTCTCCTCTCTTCTTCATTCTGAATTGGTTCAGTCTCCTCTTTATGTTCACAGAATTCAACAGGATCAATGGAAGGGATTGGAAAGATCACAGATTGAATTCTGTGTTCTGATGTTGGTGTATCCCTTTGTCCTGAATATACATCACCACTGAAACCCAAAGAATTAGTGAGTGAATCAATGTCAAATAGCCAATTAGGACCTGAACCAATAGGGTTTGGTGTGTTCTCATTGCATTTGACATTGTCACTTTCTTCAATTATTCTAGAAGAGGTATTAAAAACTCTGTAGGCCTTACTTTGAGATGAATACCCAACAAGAAAACCATCATCTGCTTTGCTATCAAACTTGCCTAAGTGAGATTTGGTATTGAGAATAGTACAAGGACATCCAAATGGCTTGAAAAATCCAATATATGGTTTCCTTTTATGGAAAAGCTCATAAGGTGTCTTGTTTTTAGGCTTTACAACTAAAACTCTGTTTTGAACATAGCAGGCAGTATTAACTGCTTCTGCCCAAAAAGTAATTGGTAACTTTGAGTCAGCTAACAGAGATCTAGCAGCCTCAATCAGTGTCCTATTCCTTCTCTCAGCAACACCATTTTGTTGTGGAGTCCTAGGAGCACTGTATTGTCTCTCAATTCCTTTTTCTTCACAAAAGGTGTTTAGATCAGAATTTTTAAACTCAGTTCCATTATCTGATCTAATGACTTTCACTCTTTGATTTGATTGGTTTTCAATTTTGAGAATGAAAGATTTGATCAGTCCACTTGTCTCATCTTTAGTTCTCAGAAAATATACCCAAGTAAATCTAGAATAATCATCAACAATAACTAAGCAGTATGATTTCTTGCCAATACTCATCACATTGGTAGGACCAAACAGATCCATATGTAACAGTTGAAGAGGATTTGATATAGTGTTTATCTCTTTGGACTTATGAGAAGTTTTGTGTTGTTTTCCTTTGAGACAAGCAACACAATGATCATCACATGAATATACTTTGGATGGCAAACCCCTTACAAGGTTATTCTTAACAAGTTTATTTATTGTTTTAAAGTTCATGTGACACATCCTTCTGTGCCAAAGTGATGATTCATCTAAAGAAGCTTTTGAAACTAAGCAATTTAGAGATGAATCAGATGAAACACTTTCCAAATCTAAACAATAAACATTATCCTTCCTAGGAGTTCTCAGAAGTATCATGTTTTCATCAACCACTTTGTATCCAGGAGCAAGGATAATACATTCAGAATCTGTAAACAAAATACTATGCTTCTTGTCACAAACCTGTGATACACTTAACAGGTTGTATCTCAGTTGTTCAACATAGTATACATCTTCAAAGGTCATCTTACCCTTTGAAACATCACCCTTACCACTTATCTTTCCACCAGCAGGATTATCCCCAAATGCAACATGTCCTCCATCAATCTTTTTGAAATTTTTGAGGCAGGCCATGTTACCTGTCATGTGCCTGGAGCAACCACTATCAACATGCCAAATGCTCTTTCCCTTGAGCTGTTGATTGCCCTGCACATCAAGATAAATCAGTTAGTTTTTATTAGGAACCCAAGCCGAAGTGGTCTTGGGTCTCCCTTGCTCATCAAAATACTTACACTTGGTTTTGATGAGATTTTGAAATTTGGGTACTGCTGTGCTGGAGTACTTTGTCAAAATTATTGGTGTAGCAGCACTAGCAGCAGTACTAACAGTGCTAGCAGTACTAATACTGGGAGCAGCAGTATTGTTAGCAGCAGTATTATCCTCAGAAGTACTAACAGAGGTAGCAGTATTAACAGAGTTAACACTGCTAGAAGCAGTATTAACAGAGTTAATACTGCTAGCAGCAGTACTATCTGAAGAAGAAGCACTAAAAGTATTAGCAGCACTAACATTGGACTGATTACTAGCAGTATTAATACTGCTAGCAGCACTAACTTTGGAATGATTACTAGCAGTATTAATACTGCTAGCAGCACTAACTTTTGAAGCAGTACTAGCAGTGTTAGCAGTACTAACACTGCTAGCAGCAGTATTGTTTTTAGTGCTTTTTGGAACCCACATATTATCACATTCCTTTTCAGTTGTTTTCTTTATGTGGTCTTTGGGTTTATCTTGTTTCTTTGCCACATTTTTCTTTGCAGATTTTTTATATCCACCATTCCTTCTGTAACCACCAGGTTTTTGAAAAGATCTTTGAGCATTAAACCTTTGGTTAACAGGATTGAAATAACAGTGTTTGGCTAAGTGATTTAGCTTACCACAGATGAAACAAGGTTTTGGCCTGTTGATTCTTTTCAGGTCAACTCCTTGTCTCATAGCCCACTGATTATTCCAGTTCCTTTGATTTCCCCTCTGATTATCATGTTTTTGGGGCTTGTTCTCTTTGAATTTCCTGCAGGAACACTGTTTACAAGTATTAGAGTTCACAACTTTGGGCTGTGTGTAATGAACTTCCTTTTTCTCTTCAGTCCTTTTGATCTCTGTGTTCTTGATACATGGACTCTCACATTCCTCATCAGAGTCTACTTTGTCAGTCTCATCTTCAACAACTGTTTCTTTTTCACAAGGATCTATATTAATCTTTAATTCAGGTTCCTTTCTATCCTTGGTCTCTAACAAATCAGACTTAGGAGGTATGTAGTTGTTATTGTAGGGTGGAGGTGTGGTATTGTACCCTATCCCTACTTTCATCTTGTCATGGATTTGTGCTTTAATGATGGTGTCCATGGTTTTAGAAGCACAGGTAAACTTTTCAACATCAAGTTTAACCTTTTTAAGCTCTTCTTTTAACTTCTCACTCTCCTCCCCAGACACTTTCAGCTTAATCTCATACTCATTCTTCTCCCACTTCCAATAGTTAGTATCATAGTGGTGTTGAAGTTCATTAGCTTGAAAAGCTCTGATCTGTTCCTCAAACCTTTCTACAATCCTAACATAATCTTTCACATCTTTCTCTAGCCTCTTAAGGTCATCACACATACTCTGATTGTGATCCCTATATCTTTTAACAGCATCAATGCAGGCTTGAGAACAGAGTTTAGATTGTACCTCAGTGGGGATATCAGACACTTCTGCCATAAGAGCTTGATTCTGACAGGCTTCTTCAGCTTGATCACTCCAATCAAATCCCATTCCTTGTTGAGAAACAAGGGCTTGAGAGGAGCTTCTGTTTTGGTTTCCATTTGGAGTCTGTGATCCTCCACTTCTGCATTCTCTGGCAAAGTGTCCCATCTTGTGACACTTATAGCATTCAACCTTTGACTTGTCAAAGCCTGCACCATCTTCTCTTCTTTGGGAAAAGTTGTTTCTCCCAGTCCTTTTGATGAATTTCTTCACCCTCATTGATAGCATAGCCATCTGCCACTTGATGTCCATCTCTTCCAGATCATCAGCATTGATCTGCTCTAAATCATCATTGATTAGAGAAGAGTGGACATGACTAGAAAAGAATGCTTCTAGTACAGAATCTGTGGTCTTCTCTTGATTGGTTCCACTAGCAGAATTAACAGAACCTGCAGTATTAACAGAATCAGGATTAGCAGCAGTATCAGAGGATGAAGATAATAAAGCAGCATTATAAACAAATCCTGATGGCCTTTTCTTGGCTTCAACTTCAGCCTCAAATACTCTCAGATCATTGTAGAGGTCATCTAGCTCTTTGTCCTCCAATTGGTCATTCTGTCTGAATGAGACAGTGTACATGGTCCATTCTTCTCCCAATGATCTAAGGAACTTTCTGTTGACATCATCAGCATCCATGTGTACACCCACAGTTGCTAATTCTCCAATTAACTTGTTAAATCTGTCAAAAGTTTGAGTCATAGACTCATTCTTTGCAGACATAAAGTTTTCATATTGTTGCCTGAGAATAGCCTTTTGATTTCTCTTTGTGCTCTTTGTTCCAGTAAATCTTTTCTCCAGAGCATTCCACAACATCTGTGCATCTGTGCAGTGTTGGAATTGATGTTGGTACTCATTAGGAATAGCCAAAAGCAGAGTGCTTAAGGCCTTCATCTCTGTTTGTCTTACTTTCTTTTCAGCATCTGTCTTGGGAGGAGGTCTCTTTCCATCTGCTCCAATCTTTCCTTCATTACATGGGCCATTTTCTATAATGTCCCATATTGCATAATCAGTAAGAAGAATGTACTGCTTGATTCTTAGTTTCCACATGTCAAATTCATTGGGTTTGAGCATGGGAACCTTTGAAACAAGAGTACTGTGAGAATCCATTGAGTTGTCCATAGTTTCTAAGATACCAATGCTCTGATACCACTTGTCAGGATCGATTCTTAACAAGAATTAAACTTCTTAGAAACAGAATTTAGAGAATCTTGCGGAATAGAACTCTAAATCAATTAAAGAACAATCAATAGAAATTCAATAAACTGTATATATATCAAACAGTTATAACTCACAAGTTTTACACCAAAACCTCAATCTTGTTGAACAGGCTCAACAAGACGATTTCTACTTCTCTAGAAATAGGATCTATGATCTTGAGGTTAATTCACTCTTGAATATCGAATTCTGTATACTATCTATCTTCTGTTTTTCGTCTATTCTAATAGCTATCTATCAATACTATTTATACAAAGGTAATTACAAGATAACCATAAAAAGTAAATTGATCTTCTGAATCTTCGTTAAACATATCTTGATCAATTCCTTCTTTGTCTCCAAAAGTATCGCATACCAAACTTATCAACTCAGCAGTATTAATGATGATTTGGCTCAGCAGCATTAACAACCTTCAGCAGTATTAATCTTCACAGTCTTCAAGCAGTAGTAACTCAGCTCAGCAGTACTAACCATGTCTAGCAGTAGTAATTTGGTCTAGCAGCACTAACTTCGTCTAGCAGCATTAACTTCATCTAGCAGCAGTAACCTTGCCCAGCAGTAGTAACGAAGAACTGGCAGTAGTAATGAAGACTTAGCAGTACTAACCATACTTAGCATATCTTCAGTTCCCAACAGATTAGGAGGATAGTGAGACACTAGACTTAAGACAACAAATCGTTAGATACAGAGCAACTAAAAATTAATTAATTTGAAATCTAAAAACAAACAGAAAAGATAAACCTAATATAAACACTAAAAAAACAAACCTAAATCAATTCATCTAAAAAACATAAACACTAGAATTAAATATTCAAATATAAAGCATACTAGAAGACTGATGATTAGAGAAAAGTCTTTCGAGAAAAAGAACCGAGAGGGGTATGCAGAGCCGCATAGGGAAAAACCACAAGGCGAGGAGTTCGAGTTTGAGTCTTCAATTGAGGGAGTGAGTGACTGAGAGTTTGAGGTTCACAATCTTCAATCGAGAGAGACAAAATGACTGACTGAGAATTCGAGCCTTCAATCGATTGTTCTGTACTTCTGTTTGACGTTCGTATCGTGAAGGAAAGGCTAAGAGTTTGAGGTTCACACCCCAGTGCTCGTCTGAATCGAAGAAGAGACGAGGATTTACATCGGAATAGAAGAATCGATGTTCGTATCGTGAAGATTCTGCATTTTTTGCCACACTCCACACTCGCATAATCGACTGAATCGAATAAGAGACGAGGATTTCTGGATTGGAAGTTCATCGAGAGGTCAGAGAGACAGATCGAATCGGCTGAGTGAGAGCGTCGAGGTTGAGCGATAGTTTTTTCTTGAAGCATTACACATTCCTTTGGGCTTATAACATAATGGCTATTTTTTCACGCCTAGAATTGAACCTATATACTATATAGAATTGGGCTTAGAAAAATAATGCCCATGAAATTTCTGATGCCCTAGGTTGTCGCCCCACTGGCCAGGGGTATTTGTAAGCATGCTTTGTCTCATATGCTAGGTTTATTGATGAAGGTTACCTATTATTGTAAATATACATTTTTATATAAAGTTAAAAGGCCCTCTCGTGCAATCTAAACAAGACAAACTTACATAATCAAAGAACCTGAGTGGGTATATGTGGGACTATAATGGTCTGTGTGGGGAATATTGTTTTGTTGTGCTATAATAATTCGTATCTTGAAGTCGCATTTGACTGGCATAGATTGCGATCTTTTCAAGCATGATATAGTTTGTGAGATTACTAGAGTGACCACCTTATTAAAACGAGTTCTTGTGACCATTGTTCTTCTTGCATATTTTTATGAGGAATGATACTGAAATCTACATGTTTTCAATAATGTTGTTGGTTGCAAAGAATTCAATAGAACTTTCGGTCTAACTCTCACTTTCATAACTAATATATTTTTAGGTGTAAATCATGTTGGCTTGCTAGCATGGGAAAAAGGGTAGGGTGTAAATCCTATGGTGAAAGTTGTTTTAGATACCGGTATGCTAGTACTGCCGGGTAATTTATATGTTGTTAAAGGTCTAGGTGATTAGATATCTATAAGATTCCTAGCTCTGGATAGATTTATTTGTTTTCGTTGTTAATTTTGAGGTGACTAAGAGAAAGTTGTATTATTGAATATCTGTTGGATCTTATGTTGGTTGATTTCTGGATTTTTTGTGGTTAATTTTTTAAATCAGGTTGTTACATTTATATATATATGTATACACATACACACACAAATAGGGTTGGGTTTAAATGAAAACTCATCTTCATTTGTGCATGTGAGGACACATGACAGCCATTGATTAAAAAACGGTGAATAGATCAATGGCATAAAAACACGGTGGCAATTTTGTAAATAATTAACGTCAAAACTATGTCCATGGCTTAATGAATATTTAGCGCGTAGGGGTAAAATTGGAAAAATTCAATGACGGTTCGAAAATCAGATATACCCATAGTCATAATGGAGATAGGCTACAGTGCGCTTTCTTCATCTTTCTCGCCGAATTTTTCACTCACTAAAAACCTCCATTTTTGAATACTAAGACGAAGAAGAAGACGATCGTAAAAGAAAACTTAAGAACAGGAACAAAAATGACTGAATCATCTGAAGATACTAGAGATAACATTCCGATAGGTCAACTTATGAAAATAGGTAAGTTTAAATGTTTGAAAATCTGTCGATACTGAATAGTTAGAGTTTTTATTAAACTTTTACTGATTAAGAAGCAAAAAATTAGGGTTTATATTCAACTTTTAATAGATGGAGTTGAAAAATAAGCAAAATCTGATTGGAAAAACCCTAAAACGGAAAAAATGAAGAACACAATAGATTTCATGAATAAATGCTTCAAATGAAGAGTAAAACACGCATATACCGGTAGATATTATTAGAAACATTTTTCAAGAAATTTTTAACTAAAAACAAGGATATATTGATAGACGCACATAAAATACTTTAATCTAAACATTTTATTTAGTTTGAATAGATTCAAATAAAATGTGGTTGATTATTAAAGCTAAAGCATTGTTAAAACGTTTTATATGTAGCTATATTTGTATATTTGTTTTGAATATCTGTTTTTATTCAGAAACATTTTTTTCAGTTTGAATAGATTCAAATAAAATGTGGTTGATTATTAAAGCTAAAACGTTGTTAACACGTTTTATATGTAGTTATATTTGTTTTGAATATATGGCTTTATTCAGTCTGAATAAAGGTAGATATTCAAAACGAATATAACTTAAACGTTTTATTCAGTCTAAATATACGCACATAAAATGTGGTTGATTACTAAACATAAAACGTTGTTACCATTCTTGTGAGTAGTTATATTCATTTTGAATATATACTTTATTCAGACTGAATAAACCTTTTAGCTAAAAACTTTTATTTACGTTCGTTTTGAATATTTGCCTTTATTTAGTCTTAATAAAAGTAGATATTCAAGATGAATATAACTTAAAACATTTATTCTAAACATTTTATTCAATCTGAATAAATCATATATTTACTAATTGTTTGAATATAAATAAATTAGGTATAAAAAGGAAAGCTGAAGATGAGATATCTTCATAAAAAAAAGAACTCAAGAAGATAACCAAGGTATTATTATTATTCATTTTTCAAATATTTATATAAATTTAACAAAATGCATATTTTATTCATTTTGTTGTGAATATAAAAAATGTTTATAAGTAAGAAGAAGAAGGATACTTCTTCTTCAGAATTGAAGAAAAAGAATAAAGAAGAAGGTACTAGCACTAAGAAACAAAAAAAGAAATAAAAAGAAAGAGATGTTACAAAGATCTCTATCAAGAAGAGAAAACATGAGGAAGGCAAGAAAGAGAAGAAGAAGAATATAAAACACAAATCTCTATCAATAAGGACAACTCCAAAGAACTTATTGCTGGTGACTAGAAAGATGAGAATGCCCCAATCTACTGCATAAAGTAAAAGGGTTTGGAAGCATTCTAGATATGAACATCGACTCCATACCATCTAAGTTGGCACACTACATTGTCGACAACTTTGACCCTGTGAATATGGTTATAAGAACACGAAAAGGACCGATTCACGTTACAACTCAGACAGTTAGTGATATGCTAGGAGTAAAAGATGAAGGGATTGATATTAATGAAATTCAGACGGATGTGGAATGGGATGGGATCGTTGAAGACTCGAGAGCACAGTTTTATAAAACCTTGATTAAACTAAACGATGTTGTGAAGATGTTAAACAATTCAAACAGTGCGGATTGGAATTTCAAGATAGGTTTCATTGTTTTATTTGTGAATACAATGGTTGTTTAAATGAAGATCGGTACATGCAATCTATCAATTCTTTCACATATGGGAAAGAATTTAGATTTCAAATATGTGAACTGGTGTAAATATATATAATCGATTGTGCAAAGGAAAGCAAGAGAGGATGGAACAATGAATCGGATGCCAACTTCTACATCGGCCCAATAACTTTTTTGACGGTATGTAATCAACTTTAATATCTCTTTTTATTCAAGACTAATATGCTATTTACAATTGGCTTAAGTAAGAAATAAATTCATAATTCAGCATGAATAAGTATGATATGCATGCTAATTAATAGATAATGGATTGGCTTAAGCAAGCAATACATATCATTATTCAGTATGAATAACTATAATATGAATTGGATTAAGCATGAATATCTACATTATTCAGAATAAATAAGTTTCATATGCATTCATTATTCAATATAAATAACTACCATATGAATGCTAATTGTTAGAATATGGATTAGGTTAACTATGATATGAATGCTAGATTATTATTCAGTATGAATAACTATGATATGAATGCTAAATGATAGAATATGGATTGGGTTAACCAACAATACATTCATTATTCATATGAATAAAGTTTGATATGCCTGTATGAATAAATATTATATGAGTGTTAATCTATTGAATATGGAATAGTTTAATAATGAATAACCAAATTACTCAATTACACATTCACAAATCATAAAATAAGTTTTATGTAATTTACATATTTGCATTATACACAATTAATGTAGCTTCTTTATCTGGATTCAACAGAATGTGATGGATTGGAACACAAGAAGAGAAGGCCTGCACTAAAAGAATGGAGTACAGAGAGGATGAAAAGAAGGAAGAAAATGGAGTTAAAGATTGGAGGCTTTGGCAGAGGAGAATTCGTTGAAGAATATGTTGAACTAGAACATACCGAACAAGGTTCAACAAAGAAAAAGACAACTAAGGTACAAAAATATATTTACATTTGCATTATAGTACTTAGTTTGATAACTAAAGTACTTAGTTTGATAACTAAAATCTATATATCAAATAAAAAAACAGGAATACATGAAGATGTTTGATGATAGTTTGGAAGAACCATATGCAAACAAAGCAGAAATTGAATACAACCTTAATAAAGCAATCATGTTGTATCCAGAAGATAGTTCTTTCACTGAATGGAGTAAGTTACGAGAAATCATTTTTCATCAAATCAGAAGTTATTGTTGAGGAGGAGCAGAGAAATGAAGAGAATGTGGTATCGATGGAAGAAGGGAAAAAAGAGGCAACTATTTCTGAAGAGGGGGAGAAAGAAAAGAAGAAAATTTGTGAAGAAAGAGAGAAAGAAGATGCGACAGAAAGAGAGAAGAATGATGATGATGTTTCAAAGGAAGGAGAGAAGCAAATAATATGGCATGCCGATACACAGTATTGGGATGACTTGGCAGCATCAAAAGATATTAATGATGCATTTAAGGTTGCTAATGAAAAAAGCCAAAAAGAAGCAATTCAAGAAAAATTGCAGATTGAGACTACAGTAATGATAGAGGATGTTCTTGCAGAAATTGATATGCAAGTGAATGATAAGGAGCTAGAGAAGAAAGAAGAGAAAGAGAAGAAGGAAGACAAGAAGAAAGAAGAGAACGAGGATGAGAAGAAAGATGAAGATAAGAATGATGAAGAGAAGGAAGGAGACGAGAATAATAAAGAAGAGAAGAAGGAAGTAGAGATGAAGGAAAAAGAGAAGAATGATGAAGAAGAAAAGAAGGTTGAAGAAAAAGAGAAGAATGAAGAACACAAAGATGAGCCCAAAGTTTCAGATAGTCCAAATTGGAGTCTAGGAATGTCACAGTTACACACTCCCAATAAACAAAAAGAAAAATATGTTGGTGAAGAGGTTGAGAAAAAGAAAGGGCTACCTGTAGTAATAATAAAACAAAAAGATCGAAATGCGCCTGGTAAAAGAGAGAAAAGAATAGACAAAATTGGTGATAAACTAAAATCACCTTATCTTCAAAGGAGAATCGATCCAACAAAGAATACAACAACAACAGGGAACAACGTTGGCAATTGGATATTTGCTTTACATGGAGATAAACTGTAAGTTTTAAAATTAGTACATATTGTGGATTATTAACTTATATTCATTTAGCATTATCACTTTATATTCACTTTGAATATTAACTTATATTCAGTTTGAATAAAAGTAAATATTCAAAGTGAATAAATAGTGATATTTATTATGAAAATCATATGAATTCATTCACTTTATATTCACTTTGAATATTAACTTCTATTCAATTTGAATAAAAGTAAGTATTCAAAGTGAATAAATAGTGATATTTATTATGAAAGTCATATGAACTCATGATCTTCTTATATCATATTCAACAAAACACTTAAATATTTAATTAAATTTTAAACAAGGATGTTGTCTTTGCTACAAATGATGGACATACCAGTTTTAGAGTGATGCTTGAAACTCTGATTCCAGAATCAGAACCATTTGTAAACGTCATTGACAGCAGCTGGTCGGTCATACTGAATCATGAAGAGAGATTAAGAAGCAAAGATTCTCCAAAAAGATTATTCTGCAGTACAGAAATTTTTGTAAGTTTGCTAGACTTTTAAACTAAATTACAAATAAATATTAATATTAAATTATCATATTCTTTATTTCAACATCAAGATGAAATGTTTGTGGGAAGAGTTCCTTGATAAACTTGGCGATGGAATATTCTTTATCTAATATACATTAATAATAATTATATTATTTAGTATTAAGAGTAATAAGTATGATATGTATATAATGCAGCAAAAAGTGTTTATGAAGTACCTTGATAAACTTGGGGATGGATGATCAAACAAGTTCAGTCGAATAGCACCCAAACGGGAAGTCATGAAATGGAGAACATAAGAAAATACCAAAGATTGTGCTTTATTCATGATGAGACATAGGAAACGTAAAGACTTGGGATTGTGGTTTGGAGCAAGAGTCACCAGCTCAAAAATCGCAGTTAAGAAAACTACGATACAAATATGTCACAAAAATGCTTTTGTCAGACATAAATGAAAGAAAAGAATGGGTGATGAAGGAGGTAAATACATTTGCGAAATTGCCATAAGATAAGATGAAAGAGATAGAAGAAAATGCAGAAAGAATGAGGGAAGAACGCCTAAGCAACATAGTGTAGGCGTTAAGAAGATGAATGAAGATTGGTAAGGTTTCTTGAACATATGGTTTTGTTTGTTTAAATGGGAATGGGTTGAAACAATTATTCGGTGGGTTCGTATGATATTTGGTGGATGAATATGTCTGTACAGTTATGTCGGTTTTTTAGTTGAACAATAAGTGTTGTTTTTGGTTGGTTTGAATGGTTTGGAACAATTATTTGGTGGGTTGATATGATATTCGGTGCATGTAAAAACAGTTATATCGGTTTTTTTGGTTGAACAATATGTGTAGTTTTTGGTTGGTTTGATGTGTTGTTTAAATGGATTTAACAAATTAAAAAATGGTTGTTTTGATGGAATGTAGAAATATAACAATGTTGATGTTGGTTTTGGTTGATTTATTTCTTAATGAATAATAGATATTGCCTTTTATTCAGAATAATAGATATTGCCTTTTATTCATGGTGAATATATCTATTACTTTTATACTTTGAAAAAACATGTAATTTTATTCACTTTGAATAATAGTTAATATTCAAAGTGAATATGACTTGTTCTGGATATTGCCTTTTGGAAAAACAAGTAATTTTATTTATTCAGAATAATAGATACTGCCTTTTAATCATGGTGAATATATCTATTACTTTCATACTTCGAAAAACATGTAATTTTATTCACTTTGAATAATAGTTAATATCCAAAGTGAATATGACTTGTTCTGGATATTGCATTTTATTCATGGTGAATAAATCTATTTCATACATAGTGAATAAAAAAAAGGTATGTCAAAAATATTATTGAAATTCAAAAAAAAAACCATCAAATGAATTGTTTTATTGCTCAATATTCAAAATGAATAAAAAAGGAAACTAAAAGATGAATACCATTTACTAACTAAAAGAGCTTTATTTACTAACATCATTTCTCGATGGGCAATTGCGTGAGTCATGGTTAGACATTTTACTACACAACCTACACAATCTCTTTGCCTTTTTACTCTTTTCAATTGCTTTTTGTTTACTACTCTTCAACCGCTTGCCCGTACCACAACATTTGTTTCTTATTGGTTTAGGATTATGAATATCCACAACTTCTGGTTTTGACACGCCAAGCAACGACTCCATTACCTCTTCAGTATTGCGATGATGAACACTACATCGACTGGCCTCCAAATTACTCTTCAACTCTTGAATTTTCAAAACAAAGTCTTCAAGCTTCTCCATATCATCAGCTACTAGACCAATGCAGTAATCAAAGGCAACTTGAGCTTCATTTTCAAGTTTCTCACGACGCTCATTTCTTTCTCCAAACCAATGACGTTTCTTCAACAATTGAGAAGAAATTAGATCTTTTCTCCAACGCTTCACTATATATTGCAACAGTATCTCTTCAATGCACATATTCTTTAATACACAAAAAATATGACAACATAGCAAACCATAATGATGGTAAAACAAGTAGCTACAATCCAAAGAACCAGTGCTCTTATTATGCACAACCTGCAAAAAATTTGAAATAACTTCATTATTCACAATGAATAATAAGTCAAATTCATTAAATTTTAATAACATAAAATTAACTTCAACTTTATTCAGCCTGAATAAAGGGTGGATATTCAGTATGAATATAACTTCAACTTTTAATCTATACCTATTATTCAAACTGAATAATACAAAATAAAAAGTGACTAATTATCATTCTGAATATCTAAACGAAACGAACCTTGTGATCAGACTCTTTTACATATGCTTCTAGATTTGAACTAGATTCACCATCTTTCCTTTTATGTTGAACCTTCTTCTTCTCAACCGCAACAATAACATCAGAACCATCTACCAAACTCACAGATGATTGGAAACAGGACCAAACAGATTCATTTATCTCATTCTGAACATCTCTAAATACATCACGAGTATACATCTTAGAAGCATGAACCTCAATTGGAAGTGGTGTACTAAAATTTGGTACCGTTGTTCTTGTATGGTGATTAAGAAACCTATGATTATTTTGTTGTTTGTCCATAGCAGAATCAAATGAGTCAATAAAAGCCTTAAGGTTTGCACCGTGATGAAAAAATAGTGAAAAGAACGAATTTTCACTCTCAGATCTTGAAGTCGTTCTCATTAGCCGAGCCATAGGAATATCTCTATAAAATGATGGAATCCATCTATTCCTATTATCATACATATAAGACAACCACTTATGGCCAACAAGATCAAAGTCACCAATTAAAGATTTCCATCTCTCTTCAAATTGAGTAGCATCAATGTGTTCATCCCATATAAGAGCATGAAACCTTTTCTTGAAATCAGTATTTGAAATAATATTGGAAGAAATCTGAAAAAAAAGAAGATAGAATGCAATCAACATGAATACGTTCACTATTCAGTCTGAATAAAGATTATATGATAGTTAATTGTAACAACCTGGATTCCCAAACATACAAATAACACATATTTCATAACATAATTTCACCACAAAGATACATCATATTTCATTTACGGTCCCTTAGCTTAACAAAATAAGTCTTTCAGTACAAACTTTTTACATAATAACTACTAAACATGATAGATACAAAAATGCTTCATGGTTCTTTCAAAAGAAATTCCTAGACCTTTCTTATCACTTGTCTTTGTTTGCTTCACGACCTAGAATACATATTTTAAAACAAAATGAGGGTTAGACCTAATGGTCTAAGTGAGAAAATCCCGGTTAGTTTGAAACCATTTACATAAATCCCATACACATAACACAATCACAGATATCAATTAGAACTCACACTTCGTGTACTTTCCTTCCTCATTCCCATGGCCATATTAGTTGGTTGCAAGCCAACTAATAAATTAACTCCGCTGTACGACAATGACAGCCAACACCGCCGTACGAGTATTACAGCCAACACCATCGGTCGTAAGCCCGGCCAATATACTCTCGTATAATACTCATGTAAATATAATATACATCTCAACATATTATATTTCCAACATAAGCATATAAACACATCATCAATCACATATCCAATACACACATATATGTATTCCAGTTTAAAAACATTTTTAAGTAAAACTCACCTGTTTTGCTTATCACCAAAAATCCTTCCAAGCTATTACCAAGCACTTCAATTCTTTCAGCCCAATTTCACAGAATCTGTACCACATAAATACAAATATTTCTTTAAAGACTAAAATCTCTAAAATCTCCAAAATCCTCGACTCATATCGCAACCAACTATTGTGATAACCCCATGTCGCAATACACAACCCATATCGCAATCAACTATTGCGACATAGTACCATATCGCAATCAACTACTGCGATATCTCTCCATATCGCAACCAACTATTGCGATATTGCCCCATATCGCAACCAACTGCTGCGATATACCTTAAGTCGCAACCCACTGTTGCGATACCAATGAGCATGTCGCAACTCAAGGTTACGATACTCATGAATGTCACAAAGCTCAACAATGTCGCAACCCACTACTGCGACATACATGCATGTCTCAACCAACTGAGTTCATACTTAAACCATAAATCTAATCTTTTAAGCTATGCATGTTGCTGTAAATATGCAGATATGTTTAAGACTATTAACATAAACTAACCATATGCTCATTGTTGGTTCCCGGTTTGTTTATACAAGATTATTAGATCTATTAGTTCAAGTATGAGTTTGATGCGGAAGCGTATTTGAAGAACTAACAGATATGTTTGATAGATTTAGAACACACACTATCAAATAAACAGCGAAGAGAATAGATTTATAGCACAAAGACCCACTGTATTTAATATATCAAGAACACTTAGTACAGATTTGACGCTAATTGAGTGTAAGTGTTTTGTGTTGTGTGTTAAGTGATTGTGTAAACTTTTGAAGTGTAAAAACAGTGATTCTTAGGAAGAACTCAACATGAGTCTTCCTTTTATACTACTACAAAAGATCTATTCTAGACAAGAGACTGTTGCTACAGGAAAGAAGAGATGGTATGAACAGTTGGAAAACTGCATGCATTAAATGTCGCAGACGTCTATGTTGTACTAAGCCCTATTGAGTCCACTCAGAGTTTGACACGTGTTGAAGTTGGACAGGGCATGCTACCATACAAGTTGATGAACAGATCCTGGAACAGTAGCAAGTTATTTCTTTAACAGTGGTAAGATATTATAAGTATCTTGAGTCTTCAGTGAGGACAACAGAGGATCTGTAAAGTGTTTGCAGAAGTTCTGTGGTCTGGTCCTTTGTAGAGTAGTCTTCACTGGGTTCCTTGTCTTCTGAAGTTGTCTGCAGAGGCTCTGTTATTGGTGACAGAGGTTCTGAGGTCTTGATCTTTTGTAGCGTTCTTCTGTAGTTTCTTCGGTCTTTGATCACTTTTGATCAAACTTCCTTTGCTTCTTCTTAGATGCCCGGCAGAGCTTCTGTTGCACTCAGCAGAGCTTCTGTGGAAGTTCTTCTGTACTTGGCCATTTTTCAATACTTCTAATGTTTCAGAATATTGGAGCTAACAATCTCCCCCTAAGTATTGAAAAGTAAATTTTGACTTTTTGAATTTTTAGGCTAAGTTAAGATAGACAGAGGTTAAACAATACCTCAGAAGATTATTTCTTTCATTTGGAATTTATGCCAGAGGCATTTACATTTGAGTACATTAAACGAACAAAAATAAAACGTTGACAGAGGTTCTTTGAAGAGACTCAGATTTTTGCATTTGGGAAGTCGTCGAACTTTCTGTTGTCTTTTCCTACTTCCTTGAGTTCTTCATAGAATTTGAGGCAGGGATTTCTTAAGCTTAGTGTAGCATCAATCTCTTTGATCATCATCAGAGCAGATTCTTCATCCATAAGCTCTGTTGCTTTGTTCTCCTCTAGTATTTTTCTGAACATGTTCAGAGTACGGGTTCTGTACTTCTGACAGTCCATTGTCACAAACAGTTTAAGTTGATCAGCAGTATTCTTGAATACTAACCCGTACCTTGGAGTTTTGATGATCGAATTGTGTATGGCATTTGGTGGGCAGAAATCCTCTGGTGGTCTGATGCTTAGAGTAGTCACGCCTAGATCGATGGCTAGTTGAAAGTCGAGCATGCTGTAGATTAGGAGCTTTTCACGCATCGCCTTTCTGAGAACTCGATAAGATCTTTGGTGGCAGTCGTCATTGAAGTTTTCTTTCGTCCATTGCAGAAGGTCAGGTAAGTCATAGGGATTGAGGTTTCGGATATCAGCATCAGAGAATTGATTCTCTGATCTGTCAGACCTTTTGACTTTCCAGATTGTATACATCGTATGAGGATAGGTTCTCATTTTAGAGTATCTACAATAGATTACCTTCTTTATCTTGTGAATGGAGTAAACTTGATTGAACGATTTTGACTTTGTAGAGCTGAAGATGGCATTGAATTCCGCTCTTAGCTTCTGATCTCGGACATGAGCTGGCAGATCGCTCTGGAAGTGCTGTCTGTAGAGATAACTGTAAACATGCTCTTCCATTTGTTCAATGGTTGGAGTAGTTCTTGTAATTGGTCTCCTTAGCTTATCCATTTGTCGAGTGATGTCTGCTACTTTACCTTCTGTTACCTTAGCTGTGGGATCCAGGGTTGGGTTTTCTGACAGAGGTTTCAAGTTGAATGCCCAGTCCTCCTCTTCGGGTTTAGGAGTGATGAAGGCATTAAAGGCACATTTCATCAACTTCTCTGTAGCAACTGACATCTTCTTCTTTGGCTCTTCTTCTGTCATTATTCCCTTGCCTTTATCTTTTGGTTTTGAGGTTTCAGAGGTTGGGTTTTGGATTTGTGTGGGTGGACTCTAGTTTTGCGCGGGATTGGTTGTGAGGTTGGTGTTAGTTCTTTGGATGAGGTTGGAGTTTGTTCTGTGGATGAGGATGCAAGAGTGATTACCTTAGGTTATGTGGTTGGTGCATCCTCTGCTGAGATAGAGGTGTTTTGCCTCTGTTGTGTTCCTTGTGTTTCCTTCGGGGTTTCTGTTGTAGAGGGTTCTGCAGTTTTCTCTGTAGTTTTTGCAGAAGCAGCCTCTATTGTTTCCTTTGTTCTCTCCCCCTCAGGATGACCAGATGCACCATCATCAGGATCATCCTGCCTTCTTTTAGCAGCAACTTCTGTTCTGCAGGTGTCTTGAGCTGCTTGCCTTGCTGCTTGTTTCTTCATTGTTTCAAAGTAGATTGTGATCGAAGTCTTGAAGGCTTTGGTCGCACTTTTCTCGAATTCTACAGAGGTTGTTTTGGCAATGTCAGTGGCAGAGGCGATGGCAGCAGCAGCAGAAGTTTCTTTATTTGACTTTATTTCTGCAAGGGCTTCTTTAACTTCTGTGGATAAGGTATCCACTTTGGTATTTAATCCTGTAAGCGCGCCTGAAGTTGAATCTGTAAAAGTCGTGAATGAGCTTTGCAACTTATTCAATGTTTGAGTTACAGAGGTTACAAAGACTTGGAACTCATTCTTCGTAACATGTTCCTCTTGGGTAACCTCTGGAGGAACAACCCCTTCTCCAGAGTGAGTCCCTGTTCCTGGGACACCTTCTTTCATTCCTGTTTGATCGTTGAGAATGGAAGGATTTCCTTCTGATCTTCGAGAAGAAACAAGAGTTTCAGTCTCTACAGAAGTTCTGTGAAGAACAGTGTCCAAATCCACTCCAGAGGTGGGTATCGGAATGTCCTTCTTTTGACTTGGAGACTTGTCTAGAGTCTCTTCGTCTTTGTGCTTACTACTTCTCTCTGAAAGAAGTTTTGGCCCTATATTGTGCGTGGCAGAGGAAACAAATTCCTCTGTTGGGTGTTCTAGTGTGATCTGGGGCGATTGATCACGAACTATAGGTGAGTCTCTTTGATGAGACTCCCTAGGAATGGATTCCCCGGTTTCTGTGGGCGCAGAAGTCTAAAGAGTGACTTCTGGCTGTTTGGTTTGGGTAGGGGTCGAGTTGTGCGACTCTTTTTCAATAACTCCTTCTGCAGCTAGACCTGCGGAGTTAGATGTGTGGGTTGCACTAGGAGGGGGTGAGGGATGTGTGCCTTCTTCATCTTCGGCATCTTTTTCTTTTTCATTTTCTTTTCCTCCAGATGTTTCTACCCTATCCTCTAACCTATTTTCAGTAATTTTACCTATTTGGATCTCTTCTTCTGCAGTTTTTTGTCTTGGCAGAAGTGAATCAAGACCCTCTGTGATTGTATGGGTTTGCAGAGGTGGAGGTTGAGGTTGTTCTTTTTCGATTCCCTTTGTAATTGATTGCAGAGGAGAAGAGAGTTTCTTCTTCTTTGATTTCCTTTTCTTTGGTTTAGGTGCCCCCTCCTCTGTAGATTTTGACTTTCTTTTTCTTTTGGAAGAGGGAGGGGCAGAGTGACCTTGGGTTTGTGGTGGAGATGAGGGTTCTGCAGGGGGTTGTTGGATAGCAGAAGCAGAGGCAAGTGGTTCCTCTGTAGGGGTCTTGGTTTTCTTTCCCTTTTTCTTCTTCTTCTCTTTAGATCCCTCAGAAGACTTCCTCTTTGAAGGATAGAGGTCTTTCCTTATATTTCTGAAGTTCTTCTGGTTGGCCTTGTGTTTAGCCAACTTTATCTTCCATTCTTCCTCTGTTAGTCTCTCTGCAACACTACCTCCTATGGGTAATCCTATACGCGGGGGTGTTACAGAACTGGGTTCAGGAGTTCTGTAAACGCGTGTGTACTCACTAACTAGTTCTTCATTACTAGCATAACCTAACATTACCTTTGACAGTGGTCTGCTGTGCGGGTAGCCGTCCTCATGTTCTGTAGGGGTGTTCTTGGACATAGGAAATTGCTTAGGTTTGGGACCGTCCATTGGCCATTTTTGGATAAGGAGTAGGGGTTCGAAAAGTACACTGAGGATTCGCTGGAACTGCAGAGGGGGCAACCAGTTGTGATCAGAAATTTTGGCTTTCTGGGAGGCGATTTTTCTATCGATGGTGTTGATGATCTCTTGCATCATTATGGTGGCATAATCTAGTGGTAGATCATAGTGCACACCATACATGATTGAGGGAATTTGAGGTGAGCTTTGATCGATGCTCCCGATTTTTCCCGTGAGGCAACGATTTAGGATGGAGAATAAGGTATTCCACAGAGGGGGTAGTCTTGCTCTGCGGAAATTGTTCCTCTTTTTCAACTGTTGGTTGTACCCTAACATGTGCAGAAAGTCGACAAGTTCTTCATTTGTTGGTTGCGGGGCATACTTTTTGATTCCCATGAGTCCTCTTGTTGGAAGGCCAAATTCTAATGAGAACATGGTGCGGTTGAACATCAGTTCAAGACTGTTACTTTGGTTAGGTTTAGAAATATAGCATATGATCAAATCGGTGTCAGCGTCATAACGGCAAGATTGCCAAAACTGATGTAGGTAACGTACAGGTAATTGTTCAACGGTTTTGCTCAGAAGAGGGTAAAGAAAGTGGTTCTCTAGGATGTTTAGCAGGATGGCATGTTCTTTACCAAAAGCCGTAGGAGAAGGAACAAGATAACAATTGTTTGATTTAATGGGAAGGGTTTGCTCGAAATGGTCATTAGAGAAAAATTGTTGCAGGTGGGTAGTGGGTACAAAGGATGCCTCGTCGCCGGAGTCATGTCTGTTGGTATCGGCGGCGGTATGTGAGTTGTGGGAGTGCTCAGAATGTACTGGAGAGAGTGGCGGAGAGTTCATCGGTGAAACGTGAGTAGCTTTGGAACTGGAAGCCATTTGTAAGTTTGAAAGTTCTAGGTTTTCAGAAAGAAATAAGCAAGTTCGCCGGAGAAGATGAGAGAATAGTAAAGTTTTGAAAGTTATTTTAACTTAGGTTTTATACTGTGGTAACGGGTAGAATTTGGAACGGTGAAAATGTGAGAAAGTTAATAAAATTTGAGGTCCGCACTCGAGTTCATTTGGCGTGGAGCAAGTTTCCAGGACGACGTTATATGTACGTCAATGAAAACTCGACATGTCAATAGTGTCAGTGATGACGAGACGTCGTGGGCGGCCATATTAAATGAAGAGCGCGTGGGTTTAAATTTTCACCACAGTAAAGTTACCGTTAAAAAGTTACCATTACAGAAGTTCCTAAGTGAAAATCTTTACAGAAGCTCTGTGGGTACAGAAGCTCTATGATTTTGAAAAACTTTTATCTCTGTAGATTGTATCTTATGAAAATTGTTTGAAAAACGCAAGGAGATGATCGATAAATCTTTAGTAGAGAAATAGTCCTACAGAGGTTTTTGGACCTCTGCTAGAGCCAGCAGAGGCTCTGTTACAGGAAATTTCTAATAACTAATAATTTATAAACATTTTTAATCATCCAAGTTTTTGATCAGTTTTAACAATGTATTTAGGACCTATTTGAAAGTTGGTGTCCTAGAAAATTGTAAATCTCAAAGATTTTGTGCAGCAGAAGTCTTTTGAAAGATTTGAGTGATCTACAGAGGTTCTTTGGATGAAAGTACTCTGTAGCTTAAGACTTCTGTAGCATTGTGCGAGTAATTGGTTTCCGAGATGACATTCCAAAATATCGATAGAGGTTAAATTTGCGATCATAGAGCATATTCCTGGCAGAGCTTCTGTTGAGCCCAGCAGAAGCTCTATGACCTCAAATTTCTCATAACTCAAATTTTATGAAACTTTTTGATCTTTTGATTTTTGAAATGTTATCCACAGTATATTTAGGACATATTTGACACTTTTTGTCCTAGAAAACTGTTTTCAAAAACCTAAAAGTACGAGATACCAACCTTTTGTTCTTTTAGTTTGGCGAGTGTGATTTCTTCTGTCGCATTCTTAGCTCCCCTTGACTTATAAATCTCTGTAGATTCAGCAAGGTCTCCTTTTTCGATCCCCCTTGATCTAACAACCTCTGTAGATCAAGTGTCTTTTTCTGCTCCCCCTTGACCTATGCTTGGTTCAGAATAAGATAAGTTGTGCACATGACATAGGTTCTTGTTTAAAGCTATGTGTTCTTGTGATGTTTTTCTCTCTTGAATTCTTGTTTCGATTGTTCGATTGATCGATCGATGGATAGGAAGAAATCAACATGAGTCTTCCTTATATACTACTCTAAGGGGACCATAAAGCATAAGCTACTATTCACAAAGGACGGTATGAATAGTTGGACGGATGGCATGAACAGTTTGGACGTGCTGTATTGCATTTAATGCAGCAGACGTCTATTATGTACTAAGCCCTATTGAGTCCACTCAGAGTTTGACACGTTGAAGTTGGACAGGGTACGTTGCCATGCAAGTTGATGAACAGGTCCAGGAACAGTAGCAAGATATTATAAATATCTTTGAAGTCTTTGTTGAAGACCGCAGAGGCTCTGTGAAGTGTCACAGAGGTTCTGAGGTCTTGATCTTTTGTAGCGTTCTTCTGTAGTTTCTTCGGTCTTTGATCACTTTTGATCAAACTTCCTTTGCTTCTTCTTAGATGCCCGACAGAGCTTCTGTTGCACTCAGCAGAGCTTCTGTGGAAGTTCTTCTGTACTTGGCCATTTTTCAATACTTCTAATGTTTCAGAATATTGGAGCTAACATAGGTCAAGATCATCAGAGGTTCTGTAGAGGTTGTCAGAGGTTCTGAGCAGACCTTACAGAAGTTCTGTGATATCAAGAACTATTATAGATTTAAGAATTTACATACAGAAAATAATAAATAAACAAAAATATTTACATAATATACAGTATCTATGTTATACTTACAGAGGTTTTGGGTACCCATAACCGTATGGGTCCTATTGTATGAAACGCCTTTATGCATTTGTCATACATACCAGAAATGAAAGGCTTTTTGTCTTTTTGAGCATTTTGAACAGGTATAGAGCCTTTCACTATCCAAACCTTTTTCACCTTTTTAAAAGTTTGATTAACTAATTTGTCCAACCTATGATCATGCAAAAATTTCGATGTTGAGGTCTGAAGTTTTGAAAACATATTAGGCTTAAAAGATCCTTCACGATTGAATTTCCTGATCTGTTTAGCAAAAATATTATTTTTCCTTAAATTTTCCTCAAGCATCTTTTGGAGATTAGATTTGCATCTTTTCTCCAACATGATTTCAGTTGATAAATTAGAGAGTCCTTTTGTTAGTTTGGATATTTCTGTTTTAAAAATCCTTCTCTCTTTTTCAAAGTCATCTTTTTGACTTAAATCTTGAAATCTTTGAACCTTCAACTGTTCAGATTCTTTTCTTTCAGAATCAGATTCTTTCCTTTCTTTTTCAAGGATATTCTGCAATTCTGAGATTTATAAGTAAGCTTCATCGACTTTGTTTCAAGAACAGTTTTCTTCTCTTCATAATTTCCTCTTTCATTGGCCACAATCTTTTCAAAATTGAAAATTAGTTTAGAAAAGTTTAAACATTTTAGTTCAAGTCTTTTCTTTTCTTCATCTGACAAAGATAAGTTCCTTTTTAGTTCAAGATTTTCACAGTTTAAGTTTTTAACAGATTTTTCAAGTTTAGCAATTTTATCAGAAATAATAAAAATGCTTTTGTTCTTTTCAACTAGTTCTTTTTCAAGAGAAGGAATTATTTCGCGAAAATTTGTGCTGAGTTTTGAATAAAAAATTGAGTCAGCATCACCATAAAATTTCATTCTAGATATTTTAAATGAAGTTTTTAACGAAAGAAACAGTTTCTAATATGTTACCAGATCAAATGAATCGAAGATGACAGTAAAACAGAAACTGTTTGAAGGAATGAAGAACAGGTTAAAAACAGACAATTTCTATCAAAAATCTTTGTAAAAACGAGGATCACTTGATATTGAAAATCAAGCTTTGCTCTGATACCAATTGTTGGTTCCCGGTTTGTTTATACAAGATTATTAGATCTATTAGTTCAAGTATGAGTTTGATGCGGAAGCGTATTTGAAGAACTAACAGATATGTTTGATAGATTTAGAACACACACTATCAAATAAACAGTGAAGAGAATAGATTTATAGCACAAAGACCCACTGTATTTAATATATCAAGAACACTTAGTACAGATTTGACGCTAATTGAGTGTAAGTGTTTTGTGTTGTGTGTTAAGTGATTGTGTAAACTTTTGAAGTGTAAAAACGGTGATTCTTAGGAAGAACTCAACATGAGTCTTCCTTTTATACTACTACAAAAGATCTATTCTAGACAAGAGACTGTTGCTACAGGAAAGAAGAGATGGTATGAACAGTTGGAAAACTACATGCATTAAATGTCGCAGACGTCTATGTTGTACTAAGCCCTATTGAGTCCACCCAGAGTTTGACACGTGTTGAAGTTGGACAGGGCATGCTACCATACAAGTTGATGAACAGATCCTGGAACAGTAGCAAGATATTTCATTAACAGTGGTAAGATATCATAAGTATCTTGAGTCTTCAGTGAGGACAACAGAGGCTCTGTAAAGTGTTTGCAGAAGTTCTGTGGTCTGGTCCTTTGTAGAGTAGTCTTCACTGGGTTCCTTGTCTTCTGAAGTTGTCTGCAGAGGCTCTATTATTGGTGACAGAGGTTCTGAGGTCTTGATCTTTTGTAGCGTTCTTCTGTAGTTTCTTCGGTCTTTGATCACTTTTGATCAAACTTCCTTTGCTTCTTCTTAGATGCCCGGCAGAGCTTCTGTTGCACTCAGCAGAGCTTCTGTGGAAGTTCTTATGTACTTGGCCATTTTTCAATACTTCTAATGTTTCAGAATATTGGAGCTAACACTCATATTTCCCATAACATTCATAAATCATCAAAAACCTATCTAAAAACTTACATAAAACTTTATCTAAACAAAAAAGGATAGATTAAGAGGTTACATACCTTTAATCTTCACAAGTCGAGCCTTCTAATTCCAGTAACAAATCTTGTCTTTCTTCCTCTTCTTTTCTACGGCTCTATCTCTCTCTTTTCTCTCTTGACCGAAAACACACTCACACACATTCACCAAATACTAATCTTAACTAAATGGAGGACACCTCCTCCTATTGAAATGATAATGGCGGTGGTGGAGTAAGGTTTGGCTAAAAAGACCAAACAAACCCTATACTCCTCTTATTAGGCAAAACACACCCTCTAACTTCCAAATTAAAATTAAAACCTACCCCTTAACTTCTAACTCCATAATACTTAATTAAAATAATACTTTTAAATAAATTAATAACATACCTGGTTATTACAACATCTCCCCTTAAAAGAATTCCGTCCCGGAATTCAGTTAAGCGAAAAGACGAGGGTATTTGGCTCTCATTTCTGATTCTGATTCCCAGGTAGCATCCTGACCTCTATGATGCCGCCACTGTACTTTTACTTGTCTGATTTCTTTATTCCGCAAAACCTTGACTTTATGGTCAACTATAACTTCAGGTTCCTCTACATAATTCAGCTTTTCATCAACTTGAATATCTGGTAGAAAAACGGCCTGATCTGGCATAACCAAACACTTTCGAAAATTCGATACGTGAAACGCGTTGTGAATCCTGCTTAACTCTGGCGGAAGATCCAACCTGTAGGCTACTTCACCGATCCTTTCTATGAGTGCAAACGGCCCGATGTACTTTGGACTAAGCTTACCTTGTTTCCCAAAACGAATTACTCCTTTCCAAGGTGAGATTTTTAACATCACGAAATCTCCAACTTGGAATTCTAACGGTTTTCGGCGTCGGTCAGCGTAGCTTTTCTGTCTGTCTTGAGCCACTTTCAATCGTTCCCGTATCTGAGTAATCTTATTAGCGGTTAACTGAACTATATCTGGTCCCGCTAACTGTTTCTCTCCCACTTCGTTCCAACACAGAGGCGTTCGGCATTTTCTACCATACAGAACTTCAAACGGTGCCGCTTGTATGCTGGAATGATAACTGTTGTTGTAGGCAAATTCTATTAACGGCAAATGCTTATCCCACGATCCTCCAAAGTCAACAATGCAAGCCCGTAACATATCTTCTAAAGTCTGAATCGTTCGTTCACTCTGACCGTCAGTTTGAGGATGATACACTGTACTTAACTTTATTTGCGTTCCCATTTCCTTTTGAAAACTCTTCCATAATCTTGAAGTAAAACGACTATCACGATCAGAAATAATCGAGATTGGAATTCCATGTCGAGTTACTATTTCGTCAATGTACAACTTGGCTAGTCGTTCCAACGAATCCGTTTCTTTTATTGGCAAGAAGTGAGCAGACTTCGTCAATCTATCAACGATCACCCAAATAGTATCAAACCCCCTTCGGAGTCCTTGGTAGCTTCGTGATGAAATCTGTAGTAATCTGATCGCATTTTCACATAGGTATTTCTAGACGTTGTAACTGACCAAAAGGCTTTTGTTGTTCAATCTTTACCTTCTTACAAGTAGTACAATTTTCCACATGCTGAGCAATGCTTCTTTTGATTCCCGGCCACCAATAAAATTGTTTTAGATCTTTATACATCTTATTCGTACCTGGATGTATAGAGAATCGAGACTGATGAGCTTCTTGAAGTACCCGGTCACGTAAACCACCCAAACGAGGCACCTAAATTTGTTCCCCAGACACAATAACCCACGATCATCTTTTACAAGAAATGCTAATATCCCCACTAACCGTTCTAATTTCAAATGTTCTTCTTGATAGCCTTCTACTTGATACTTCTGTAATTCGTCAAAGATGTTAGGTAGAAGTTCAGCTCGTAGTGCGATGGCTTTTATTGTTCCACTTCTTTCTTGACAACTCAATGCATCAGCTACCACATTCGCCTTTCTCGGATGATAAAGAATTTCACAGTCGTAATCGTTCACCAGTTCTAGCCATCTTCTTTCCCTCATATTCAATTCTCGTTGATCAAAGAGATGTTGGAGACTCTTATGATCGGTATTAATTTGACATTTAGAGCCGTAAAGATAATGTCTCCATATCTTCAACGCGAAAACAACTGCTGCAAGTTCCATGTCGTGTGTCGAATACTGTCTTTCATGATCTTTTAGTTGACGAGAAGCAAAAGCAATCACTTTACCACGCTGCATAAGTACACATCCCAATCCCAGTTTGGAAGCATCACTGTAAACAACAAAGTCCTCGGAACCTTCAGGTAATGACAGAATCGGCGCGCTGCATAGTTTCTCTTTCAATATCCGGAATGCTTCATCCTGTTCTGCTTTCCATTCAAACTTTAGATTCTTCCGAGTCAGCTTAGTCAAAGGCGTCGCGATACGAGAGAAGTCTTTTATAAACTTCCGATAGTAGCCGGCTAAACCCAGAAAACTACCTACTTCGGTTGGCGTTCTCGGCGGTTCCCACTTTTCAATCGCTTCCACTTTCATCGGATCAACTTGAATGCCTTTCTCGGAAACTACATGCCACAGAAACTGAACTTCTCGTAGCCAGAATTCACATTTAGAAAATTTAGCATACAACTTTTCTTTCTTCAATAGCTCCAGAATCAAATGAAGATGTTGCGCGTGCTCTTCTTTGGATCGGGAATAGATAAGGATATCATCAATAAATACAATAACAAATTTATCGAGATATGGCTTACATACCCGATTCATTAAATCCATAAAGGCAGCTGGAGCGTTCGTCAGTCCAAATGGCATCACTAAGAATTCATAGTGACCGTACCTTGTGCGAAAAGCAGTTTTCAGAATGTCTTCTTCTTTAACCTTCAGCTGATGATAACCAGATCTTAGATCAATCTTGGAGAAATAACAAGCTCCAACTAATTAATCGAAGAGGTCATCAATTCTAGGAAGAGGATACTTGTTCTTGATCGTACGCTTATTCAGTTCCCGGTAGTCAATACATATTCTCATCGAACCATCCTTCTTTTTCACAAACAAAACTGGTGCACCCCACGGTGAAGAACTGGGTCTGATGAAGCCTTTATCCGATAGGTCTTGTAGTTGTGTCATCATTTCTTTCATTTCTAAAGGTGCCAGACGATACGGTGCACGGGCTACAGGAGCGGCTCCAGGAATCAGATCTATACCAAACTCTACTTGTCTAACGGGCGGAAGACTATTCAAGTCTTCGGGGAAAACTTCTGGAAATTCGCTAACAATTGGAATATCTTCCAACTTACTCTTCTCTAGCTTAGTATCTATCATATAAGCTAAGTAACTCGGGCAACCTTTACTGACACACTTACGTGCTTTTAACATAGATATTAGGCAAGACTGATGATTTCTACGATCACCATAAATCACTACCGGCCCCTTCTCAGGTAAGACAACATTTATTAACTTCTTATCACAAACTATGTTAGCTTGATTCTCAGCTAACCAATCCATCCCCACTACCACATCGAACTCGATCAAAGCTATAGGAAATAATTGTATCGGTACTCCACACCCTTCTATATTTATCACACAGCTATCAAATACTTCTTTAACCGATACTTGATTATCATTTGCAGTATCTACCATTAAAGCATGATCTAACACTTTAGGCTTTAAATGCATATAAGCACCAAATGAAGGAGATACGAACGATCGGTTTGCACCGGAGTCAAATAACACCTTAGCACGTGTAGAGTTTATTAAAAATGTACCTGTAACCACGTCCGGAGTTTCCTCCGCTTCTTTGATACCTCTTGTTCTTGGTGGTTCTATTCTTGGTACTACTGGTCTGACAATCGTTGGTTTCCCTGACGTACCCCCTTGTTGTATTCTTCCCCTCGGACAATCAGACTGTATGTGATCCGGAGAATTACACGAGAAACAAAACCGCGTTACTCGACAGTCTTTAGCAACATGTCCGGTCTTCCCACACCTATAACAAATCCGAGAATCTACTTGACAATTTCCTTGGTGGATACGGTTACACTTCGGACAAGGTCTCTCCGCTGTTCGGAAAGGCATACGGTTATCAAACCTCTGAAACCTGGACTTTTTCGGATCATACTGTGGTCCTTCCCACTTCCTTTTTCCCGCACCTTTATCGCTAGTATTTCTTCCTTTATCTTGCTCCACGGTTTCCGCGGCGTCTACTGCAGCGGAGAAGGTTTCTGGTCCTTTAGCAATTACAAAACTTCTGACTTCTGCATTCAACCCAAAGATAAACCTTTCAATCTTCATGGCCTCCGTGGCAACATAATACTCCGCAAAACGAGATTTTTCCAGAAAACGAGCAGCGTAGTCCCGAACAGATAAATTTCCTTGCTGCAAGTTCATAAACTCTTCCTCCAATTGTTTGACTGCTGCATGAGGACAGAACTGTTTCCTGAAATCTATAACGAATTCTTCCCAAGAGAAGGTAGAATATATGTCAGAACCTCCCGAAGAAATATGAGCTTCCCACCAGTATAAAGCATCGCCTTTCAACATTGCGGTTCCATAAAGTACCCTATCCTCTTCCGCGTACTTACTAGTGTTGAAGATAGCTTCTATTTCCTTCAGCCATCTCATAGCTTTCACTGGATCCCAGTCTCCTGAGTAGGTCCGAGGCTTACAACTGAGAAACATTTTATAATCACACTTTTTCATTACTGGTACAACAGTAGGAGTAATAGGCATTTCGTCTTCATGAGTAGGATCTGGTCTTTCTGTTTCAGTATCACGAGTTTGATTAAACATGGCTTGGATATTCTCTTGTAATCTTCCCATTTCGGCTGCCAAATCATCCCTTGTTACAAATTCAGCACCTCGCGACTGAACTCTGCCGCCTGTTCTGCCCCTACCTCTTTCTCCCCCTCTTCCCCTTCCTCCGACTGTTGGATTTGTTCTATTCGGATTTCCTCCTCCTTCCCGATTCGTTTGTCTAGTACCACTTGCCATTCTGTTTTCAGATAAGGTTAATATACACATAAGCACATACCCCATATAACAAGGTATTCCAGTTCAAACATGTACCTGTAAGATCACAATTACACTGGCCAGGTGTAATCTGAAATTACCTTACATGATGTTCTTTCTACCTTTTTATATTTAACATCCCAAGGTTCTACAATAATAAGGACATCCTACTTCACATGCAGTTTAAGTCTAGGTACAGATACGAATACCTAAATCCCTTAAACTAGGGCTCTGATACCATCTGTAACAACCCGGATTCCCAAACATACAAATAACACATATTTCATAACATAATTTCACCACAAAGATACATCATATTTCATTTACGGTCCCTTAGCTTAACAAAATAAGTCTTTCAGTACAAACTTTTTACATAATAACTACTAAACATGATAGATACAAAAATGCTTCATGGTTCTTTCAAAAGAAATTCCTAGATCTTTCTTATCACTTGTCTTTGTTTGCTTCACGACCTAGAATACATATTTTAAAACAAAATGAGGGTTAGACCTAATGGTCTAAGTGAGAAAATCCCGGTTAATTTGAAACCATTTACATAAATCCCATACACATAACACAATCACAGATATCAATTAGAACTCACACTTCGTGTACTTTCCTTCCTCATTCCCATGGCCATATTAGTTGGTTGCAAGCCAACCAATAAATTAACTCCGTTGTACGACAATTACAGCCAACACCGCCGTACGAGTATTACAGCCAACACCACCGGTCCTAAGCCCGGCCAATATACTCTCGTATAATACTCATGTAAATATAATATACATCTCAACATATTATATTTCCAACATAAGCATATAAACACATCATCAATCACATATCCAATACACACATATATGTATTCCAGTTTAAAGATATTTTTAAGTAAAACTCACCTGTTTTGCTTATCACCAAATATCCTTCCAAGCTATTACCAAGCACTCCAATTCTTTCAGCCCAATTTCACAGAATCTGTACCACATAAATACAAATATTTCTTTAAAGACTAAAATCTCTAAAATCTCCAAAATCCTCGACTCATATCGCAACCAACTATTGTGATAACCCCATGTCGCAATACACAACCCATATCGCAATCAACTATTGCGACATAGTACCATATCGCAATCAACTACTGCGATATCTCTCCATATCGCAACCAACTATTGCGATATTGCCCCATATCGCAACCAACTGCTGCGATATACCTTAAGTCGCAACCCACTGTTGCGATACCAATCGCATTTTGGTCGGCCCAAAAAACATAATTCAACATACCTTCATCGCATTTATATTCAAACAAATAGTTTGGCACATACAGTTTTCTATTATTCATTTTCCTAACAAATAAATTTGCATCGGTATCTCCAATGAAACAATTACGATCCCGTTTAAAATTTTTATACTCAACCTTAGTTCCACCAACCATTTCATACCCACCCTTCAACTGACAAAGAATGTTATGTGCTTGTGTAGCACCAATATTTGCATTTGACATCTTAAGAATCCACCTTTGTTGAGAATAGTCTAATTTCCGACTACTTTTCAACAAGTGCTTCGAATATTCATCAAATAAACAATGGTTATGTTTCTCTTCAAATGCATATAATCTAAACGACCTCGCACAAGGAACAACTTGATCTTCACACACGCATCACAATCAGTTCTATGAATGTTACTAATTCTTTTCTTTTCTGGACAAAATCTGGAAAACAACTCTATTGCATACAACATACCTCAAAACAATCATAGAATATGCATTTCTTTTCACAGAAGATAGTCTGACATCAAATCCTGCTTTAGAAGCATACTTCTTATACATCTCAATACCTTTCTCCAATGATTCAAAAACTTTCCCGCTTCAAATCATCATCTACTAAGGAATCCAAAGCTTCACTCCATCACTACCATCAACTTCAATAACTGAAGGGCCATCTTGACTTCCACTATAAATTTGATCTATAAAGTATATTCAGAATTATATCCAGAATGAATAAAAAATAACATAATGCATTCAACATAAATACTTTAAATATTCAGACTGAATAAAGTATTCAGAATGAATACTTTAAATATTCCTTTTGAATATCTACATTTATTCAGTCTGAATGAAGGTAGATATTCAAAATGTATATAACTTAAAATTTTATTATATACATACAATAAAATAATAAAACATATTCAAACTGCATACTAAGAACAAAAAAATTATACAAAAAATTGAACAACAACATGATGAAAATTCCTAACAAAAACAAAAAGATAAAAAATAGCTAATTTAAAATAAAGAAGTAATAAAAAAACAACATTAGATTTAAAACACTGAATCAATTTGTATTACAGAAACAAATATCAATTAAACAAAAAAAAACATACATATCGATGATTCTTCAACATTCGATAAACTGGAAAACATAGAAAATGAATCAATTTCAACGTTTCTTGCATCAACAGCATCATAATCATCAACAAAAGTGAATGCTTAATCAACAAAAAGTGTAGAATTCTCAACAGGAATAGAATCCATAGAAACAGAGTAAAAAAACTAATCGAAATCTAAATTCAACTATTTCGACCTAAATAGAACAAATCGAATCAGGCGAATGATTTGCAGGAATCGATAAACGCAAAACAATGGCGATAGATAAAAAGAATCGAGAAATCAGAGATATTTAAGGAATCGGAGATAGAAGGAAGGAATCATGCTCAGAGAAATTAGGAAACAATCGACTTAATGATGAAAAGAATAGCGATATATAAGAAAACCATATCAAATAATAAAACTGAAAATAATGAATCTGACAAAATTACCCCTGAAGCCGGATTTGAGAGTCAGCTTCAATTTGGCTGCGATCAAGGGTTGTGGTCTGTCCTCACGTGCATAATTGAAGATGAGTTTTCATTTGACTTTCCTCTACACAAATATATATATATATATATATATATATATATATATATATATGTATGTATATATATGTACATATATATATATATATATATATATATATATATATATATATAGAGAGAGAGAGAGAGAGAGAAAGAGAGATTCTCAATGATTTGCAAACCTTTTAATTCATACGAATCAATCTCAATTGTCCATCAAGGCTAATAAATATTTGGTTCATAAATATTTCTATTATTTTTTAATCTAAAGTGTTGATCAAAATAGATGACTTTTGATAATATTCCATAAATATTTCGATCTAAACAAAATGAACCATCACCATTTTCCATGAAATTCTCAATTGTTTGGTTTATATATTTCTGTGAGTTCAAAAATCTGCAAATGATGGGGGTCCTTCTCTCTCCATCCCTATCTATCTACAAACCAAATATAGAGGGATGTTTAAACGAGAACAATAACCAGTCTCTCTATCTATCTATCTATCTATCTATCTATCTATCTATCTATATATATATATATAGAGAGAGGGAGACTAATTTGAAACCCTCCAAAAGGTTGAAACCAATGCAACCCATGATCTCACCATTGATTAAATATTTAACGGTTGAGATCAACTTGAGAAATAACTACCGGATCCACTAAGCTTAATTTTAGGAGATGATTTGGTTAGATCAATGGTTGAGATGAGGGTTGCATGGGTTTCAACCTTTTGGAGGGTTTCAAATTAGTCTATCTCTCTCTCTCTATATATATATATATATATAAAGAGAGAGAGAGAAAGAGGAATGTTCAAATGAACTCATTTTTTATTGTGCACGTGAGGATGAATCTCGGCTCCTCTATCTCTATTGATCCAACAATTCATATTAAATAGAGCTTTTAACTAAAATTATTAATTAAGGTGATTAGGGGTAAAAAGAAAGAGAATTTAAACTCATGTCTACCATGTTTGACTTTTTATTTTCTTTTTTAATTAAAAACTTTAACCCCCTTAGATTTTAAAATAAATTATCTTAAAAATTACAAATAATTTAATCAAACAAATTACATAAAAAAACGAGTATTTCGTGTTGTTCGATATGACATCCATCTCGATATACTTTTTTGTTGTTTTAACCGTTTTTTACGTGAAATTCTATATATGTGTTATATTCATTATGAATAATTATGTGCATTCAAATGTGTACAACACCTCGACACTATAAGTTCGTAAATCAACATCACCTTCTTCAACACTTTCTTCAACGTTGTAAGGCATCAAAATCTTCATCACCGTAACCCAACACCCATCGAGACAAATCAAGAACCTATCGAGTTTCCGTTGTGAACCGAGGAACAAAAGAGAGCGTGCCACGTCTCCACACCTTCACGGATCATTTGTAACACCTCGATCTTTGGAAGATATCGACATTTTGAGGTAAATATGAAAATAGGATGAAGAATTGAAATACGAGTCCAACAGTTCTTTCCATAGCAAAAACGGAGCTAAAACGAAGAAGTTATGGCCGAAACAAGTTTCAGTACATCATGTGCTATAGTGCCCGCGATAGTGACACTGTCACAATCGCATGTCACAATCACCGGATGCCTAAAACTCTCGGTACAACTCGTGCGATTGTGCCAACGATTGTGACAATCACATGTCACTATCGCCCGGGGGTACCTGGACCTTTAAAAACGCGATTTTCAGCCTTTTTTCTCATTCCCACTTCACCCATTTCGTTTTTCTCTCTCAAGAACCGAAACTCTTCACCCCCAATGTCGATTTTGAGCCATTTAGCCACAAGATTCAAGATTTCAAGTGGGTTTCTTCACCTATCATGGTTTAGGAAACAAATCTTGAAACCCTTTTCATTTCATCTTATCTTATCTTGAAGATTCCTTGATTTGAGGGTTTCATCCAACTCTCTTCAAAACTCTTTCACCTTTTGGAGTACAAGACTCATTTTGGAAACCCTAGAGGTGTTTGGTTGGTGGATTCATGTGGTGGTTGAGGTAACATTCTCTTCTATTCATTAATGGAAATTAGGGTTTTGGCATAAGTTGAGGTTATTGATGAAAATGTTTGGGGAACATTTCTAAATGGTTGATTATGTTTATTGATGGTTGTAAACTCATGGATCTAGGTTTTTGGGAGATTTGGCTTGAGGATTCAAGCTTCTTCAAAGGAGCTCAAATTGGGAAAAATCTAGATTTAGCCTAAATCTAGCAAGATGAGTTCAAATTGATTTGTGAAAACGTTGTACATGTCAAAATGTCATTTTTAAAGCGATTATGCGTTTACATGAAAATTATCCATTGTTGGGTTACTTGGTGGGTTTTGATTATTGAAGGGTTTAACTTTATAAAATCTTATAAAATACACACATTTGGGATTTTTGGATACATTGATAAATAAATCGTGATTGAAAATGTTTTATTAATTAATTGCATAAATGTAGGTTGTTTGGCAAAAATGCATTTTTGTATTTGTTGAAAATATGCATAGTTTGTGTTATGGGATGTTTTGAAAATACCAACGTATGGGTTAAAGGATTTTGGTCATTCCCGACCTTGCAAACATTTGGGAATTGAAAACCTTTTAATTTTGGAGAAAAGAGGTATTTCCACTTGGGTGTTGATATGTTCAACGATTTATTTTACGAGTATAAGTCTTTTGGTATAAATGCACCTTGATGGGTGTTGTGTAAAATGATTTATATTAATCTAGAGTTGTGTGGAGTTATTTACTTATTTTTATGGAGCATGTTTCGTATTAACGTGGGGTATTTGCGTTTTATTTTATTTATGACTTTTAACACGAAATCTTTTGATTATTGAGCGTGTGTCTCGATAATTGGTTATGTTGGGTTTTGGGGACAATTATCCAGTTGATAGCTCAACGTAGAGTTTTGGTCATGATTTATATGTATATGAGAATTACATGTTTTGAATGCGCTAGTTCCTTCGTTTGGAGTCATGTAATGTTTTAGACCTTATTTGCTATGGATCCATAGGCACTTGAGTTTTATGTACAATGTTGGGACGCTAGTTTTCCACATTGTAGCACAGAATAGGCATCAGGTTTCATGGTAAGTAAGATGTGTGCCTATATGGTCGGGCATTGTCCCATGAGCAGTAAGGTGTAATTCCAATGTGCTTGGCACGGGATAGGCATTGGGTTTTATGGTAAGTAAGATGTGGGCCTATATGGCCGGGCATTGTCCCATGAGCAGTAAGGTGTAATCCCAATGTGCTTGTACGTTTGTGTGGACTTGGACATCTCAAAGTATAGTCCTGGAGGGGTTGAATTTGAGTCTCCACGGGCAATAGATCTGGAGTGGTTGAGCTCGATATGTCTTATGAGTATAGTCCATGTATTTGTTTTATTACATAGATATGTGACCTACTTTTGTGTTCCGTCACGTGCATTGTAATCGGGTCTCCCCGTCACCGAAAGGTGTTGCTTTGGGTATTTATTTTTATTCATGTTTTTGGTGACGTATTATATTTATATGGATTGTTTTCCATGAGATATGAGTTGTGGTTTATGCCTCATCCGTGTTTGGGATGTTTTGAATAATAGAGATTTATTCACGATTTCAATCATTTTGGAATTTAAATACTATTTCACTTTTCAAGTGGGTTTTGGGATGAGTCCATTTTGAGAATCGTTTTATATTAGAGCTTTCATCATGGGATTTGTGTGCGTTGGAAAATGGGTGATTTGCATGTAAAGTAAATTCTTTCTGATCTCATGATTTTAGTTATATCTCTCCCGTTTTACGAATTATATAATCATGATAAAACTCTTGAACTCGCTAGGTGTTAGCCTAACATTTTTATTTGTCGGCATGTGCAACATGTTCAGGTTGGGAATAGCTTTAACGATACTGTGAAAAGATGAGTGCTAGTAGTGTGCTCGAGAAGTGAATTGCTTAGTGAATTCTTCCGCACTTATTTTGGGATTAGCAACTTGTACTTGTGTTAAGTAACACCCGACTTTATTTGGTCACATAGTATGACTTGAGTTATTAATTGTGAGAGTTATTATACTTTTAATTTTGAGGTATTGCCAAGGATGGTTTGTAGAAAGGATTCTTATCCTCATTTGGTGATGTTATCGAAATTTTAGTCAGTTGCTCTTTCCAAATTTGGGGGTGTTACAAGTTGCTATCAGAGCATAAGTTTGAGAGATTTAGGTGTTGATTTTGGATACCTAGACTCAAACTAGCGTTCTTTTAAGTGGATGTGAGCAAATTTGCACCATTAAGCACTTTAAGATAGGATGTTTTGAGGTTGAGGAAGTCACTAGAAATGGGAATCTCGTCTAGAGTAGCAAGGATTATCATGTACGGTACATTCATAATTGCACCTGGCCAGTGTTATGGTGAACCTACAAGTTACATGTGAGTACTTGGACAACTTTGATGCGATGACCGTTGGGGTAGCGAAAAAGTTTCTAAGCGAGTAACCGTTAGAAGAGGTTGATGATTTTAGCCTTTGCCATTTGGAGTGGCAGTAAGCATGGTGATTGCATTAAGTGGACCGTTTCGAGTCGAAATTGAAGGTCGGATTCGAACCATAGGCTTATTGGATCGACTTTAATTCGAGGTGAAAATGTAAGGTTGACCGTTGTAGCTTTCAATTTGCCTTAAGTCCGAATGATGATAGTGTGACCGGAGGGATTGGAGGAGTGTGGTTTGAGACGTTGAGTGTCGACTAAGTCATGCACAAAATTTATTTATTTATTTTTAAATAAATTGCATCAATTGTTTCTTGTGTTTCCAATCGTCATACGGATTGGATTGAGAAATCTTGAAAAGACGTTTAGCACACACAAGGTTTTAAACCATGATTTTTAGCAGGCATGAAATTCTTTTATTGCAGGAATTTGCAAACTTTGTCGAGAGTTGTTTTACTCCTTGTTATTGTCCAATGTTACATTCGGACACTATGACGTCCATATTTTAATGTCGTTTATGGTTTTGGGCAAGTAACTGCGACTTGCGACTTTAACATTGGATCTCCTCCACATATGTTAAAGTTGGGACGGAGAGTTACTTCCGTTGTTTTGGTGTTTGAGCCTTGTTGAGAAATTATATTTCATGCGTGTTTTGTTGAAAGGTGTCTCTTTAGATCGTATTGCAATAAAAGATGAATTTTTGGGAATCTTGACATTTTGGTCATAACCTTGCTTTATAATTGATTATTGGCAACGAAAACTTTGGCATCATTTGATTGATTGGATGTCGTTTAGTTTCAACGAGTTTTATGGAAGTTTTGTGGGGTATTATGAAGTTTTGTTTTACGACGTTTGTGTCGCGTAGGTGCAACATTGAAATATGAATACTTTAATTATTATGTGTGTTAACTTATGGGCTTTATTGGGTATTTTGTCTCATGCGGGTTTTGTTGAGAAATACTTTTATGGCGTAACAACCAAAAGGAGTGGCTTTTGCAAGTTTGGTGTCACATGGTTTTCTGTTTTTGAGATTTGTGTTAGCCAGTTTCGTTACAACTTGTTTAAGTACGAATTGATTTATACGTGACACGAGTAATGCATTTAAGAGCATCATGGTAGTTTATCTTAATGTTTTGTTTTATGCATTGTCGGTTGTTGATACTTTTGTTATCGTTTCGCGCAAATATGTTATATTGATTTATTGGTATACTTGGCATTATAGCCACTATTTTGGAACGTTAAAGCGCATTGTTGTACGACTTGAGATTGGGGTCGATTTAAATTATTTTGCGTATCAACCAATTTGCGTGCACTTATTATTCTCCTAAATTCTAAGAAAACACATTAATGTGTGTGAGTTTCGTCAGAAGATTTTATGTTCATGTCATTATATGGATAAATGAGAAAATTTTGAAATTTGATTTAATTAATTTCCTCTTTTAAGATTTCGTATGAACTATTTGTTGCATGTTATTTTATTTCAAGAAAACTACTAGGAGAGTGTTACAAGTTTGCATGCATGTTATGATTTGAGATTTTGTCACGATATTTTAGCCGGTATCTTCAAAGAATGAAAGCATGTTGTTATTTTGGCTTTAAACTTGGAACCGCCGCAAATCATTGTTTATTCTAACCAAAGTGTATTTATGGATCGTTTCATCATTTTTGTGAAATAAACTGGCGCGTGCGAATTTTGTTCCATGTCATTTTATGGTTAAAAGGGAATTTTTTTGAGTTGAATGTCGTTTAAACTTCCTTTTGAAGTATGTACAAACCTTTTTGTTGCACACTATTTAAATGCAGAAAATTACTTTATGTTCATGTCATGAACAAATTTGTACTAGGACCGTAGTGGTTCACTTTAAAAGTTTGTTAAGCATACTTTTGCATTTGCTAGTAAAGCGAGTAGTGATCGAGTAATTTTCAAAAGATTTTCATATATGGGACGAGTGTGCCCATTTTGCACAACTGTTGAATAAGTGGTAGTGAATTTTATAAGTACAATTTATTGTTATAAAATAATTCATGTTGAAAATAATCTTATGAAATTTTCGATTGGCATAATTGTAGAGTCGGTCACTTGAAAAACCTTGAACTCAATAGGCTTTGGAAGGTTAAATAACCCCGGTTAAGGGTGAGGACACGTAAAACCTTGTTAGTAGAAGGTTGGGTTTTCGATGCATGATATTACTGTAGGACGAATGGTATCGGTTGCCGAGTCGATGTACTTTTTGTATCTGACGGGTGAGGCTCTCGGTATCTTCTGTTAATGCTAGTGGTAAACTGTTCATTTCAGCAACCTTGTTTGGTGGTTAGTCTTGATGGACGAAATTCGTGTATGAGGTTCTGTAGAAATTTGAATCTTGGTGGAGTGACTACGTGTCAACTATTGGATTTCAGAGCTAAGAACTGTTAGGGTATTTTGGAGTGTGGTAGTCCAATCTTAAGGGATAATTGTACCGCCCATAGTGGTTTTAAGAAATTCGGATTGTGATAAGTGGCGGTAGTTGAATGACCTTCTCTTGAATGATAAAGAGAATCTGTCAATTGCATGGTTGGTAATTGGAAGTATTCTAGGGGTTTTATAATCTTTGGGGCAGAAATGACCGTCCGTTTTGGAGCCTATGGACACTCGTTAAAATTAAAGGACAGTTCAGTAGCGAGAACAGTTCGACTAGAGATTTGGTTGGTTTCGGTGGTGATTGAACCTTAGGATGGTTGGAAAAAAAAGAGTTTATAAGCATGTATATTTAGATTGATTAGAAGTCGGGATCTGCCATTGAGAAAGTATGAATCACCTTGGGAGACAACCGAAGTTTTGTAGTTGGAAGCTACTCTTGTGGGTTGAGCGTTCACTTGGATGTAAGTGTAATGTGCCTGAGCGGGCATTCGTAGTGAATATCAGCATGAGGTTTGCTAGAACAGTTCTGTCAAGAATGGAAATTCGAATTTCAGTTAGAAACTGAGGGAACATGATGAGTGTTGAGTTCAGCAACCTTGGAGTGTAGGGGAATCAGATTTTGAGGACGAAATCTCTTTTAAGGTTGGGAGGATTGTAACACCCCGATCTTTGGAAGATATCGACATTTTAAGATAAATATGAAAAATAGGATTTTGGATTAAATCCTAGATTTTATAGTCTTGTTTGATGGAGAATTCAAATACGAGTCCAACGGTTCTTTCCGGAGCAAAAACGGAGCAAAAAGGAAGAAGTTATGGCCGAAGCAAGTTTTGGTACATCCTGTGCTATAGTGCTCGCGATTGTGACACTGTCACAATCGCCAGATGCCTAAAACTCTGGGTACAACCTGTGCGATTGTGCCAGCGATTGTGACACTGTCACAATCGGATGTCACTATCGCTCGGGGGTACATGGACCTTTAAAAACTCGATTTTCAGCCATATTTCCCATTTCCACATCACCCATTTCGTTTTTCTCTCTCAAGAACCGAAAATCTTCACCCCCAATGTCGATTTTGAGCCATTTAGCCACAAGATTCAAGATTTCAAGTGGGTTTCTTCACCTATCATGGTTTAGGAAACAAATCTTGAAACACTTTTCATTTCATCTCATCTTATCTTGAAGATTCCTTTTATTTGACGGTTTCATCCAACTCTCTTCAAAACCCTTTCACCTTTTGGAGTTCAAGACTAATTTTGGAAACCTAGAGGTGTTTGGTTGGTGGATTCATGTGGTGGTTGAGGTTACATTCTCTTCTCTTCATTAATGGAAATTAGGGTTTTGGCATAAGTTGAGGTTATTGATGAAAATGTTTGGGGAACGTTTCTAAATGGTTGATTATGTTTATTGATGGTTGTAAACTCATGGATCTAGGTTTTTGGGAGATTTGGCTTGAGGATTCAAGTTTCTTCAAAGGAGCTCAAATGGGAAAAATCTAGATTTAGCCTAAATCTAGCAAGGTGAGTTCAAGGTGATTTGTGAAAACGTTGTACATGTCAAAATGTCATTTTTAAAGTGATTATGCGTTTACATGAAAATTATCCATTGTTGGGTTACTTGGTGAGTTTTGATTATTGAGGTGTTTAACTTTATAAAATCGTATAAAACACCCACATTTGGGATTTTTGGATACTTTGATAAATAAATCATGATTGAAAGTGTTTTATTAATTAATTGCATAAATGGAGGTTATTTGGCAAAAATGCATTTTTGTATTTGTTAAAAATATGCATAGTTTGTGTTATGGGATGTTTTGAAAATACCAACGTATGGGTTAATGGATTTTTGTCATTCCCGACGTTGCAAACATTTGGGAATTGAAAACCTTTTAGTTTTGGAGAAAAGAGGTATTTCAAGTATTTAGATGAGTAAAACTTGGGTGTTGATATGTTCAAGAATTTATTTTACGAGTGTAAGTCTTTTGGTATAAATGCACCTTGATGGGTGTTGTGTAAAATGATTTATATTAATCTAGAGTTGTGTGGAGTTGTTTACTTATTTTTATGGAGCATGTTTCGAATAAACGTGGGGTATTTGCGTTTTATTTTTTTATGACTTTTAACACGAAATCTTTTGATTATTGAGCGTGTGTCTCGGTAATTGGTTATGTTGGGTTTTGGGGACAATTGTCCAGTTGACAGCTCGACGTAGAGTTTTGGTCATGATTTATATGTATATGAGAATTACATGTTTTGAATGCGCTAGTTCCTTCGTTTGGAGTCATGTAATGTTTTAGACCTTATTTGTTATGGATCCATAGGCACTTGAGTTTTTTATACAATGTTGGGACGCTAGGTTTCCACATTGTAGCACGGGATAGGCATCGGGTTTCATGGTAAGTAAGATGTGGGGCTATATGGTCGGGCATTGTCCCATGAGCAGTAAGGTGTAATTCCAATGTGCTTGGCACGAGATAGGCATCGGGTTTCATGGTAAGTAAGATGTGGGCCTATATGGTCGGGCATTGTTCCATGAGCAGTAAGGTGTTGTAATAACCGGGCACGTTATTGGTTTACTTAATTTTATTATTTTTGTTTTAAGGTAAGTTTGGGATTAGTTTTATGAAGTTATAAATTAAGGGGTAAGTTTTAATTTTAATATAGAAGTTAGAGGGTATATTGTGCCATTTATTGGAAGTTTGGGGTTTGTTTGGATTAACCAAACACCACCACCGCTTCTTTTTCCTTAGAAAGGATGAGGTGTATCTCATTAGTGCATTTAACAAATATCAAGTATGTGTGTGTGTGGGTTTGTCACGACAAAAGAGAGAAAAGAGAGAGAGATTGAGAAAGAAGAAAAAGGAGGAAGGAAGCAGATTTATTTCAACCGGAGTTTTAGGAAACACTCTGTGAAGAATCACGGTATGATTCTATTTATAATTGTTGTTATGGATAGTTAAATATAGAAAAGTTTCTATGAGTTTAAAAGTGGGTTTTGATGAAAGGTGGATGTTTTTGGAAAACTGAGTTTATGGATAGTTGTTTTTATGGTCTTAAACATATCTGCAAAATTACATAAACATGCATGGTTTAAATCTGTAAATTTCTGGGTTAAGTATGAACTTAGTTGACTGAGATAGTTATGAGTGTCGCAATAGTGGGTTGCGACAGTTATGGTGTTTTGCGACATTCATAAGTAACGCAACCTTGGGTTGCGACAACATCATTGGTATCGCAACAGTTGGTTGCGACAAGTGGTGTGTCGCAACAGTTGGTTGCGATATGAGGAGTTGTCGCAATAGTTGGTTGCGACAAGGGTTATCATTTTAGTTGGTTGCGATAACAGCCGAGGATTCTGGATTATTTAAGATTCTTAGTCTTTAAGGGTCCTGAACAGTAGATTAATACCAGTACTTTATGTATATGAGTATTTCAGATTTCTGTGAAGTTGGTGACGAAGATTCTTACGACTTTAATTAGAGTAACGTGACTACAATCAGGTGAGTTTTACTTTAAAATGTTTTCAAACTGGAATACATATATGTGTGGATTGAGAATGTGATAGATGGTATGATTATGTGTTTATGTTTGAAATATAATATATTGAGATGTATATTGTATTTACATGAGCATTACACTACACGAGAGCACGTTGGCCTAAGACCGGTGGAGTTTTGGCTGTACGGAGGGACAACGTAGTACAGCAGAGTAAATTGATTAGTTGGCTTGCAACCAACTAATTTGGCCATGGGAATGAGGAGTTGTACACAGCGCACGAGTCGTGCTTGGTATTTAATTACTTGTGGTTTATGGTGTTTGTACAAATGATTCTAAACTGACAGGGATTATCTCACTAGACCGTTTGGTCTAACCCTCATTTTGTTTTAAAAAATATGTATTTGTTAAGTCTAAATATGTCCTCAAGATTTAATATTCTGTCAAAGTCAAAGTCAATGTATTTAGTCTTGTGTAAAAAGTCAATGTTTGCTAATTACCTTACTTGGGCTTGAGGTATATAAGCATTAGGGTTAGCTAATTTTGTAAGGCTTTTGATCATAACTCACATATTGTAAGATACAGAGAGCCGACATAATAAGAATACACTTTCTCTCTCTACTCTCTCTCTATATCTTGTGTGAATTTCATGTTGCTTGATTGATTTGGGAATAACAATTGGTATTAGAGCAAGTTAATGAAGATTTGCTGAAGAATCTACACGATTTGAGATCAAAATTGTTGGATTTTGGAGGAAAATCGATTGATTTTCTTGATTTTCAAGAAAATCTCTTTTTCTCAAATTCTTGCAATTTTGAGTTTGATTCATCTGGATTTTGTGTTCTTGATGTTAGAAATCTGATTTGCAATAATTCTTATTCAAGAATCGAGGGCTAATTTCAGAGATTTGAGGGTCAATTTGAAGATTTTGGAGTTTTTTTGTTCATGTCGATCGTATCAGTCTGGTTCATCATTCAGATATCAAATCAGTGGTTTTCAACGAAATTGCTTTACATCATCTTGTTATAAACTATTTTTCTAACAACTCTACAAAATTTGGTGTCCTAATTCGAAGATTTGTTTGAGATTTGAAGAGATTTTTGATTCTGATCATACATTGCGCCAGATCTCAAGTTTGCGCCAGTTTATCTGGAGAAACTCATCTGATTTGCTTCAATTGCTGGAATTCTTATCTGTTTGTGCGCCACCTCAGCTGGAGTAAAACATTATTTTATGCAACATTCACATATCAAGAACACATGGAGTAAACTACATTTTTTTAGCTGGATTAAATCTCACTTTGCGCCACTCTTCTCTCACGCAAAGCTTAGTTTGCGCCACCCTCCTCTCACGCAAAGATCACTTTGCGCCATGCACATCTAGCGCAAACCATAAGTGTTTATAATTTTGTGGTGCATGTGTGTGTGTATAAGGTGTATGTGTGTGTGCTGTATGTTTAAACATGAGATGTGTACTGAGTATGTTACTGTGTGCGTGAGTGTGTATTGTGTGTGTGTGTGAGTTGTCTAAATAATTCATATGGAAATTCATGTTGTTTGATCATTTTGGGACTATCAATTGGTATCAGAGCACAAGTTTAAGAAAAAGAGATCACAAGATGATCAATCGATTTCTCTTAAACTCTTGAAGAATTCTCCCCCTTTTTCTTTCTTGAGACGGAATCTTCTTGAAAGCTCTTTGACATGAAATTGAAATAAACATTTCTCCCCCTTTTTCGATGAAAGTGAGCATCATGATCATCGAAAACCTTCTTCAATTTCAGTCGCGTCTCTGATTATCACTAACAATCTCCTCCTTAAAGAATAACCTTGCTCCCCCTCAAAATAAGAATTCTGGAGCATGTTGTATTCTCCCCCTGAAAATATGCATATATTTCATTAATGAACAGTATTTGAAATTTTAGCACAGATTTAAAAGAATTGATACAAGGAAGATAAAATTCATTGAACTACACTTTATAACTACTAACATTTGATCATTTGAAAACTTTACAAAAGAAATTCAACTTAATGAGATTTAACAAAATTTTCAATTAAGTGAAATCAAATGCATGTGTTTGGATTCAAATACAAGACATCATTGCATATCAAGTTAAAAATGTTCAGTTTCAACCCCTTTATTAAATCTATTTGGTGTGCTAGCATGCGAAATATGATTTGCAACAATCAAATATACTTCTGCAACCTATAAGAATACTTTGCTCTTACTCACACTATATGACTGAAATCAGAATTTCCACAAATTTATAAGTTTATCGCGACATTGTTATTTCCCCAAGATATAAGAGATGTGTGCTCATTGGCATCTTTTCTTTTGTGCTCATTGGCATCTTTTGATTTTGTCGTCATTGACATCTTTTGATTTTGTGCTCATTGGCATCTTTTAATCAAAAAGTTTAGTAGGAATAAGATACACCGTTAAACATGGCTTTCTATCTGTTTCTATAGCAGGATTTGTGTCAGCGGATCCCAGACCAGTTGGCCTTAGGTGCTAGGTGACGAGCACCCCTTAGAACTTACTTTCCCAAACCAGAAAGGCCACAGGCACAAACTTTCAAACTAAATGATTAGATTTAAAACTTAGAGCATCTCAATCATTTGGTTCTAAAACATAGTGCTTCCCCCATGTTTTCGTTTCCATCCATCATTCTGACATCTAGGCTTTCTTAACATTATATTCTATATAAGTCCAGAAATCCATAATTTTGAGCATTCAGCATAATTTCATTCATGTTTTGCTGACCTTTCGATTTATTTCAGAAGTGAAAGATGAAACAGATGTAACTCAGATAATACAAAAATACTTGTAAAATTATCTTTTAGCACACATTTAATTCATTGAATGAAAATTGAATATTTCATTTCATTGAATTAAATTTGTAAAGATTCAAATTTTCGAAGCAGTAGAAACAAAGTATAATACAATGTTACCTTTTACCACTTGTTCCTTGAAATAGAAAGATGTGACAGTTAAGGATATCACCTGAGAAGTATGATCATGCGGTAAAAGATTTAACCTGATAAGTACGAGTTCTAAACTGATTTGTTTAGAAGTCTTAGCCATTGAAGTACGGGTCCTGAACTGATTTGTCCAGAAGCCATTGTCGTTGAAGCACGGGTCCTGAACTGATGTATTCAGAAACCAATTACGTTAAATGCACAGATACATCTTCTTCCGAGAGTTCAACGCTTTGCTTCTAAATCTGCAAAAACAGATTAAGTAGATTTTGGTACCCAACGCGTCTTGGGTCCTGACTTGTTAAGCGGAGCTCTATAGGAAGGAAAATGATAAGTGCCATACCAAAATTGAACATTATTATTTGTAACAAAATCATTAGTACCACAATAAGAACAACAAATATTCTTTTGTGCTAACCTGATTAAATTGTTTGCGGAATATAATAAACCAAGTTTAGCAAAAGATTTACCTTTCAGGTTAGTGTTCTTGTTGGGAACATATGATTTTGGTACATCTTTTTGAGGAATCGTACCTTTCACTCTCCATTGCATGTTGACTTTCTTATATGAAGGAAGATCGGCAGATTGATACTTGGAAGAATTATCCACTGAATGATCATAGAAGAGATTAGAAGGTCGAATCGGACTTTCTGAATAGCTTTTGGATTTGTTAAATGACTTCACTTTGTAAGCTAAGTCATTCCGTTCTTTGGTCACAAAATCAAGCTTCTTCAGAATATCACACTTAACCCTCTTTTCTATCATGATATCAGTTGATAACACCGCCAAATTCCTTGTCAGCTTACGTATTTCTTGCTGAAATATCTTCCGTTCAACAGAAAATTCATCTTTAACGCTCCTAGCTTGAAATTCAGCTTTCTTCCTCTTTTCTAGCTCTTGTCTTTCTTCATCTAATTCCTTTTGAAGCTCAGAAATTTGCTTTGACAATTTCTCATTGTTCGCTTCAAAGACTTTCCTTTTATTTTCAAATTCAAGTCTTTCCTTCTCCAATTTCTCCTTTTCAAGAAATAAAACCTTCTCAAAGTCTGAATTTTGCTTCGAAAGTTTTATGCATCGGAGTTCAAGAGCTTTCTTTTCTTCATTTTCTTTCTTCTCAGAAATTGAAGTCTTTTCAAGTTCAGAAATTTCCTGAGAAAGAGAAAGAATTTGCTTTGCATAGCAATTTTTGTCATTTAAACGATTAGCTCTTTCTTTTCTGAAATCCTCTCTTTCTACTTTGAGCAGCTTTTCCATGTCAGATAACTTCTTTGTAAGCTCAATGACCTTTTCCTTAAGATCTTTATTTTCAGCTTCTGACATGTTCTGTTCCTTGTCCTCTTTCTCGACTTTCTTTTCTTCTTCCTTTCTCTTTGTAAATGCAACTTCAGATCCATGCATTCGCTTAGATAACTCGTTCCACATAAGCATTAGATTGTGTTTGAAACAATCAATACTTTTGTAGATGTGATTTGGAAGTGCAAGGATCAAATAGGACGAAGCTTCCTTGTCGGCTTTCAATCTTTTAATCTCCTCTTCTGTAAAATCATTCTCCTTTTTATTTCTGCACATTGGACATTTGGAGAATGATTTTATCAAATTCTCTCCATTTTCTCTACTCGCAATAAAGTCGATGAACGAAACACTCCATCGTTCAAAATCAGATTCTTTGATTAGCACATGTGGTTGGTTCATTTTCTCTACTCTCTCTCTAGATCTTGTGTGAATTTCATGTTGCTTGATTGATTTGGGAATAACAGTATTCCAGGTCGAGGAACTTTTATTAGCAAAGGAAAGGATAAAGTATAGTAAGCGGTTGATAGCTGATGAAGACTAGGGAATGCTTGTGTTTTGTATTGTATAGTTTTGGGACTAAAGGACCGTACGTGAATTATTATGTATCTTTCGGTTATGAAGCTATGATATGTGAAATATGTTATTTGATGTATGTTTTTGGGAACTGGGTCGTTACAGATGGTATCAGAGCCCTAGTTTAAGGGATTTAGGTATTCGGATCCATACCTAGACTTAAACTGCATGTGAAGTAGGATGTCCCTGATAATTTTAGAACCTTGGAATATTAAATATAAAAAGGTAGAAGGAACATCATGTAAGGTAATTTCAGATTACATCTGGCCAGTGTAATTGTGAACTTACAAATACATGTTTGAACTGGAATACCTTATTATATGGGGTATGTGCTTATGTGTATATTAACTTTATAAAAATCAACAGAGTGGCAAGTCGGACTCGACGTATGGATAGAAATGAAGACAGGTATATTCCTATAAACTCTACACGTGCTAAAGTGCTATTTGACTTCGGTGCAAATCGATGAACTGTGTTTTCTTCTTTTGTTGCTTATCTGCATTAGAAAAGTATTTGATAATTGTGTTAGAGATATAGATAGATGTGGAATGCCTAATAAGCTATTTTCGACAGTCTTGTTGAAATTCGATGTAATAGTGAGAACTAAGTATTTATACCTTTTTGCTTAACCGAATTTCGGGACGGAATTCTTTTAAGGGGGAGATGTTGTAATAACCGGGTACGTTATTGGTTTACTTAATTTTATTATTTTGGTTTTAAGGTAAGTTTTGGATTAGTTTTATGAAGTTATAAGTTAAGGGGTAAGTTTTAATTTTAATATAGAAGTTAGAGGGTATATTGTGCCATTTATTGGAAGTTTGGGGTTTGTTTGGATTAACCAAACACCACCACCGCCTCTTTTTCCTTAGAAAGGATGAGGTGTATCTCCTTAGTGCATTTAACAAATATCAAGTATGTGTGTGTGTGGGTTTGTCACGGCAAAAAGAGAGAAAAGAGAGAGAGAGATTGAGTAAGAAGAAAAAGGAGGAAGGAAGCAGATTTATTTCAACCGGGGTTTTAGGAAACACTCTGTGAAGAATCAAGGTATGATTCTATTTATAATTGTTGTTATGGATAGTTAAATATAGAAAAGTTTCTATGAGTTTAAAAGTGGGTTTTGATGAAAGGTGGATGTTTTTGGAAAACTGAGTTTATGGATAGTTGTTTTTATGGTCTTAAACATATCTGCAAAATTACATAAACATGCATGGTTTAAATCTGTAAATTTCTGGGTTAAGTATGAACTTAGTTGACTGAGATAGTTATGAGTGTCGCAATAGTGGGTTGCGACAGTTATGGTGTTTTGCGACATTCATAAGTATCGCAACCTTGGGTTGCGACAACATCATTGGTATCGCAACAGTTGGTTGCGACAAGTGGTGTGTCGCAACAGTTGGTTGCGATATGAGAAGTTGTCGCAATAGTTGGTTGCGACAAGGGTTATCATTTTAGTTGGTTGCGATAACAGCCGAGGATTTTGGATTATTTAAGATTCTTAGTCTTTAAGGGTCCTGAACAGTAGATTAATACCAGTACTTTATGTATATGAGTATTTCAGATTTCTGTGAAGTTGGTGACGAAGATTCTTACGACTTTAATTAGAGTAACGCGACTACAATCAGGTGAGTTTTACTTTAAAATGTTTTCAAACTGGAATACATATATGTGTGGATTGAGAATGTGATAGATGGTATGATTATGTGTTTATGTTTGAAATATAATATATTGAGATGTATATTGTATTTACATGAGCATTACACTACACGAGAGCACGTTGGCCTAAGACCGGTGGAGTTTTGGCTGTACGGAGGGACAACGGTGTTGGCTGTAATTTTAGTACAGCAGAGTACTTAACTAATTTGGCCATGGGAATGAGGAGTTGTACACAGCGCACGAGTCGTGCTTGGTATTTGATTACTTGTGGTTTATGGTGTTTGTACAAATGATTTTAAACTGACAGGGATTATCTCACTAGACCGTTTGGTCTAACCCTCATTTTGTTTTCAAAAATATGTATTCCAGGTCGAGGAACTTTTATTAGCAAAGGAAAGGATAAAGTATAGTAAGCGGTTGATAGCTGATGAAGACTAGGGAATGCTTGTGTTTTGTATTGTATAGTTTTGGGACTAAGGGACCGTACGTGAATTATTATGTATCTTTCGGTTTGGAAGCTATGATATGTGAAATATGTTATTTGATGTATGTTTTTGGGAACTGGGTCGTTACAGGTGTAATCCCAATGTGCTTGTACGTTTGTATGGACTTGGACATCTAAAAGTATAGACCTGGAGGGGTTGAATTTGAGTCTCCACGGGCAATAGATCTGGAGTGGTTGAGCTCGATATGTCTTATGACTATAGTCCATGTATTTGTTTTATTACATAGATATGTGACCTACTTTTGTGTTCCGTTACGTGCAATGTAATCGGGTCTCCCCCGTCACCGAAAGGTGTTGCTTTGGATATTTATTTTTATTCATGTTTTCGGTGACATATTATATTTATATGGATTGTTTTCCATGAGATATGAGTTGTGGTTTATGCCTCATCCGTATTTGGGATGTTTTGAATAATAACGATTTATTCATGATTTCAATCATTTTGGAATTTAAATACTATTTCACTTTTCAAGTGGGTTTTGGGACGATTCCATTATGAGAATCGTTTTATATTAGAGCTTTCATCACGGGATTTGTGTGCGTTGGAAAATGGGTGATTTGCATCTAAAGTAAATTCTTTCTGATCTCATGATTTAAATTATATCTCTCCCATTTTACGAATTATATAATCATGATAAAACTCTTGAACTCACTAGGCATTAGCCTAACTTTTTTATTTGTCGGCATGTGCAACAGGTTCAGGTTGGGAATAGCTTTAACGACAATGTGAAAAGATGAGTGCTAGTAGTGTGCTCGAGAAGTGAATTGCTTAGTGAAGTCTTCCGCACTTATTTTGGGATTAGCAACTTGTACTTGTGTTAAGTAACACCCAACTTTATTTCGTCACATAGTATGACTTAAGTTATTAATTGTGAGAGTTGTTATATTTTTAATTTTGAGGTATTACCAAGGATGGTTTGTATAAAGGATTCTTATCCTTATTTGGTGATTTTAGCGAAATTTTCGTCAGTTGCTCTTTCCAAATTTAAAGGTGTTACATCATTCATGTATTATTCATCATGAATAACGTATCATTTAGGATGAACAATACAGCATTCAGAGTGAATAATAAACGATTCATGAATCCATGTATTATTCATCCTGAATGTTGTAAAATTCATCCTGAATACTGTATTATTCATCATGAATAGTGAATGAGCGTTCACATTTGTTATTCATACTGAATGTGGACATCGGGAGATGTGCATACGTATTCATAATGGATAAAACCAAGTTTCCGTTGCGAATCGGTGAACAAAAGAGAATGCGTCATGTGTCCCCACCTTCACGGGTCATTCATATATTATTCATCATTAATAATGTATCATTCAGGATGAATGATACAACAATGAGAGTGAATAACACACGATTCATGATGAATAATACAGGAATCATGAATTCATGTATTATTCATCATAATGTTGTATTATTTAACTTTGAATACTGTATTATTCATAATGAATAGCGAATGAACGTTCACCTTTGTTATTCATACTGAATGTGGACACCAGGGGACGTGCATACATATTCATAATGAATACAACACACATATATATATATATAGCATTTCAAGTAAAAAAACGGTTAAAATAAAAAACTATATCGAGATAGATGTCATATCGAAGAGCACGAAATTCTCGTTTTTTGATGTAATTTGTTTGATTAAAATATTAGTAATTTTTAAGATAATTTATTTTAAACTTTAAGGAGGTAAAAGATTTTTAGTTAAAACATAAAAAGTCAAATAAGGTGGACGTTGATTGAACTTCCGGTTTTCCCTAATCACTTCTCAGTTAATCTTATTATGTTTAACCGTTGATTAGTTTTCTAAAATTTGATCAATGGCTAAACTTGTTCCTCACGTGCACAATGAAAAATGAGTTTTCATTTGAACCCACCACTGACCACTGTATATATAGGGTCAGGTTAAGGTTTGGGGGAAAACCTCAAAAATACGGAAAATTGGGGAACACCCTTGTAGACTTTCATCTGGACGATATGCATTTGTGCATATATGTAACTTGTAACATGCACACGTGCAAATGCACAAATGGATAATGCATAAGTGCATAAAAATCAAAACCACAACTTAATTTACTTGTATGCACAAGTGCATACCGTTCAGATGAAGGGCTACTAGGGTGTTTCTTAGTTTTCCATTTTTTTGAGGTTTTCCGTGAACCTCCACCCTCTCTCTCTCTATCTCTATCTCTCTCTCTCTTTCTCTCTCTCTTTCTCTATATATATATATATATAGTTGGGATGATCTATGAAAACCCCTTTTTGTGTAAGGTGAGAACATTTATGATTGTTTGGATGAATTGATTTTTGATTTAACAGCTAAAAGAATGAGGGCTTTCAACTATTTTCATCTGATGACTTGTTAAAGTTTCATTCATGATCACATAAATAAATAGATGAAGATTTGTGAAATGAAAGTAGATACAGGTGGATGATGGTTTCTATTCTCACATTCTCACCAAATATTCATTCACATGAAACACATCCTTATATGTATATAGGGTCAAGTTCACGGGAAAAACCAAAATTGAAAATTGAGGAATGCTCTGGTAGCACTTCATCTGACGATATGCACTTGTGCATACAAATAATTCGTAATATGTATCATGCATAGAAACTAGAAAATAACTTAAGTTACTTGTATGCACAAGTACATACCGTCCAGATGAAAGGCTACAACAGTGTTCATCAGTTTTCCATTTTTTGAGCTTTCCCCTTGAACTTCTTTTTATAGACACCTCTCTCTCTCTCTCTCTCTCTCTCTCTATATATATATATATATATATATATAGAAAGAGAGAGAGAGAGAGAGAGAGGGAGGTTCAAGTGAAAACCTAAAAAATGGAAAACTAAGGAACATCCTGGTAGCCTTTCATCTGGACAGTATGCATTTGTGCATATGAAGGTTGTTTTTTTTTTGTTTTTATGTACTTGTGCATTATGCATTTGTGCATATGCACATGTGCATGTTTCAAATTACATGTATGCACAAGTGCATACCGTCCGGATGAAGGGCTACCATAGTGTTCTTTAGTTTTCTGTTTATTTGAGGTTTTCCCTTGAACTTGACCCTATATATATATATATATATAGAGAGAGAGAGAGAGAGAGAGAAATTTTGAAGTATATATATTCTTTATTGAATGTATTCATTGACAAAATACAATTTCGCTGTTTGGTTTGAGCGATTATATTTAACCACCCAGGCCCAAACCACAAACCAAACCATAATGGCAATTTACAAAACTTTCAAACCGAGCGTTTGGTAGTAAGTGACCAAACCGATAAAACCTAACCACAAAATGCGGCATGGTCTGATCGGTTTAGACGGTTTAGCCTTTTATGGGCTTTAAACTGAAAAAGATAAAATCTATATCCAAAATCAAACTTCTAACCACCAATATAACAATATTTAGTAGTATACCTAATTTTAACAGAGACTTTTATATATAAAGATAAAAATAAAACATTGACCAAGTCGAAGGACAATTAGAATTTTAGATTTGATTTTTGCTGGACTTCAAAATTTTGTCAATTTAGAAAACGCGATCAATTGAGAAAATGAAAACTAAAAACACAGTGTCTTTAAGGAACTTTTTTAATTCAGCCATAAAAGTTGAGCATACAACATAAAAACTAAATATGATTTAAACATGTGTACTTTTGGTGGTCGGTTTGGTCCATACTACTAAAAAAAGTCAAACGGTAGATCAGACCGGACCGAGCGGATTGACTATTTTTTAGGTTAGATCGGACCGCCAAACCACTCAAACCACCAAAAACAATCATTGATTCTACCGAACGGTCTAACAGTTTTTTAAATACACCTAACAAATATAGTCAATAATTTTGTACATATTTTGATGAAATTTATATAGTATATATTTATTAATGAGTACATACTACCTAAAATACTATTTCTCGATTTATCCATGGTTTGACATAGGGACGGACCTGATAAAGGGCACATGGTGGCACGTGCCACCGTATTTCTTCTCCGGCGAAGGGTAAAAATTTCCATTTTCGTGAAGGTGTCACCGTATCGATTTAGGAGGTGCTACCGTATTCATTTGGAAACTACAAGAAGTGCGCCTAAATTGAAAAAAAGGCCCAAATCTTATACCCATTCAACCAAAAAAACCGAAAAAATCTCTTGAAATCAACAAAAAATACCGAAAAAATCTCTTGAAATCGATAAAAAAATTTAAAAATTCCCTGAAATCAAGAAAAAACCGTTAAAAATCTCTCGAAACGCCGAAATTTGGCTAAAAATACATCGGACGATATTGAACGTTGATAAAAAAAACGAAGGACACTTCGATGAAAACGGTATGAAAAAATATAGTGTCACCGTATGAAAAAATTTCTAGGTCCGTCCTGGTTGGACATCCCCTCCCCCTCCTCTCTTTCTCTCCATATATATATATATATATATATATATATATATATATATATATATATATATAACCATAATCTAACCCATGTGAAGTTCTAATCATAGGATTACTCCAGAAACCCCTATACCCATTTTTTATTTATTCTTTTTGCAGTAATCCCCGATACTTATTTGTTTATAAAGGCATAAAGCTTTAAATGGTCATGATTAATTTTTAAAGTAATCAATTTCCCATTAATGGAGATCATCATGTGGAAAGACTTGTACATTTTCATAATTTTCTATATGACTATATATATAAGTAGATTATAGTTTCTATCACGAAAATTTTGATGTTATATGAAGCTTTTGGTACGTTGTGTGGTTTAATGTGACTACTATATATGTGCACTTTATGTGATTGAAAAAAGTTGGCATCCACAAACTGTTGCATCTCAGCATATTTTGGAAAAGAACACATTTGATTACGAAACATACCCACCAAAACTAGCGGAATCCACGCAACAGAAATTACTACTATTGATGTGATCAAGAGTGTTGTCGATATATTAACTGCTAATACCCCGTACACATCAATTGTATAACGCCCTTAGTAGTTCTCAATCTGGCACCCAGTTTCCGCCACCACCCATTAGAGACATACAAGCGTTATTTGGGTCATTTATGATAGGGTAACGACCATTGTAGCCGCCACCTCAGCCGGATGATGATGGGGATGTGGATGAGGACTCAGTGACTGACTCCTAAGTATTATGGGGGATTGTTATATGGAAAGGGGGATTCACAACGTGGATGATTTGGGGTCAATTTATGATGGGCATGACATGTTTAATTCTTCTGACTTTTCAAATTCTGGGGTTTCAAAGTTCTTGCAAAAGAGCAAATCTTTGGGAGGTTTGATTCATCTTTTTCACTCTCACCACAATATGTTATCTTGTTCCATATAAATGCTAGGCTTCATTAAAGTCTATGTTTGTTTTTATTAGATAGACTAGTAGTGTGCACCACGCGTTGCGCGGTGACGATAAACATAACTTACATATATGATGTTAACTTTACTAATAAGTTTCGAATTATAAGCATTGTTAGCCTAATAAGAAAAAAGTCTTTGATTATTAAGCATTTTGTTAGATTGTTAGCCTAATAAGAAAAAAGACTTTGATTATTAAGCATTTTGTTAGATTTACAAAATATACATATTTTATTTATTTATAAGCATTGTTAGGTTAAACAAAAAAATAATAAAACAAAATATACAAAATATACCCATTTTATTGATTTATAAGCATTGTTAGCTTAAACAAAAAAGAATTAAACAAAGTATACTAAAATAATACACATTTTATTGATTTATAAGCATTGTTAGCTTAAACAAAAAAATAATAAAACAAAGTATACCAAAATAATACACATTTTATTGATTTATAAGCATTGTTAGCTTCAACAAAAAAATAATAAAACAAAGTATACCAAAATAATACAAAACCAAAGTATACAAAATAATACAAAAGATAATGAAAGGTTCTACTCAATTAATGCAACAATTTAAAAAAAAAACAAAAAATCTAAGAAAATTCTAAAGCCTCATTGGAGGCTTCTCCTTAATCATCTCTTTTACATTTTGCTTTATATATATATTGATGTTAGCTTAAACAAAAAAATAATTAAACAAAGTATACCAATAGTAATACACATTTTATTGATTTATAAGCATTGTTTTAAACAAAAAAAAATAATAAAACAAAGTATACCAAAATAATACACATTTTATTGATTTATAAGCATTGTTAGATTAAACAAAAAAATAATAAAACAAAGTTTACCAAAATAATACAAAACCAAAGTATACAAAATAATACAAAAGATAATGAAAGTTTCTACTCAATTAATGCAACAATTTTTTAAAAAAAACCAAAAATCTAAGAAAATTCTAAAGCCTCATTGGAGGCTTCTCCTTAATCTTCTCTTTTACATTTTGCTTTATATATATATATAATATATATATATATATATTGATTCTCCATCAAAACTTCAAATTCTGAACGATACCAAGTAATTGTATTAAGCTATAATACTAGTCTGTGAAGTTTCTTTATCAAATTACACTGTCTTTTTAATCATTCAAGCTACACCCAATTTGTAGATTAGGTTGTAGAGGTGATTTATAGAAGAGAATTGACTTTTAAAAGTTTAATATTTAAAAATTGGCTTTTAAATAGCTTTTAGCCACAACAAGTCGTGGCAGAGAGAAAAATATTTAAAAATTAAAAATTATCTTTTAGCCACGACAAGTCATGGAAGTAGAGAAAAATATTAAAAGTTATCAATTAGCTTTTAGCCTCGACAAGTCATGACAGTAAAGAAAAATATTTAAAATAAAAAAAGAAATACATGGCAGTAGAGAAATATTTAAAAATTACAAATTAGCTTTTAGCCATGAGGCAGTAGAAAAAAATTATTTAAAAAATAAAAAATAAAAAGTTGCTTTTTGTCACGACTCACGACAAGTCGTTCCTATAGGGAGCTACAACAGATCAACAACCACAAACTCTTTAGCGACGATTGTCGTCGCCATAGACCTAGCGACGATATTGATCTTTAGCGATGACATTTTTCGTCGCAATGACTAGATTTGATGTAGTGTGAACTTAGGAATCACCATTATCGAATTGGTTATAAAACACATCTAGCTCATACATATTTATCGGACTTTAAACTACATCGAGTAGCTATATATCATAAAGTTATCAAACACATCAACCTTGTGCAAGTATATATTCTTGAACTTGAAAGTGCATCGAGAAAAGATCGAACAATTAATGAACCCATCAATCTTATATATGCATATTTCTTGAATTTTAAACTTATCGAATGGTTATCGAATAAGAACACAAAGGAGTGGAGCTTTTCAATTTGTATACTCATATGCACATATGGATACAACAAGGATATTAATCATGATTTCCTAATTAATCTAAAACTAAAATATGAAGATGCATACATGGATACTATTACAACCTGTTTGCCCATGTCAAAGATCACTTTCGACGTTCTAAAAAAGTCCTATGATTCACATTAAACATACTTTGTTTAAACTTTGAAACTAAGAGCATCCACACACGTCTTGCAAAGCTCCTTGCAAGATGACATAACATGCCATGTGGCTTGCAAGGTCTTGCAAGAGAACCCATTTCTTTCATAATTAGAAAGATTTTTCACAAACAATATATATTAAACAAATGCATTTTTGTTTAATTTAATTAATTTATTTGTTTGTTTAAACATTAATTATTAATATGTTTATTAAATTTACATTATAATTTATTATTTTAAAAAGGAATTCGGTCTTGCATGTGTATGGAATGTGTTATTGCAAAACTGATATGATACTTTAGAAAGGAGTATGATCTTGCAGGGGTGTGGATGATCTCAAATTACCCATAACAAATTAAAGAAGAGAGATAATCTGATCATACAATATTAACCAAGTCAAACTAATCAAAACATTTGACGACGTGCACCGTACATCAACTGGCATTTTAAAATGACCAAAAGCCATGTTAGGTTTTCACATGAAGCCCCACAACAAACTCAAACCAAGTTCTTTATATATATATTTCCAGCGTCAATTCGGCATCCAATGCCAAAACACTATAAATACAAGCATCTGATTGTTTAAACACAAATTCAATTCTAAACCCATATTGTTTGGATCAAGAAAACTAATTCAAACGATTATTTCCTTTGTGTGTTTACGCCGCCACGTACGAGTATCATTCTCTTTAAAAAAAAATCTCAAGATCGAAATGGGCATCATTCGATTTCCTTCTTTGAGTGCCAAAAACAAGCATTTCAGCAAATTGCATTCGCTTTGCAACCGAAACAAGTTGGATGTACCCAAAGGTTATTTGGCTGTCTATGTTGGAGAAATTCAAAAGACTCGATTTGTGGTTCCATTATCTTTTCTCGAACATCCTCTATTTCAAGATTTACTACGCCAGTCAGAAGAGGAGTTCGGATTTGAACATCCCATGGGAGGTCTAACCATTCGTTGCCGAGAAGATGCCTTCACCGATATCATCTCAAGATTGCCTGTTTCATGATACAAACAACGTAGGTTGAATTTTTTCTGGGAAAATTGATGGAAGAATTTTTTTACACCATCTTAATTAGGGAGAAATAGCTTCGAAATTACCATGTAAAATCCCCTGCCAACACATTTTTTTGTGGTAAGGGGCTTCACCATATTTGGAACAATCATGTATGCATTTATGATGTTATAAATTGTAGAAAGAATATAGTTCCATTTCTTGAATCCGATGCACTTGGTTAATCTCTTACTTCCAACATTTTACATAATATAGGTCATATCTATAACCAATATATACATAATCATCATGAACTAAATTATTTTCACCATCAACTACATCACTACTAAACGAAAGACTTTTACCTACGAACTTTTCCCTGGGAAATCTGTCGCTAAAGAGAGATTCGTCACGAAAGTTGTTGGATAATTGTGATCCCAAAACAAGTAATCAATCAATGAACATCAAATTGGCCATCTCTATATTCAATAAGAGAAATCCAAGTACAATGAGCAATCTAGTGCAAAGATGATGTGTGTGTGTACTTGGTGTAAAATGGATGACCTAATTAGGAAGGCTAGAGAATGCAAACATTATATACCTAGGGTAAACTATGACCCTATTACATATATGGTCCCTCTACTTAGTACAATAACATTTAAGCAATAACATTTAAGCACTAACATTCTCCCCCTTTGTACAAGTAGAGGCAAAGAAATTAGACGTCCACCGGAGCTACATATCTTTTCCGAATTCCGAAGATGAACTCGAATCTTCTAAGCGCAATACGGTGCTCCATCCGGTTAGATATAGCAGTTAGTATTTCTCCACTCAGCTCTTTCTCCTTATCTTTCAACTTCACTGCTCCATTCGCATCTAAACGTAGTCTGCTATCCAGGTGGATCTTGATTAACATAAATGTACCATCACTGTACTTGTTCGCTTCGATGATCCTCATAAATCTTTTCTTTGAATCCCTATCGAGGTAAACAACTCCCAGATCAGGTTTCTGTAACACGGTGTAAGCTTGAAATCCTTGAATATCAGGAATACGTCGGTTCGGAGGTCTGATGTTGACATGGGTTTAGCGAGCTTCTAAAGCCATCTGAAAATCTTTCAAATAAGAGAACTTAAGAAAATTACGCATAAACCTTTTAACGCTCTTGAAGGCTGCAGACCACTCGATATCTTTTTTCGGTATACTTCCAATGCAGCTGTAAAGACTCAGAAGATCATCAAGATGTAGACTCTTGAAGTCAGCCTCGGAGAATTCACAAACTGTACCATTTGCCCTTTCTACTGTGAAAATCGGATACCAGACTTTTGAAAGTCTGTTGGAGTCAATCTTCAAAATCTTCATAATCTTGTTGTCAGATCTCACTTCATCTATCTCTTTGTCTTTGTTTTTCATAACATAAATGAATTCAATCTTTTGAAGTGTCGGCCAGTCTTCTATACCATACACCCTTTCAAGATTGATCCTCTGAATATCCCTCACAAACATATCCATTTTGATGCTTTCCTAGTACGGAGACAAAATCTTCACACGTAGACCAGTAGCCACATATCCTGGCTCAGCATCTAATATTCTCTGAAAGAAATCCAGTTCAGCATCTAATACATGATCCCTGATTCTTCTTTCGGCTTGGATTCGGACAATCGGAGCAATTACGTGAGCAATCGGAGCTTGTGGAGCAGGTGGAGCTTGTAGAGCTTGTGGAGCTTGATCGGAAGTACCCACACTCTGATCAGTTGTCATTGTCGGTTCAGAATTCGGAGCCTCATTATCAGAATCCTGAGCAGCCATAATAACTCCGGTAACATCAAAAACATCTTGTAGCTCTCCTTTGATCTGGACCAAATTCTTCTCTGGATCCTCATCTGAGTCAATATAGATGAAATCATTCAGAAAATCATCTGCCATCCTCTCCTCCCCGGTTCTATTGTCAACAACCGCAGGCTTTTCAACCCCAGTTAAGACATCAGCTAGAACTTGTATTTCCTCCACATCCTCCATAACTGTATCAGTAGCACCCGTTCCTGTTCCCTGTTCACCTGCTTGTTGATCTGAACCCTCAACATTACCAGTAGCTGTCCCACTAGATTCACCAACCCCAGCAGATCTCTTCTCCCCCTCATGTTGATCAGACGGATCATGATCATCATGTCTTCTTTTCCGAGAGGCTTCGGCTTGAACACCACATGCTTCTTCGACTACAATTACCCGTGTGGCTAGAGATTGATATCCAGCAAGTAAGGCTTTTGTCATATCTGAGAATGAGTCGGTCATTTTTTGAATTTGTGTATCTGTGGATGTTGAAGCTTGAGGTTGGGTAGATTGACGAAGTAAGGAAATTAAGTCAACCTCTTCAAAAGTACTAGATTCACTTCTGGCTAAAAGGGGGGATAACAGCTCAGATTTAAGCTGGTCTTCAGATATTTGGTGTAAAGGTACAGATGATGGATGTTGTGGGTCTGTTTGAGTTGACTGTGGTGGAGGTTCTGGTGTAGAGGACGACTCAGCAACGCCTTTGCCTTTCACAGCTCTACTCACTTCTTGAGATAGCTTTCTCATCTCTTCTTTCATTTCAGCCGCATGAGCTTTATACGAATTGCTCAAAGATTTAACAACTAATTCCATCAGCTTTAGTGGCACAAAGTTATGTGGAGGAGGACCAACCAACGATAGTACATGTTCAGTTTGTTCGGGACTAACACCCAGACCACTTAGGTTATTGGTTGACATAGCAGTTGAAGAGATTGTATGGCCTATGTTCAATGCTGGCATAGTGTTAACATTGATAGGTCTTCCGCCCGGTCCTCGTGAAGCACCAACGAATGGCGACGACACTCTGGGCGTTCCGGTTGGGGCACGTAAGCCCGCAACTTGTTGAGGTGCCAACATTCGTGTCCTAGGAAAGGATGTAGTACCAAATGGTCCTAGACTCTGTGTGCTCTAAATAAATGGCGGTGGCCGGGGCAGGAGCCTACCTGTTTCAATATCAGCAGACACCGAGTGTGTCGCCGATAGCAGTTGTGCTTGATCCCCTGTGGCAAATGAAACATCGGCAAATTGAGATGCCGACGAGTGGCTGAGTGGGCTGTGCAATGCATGGCTGGGTCCACCATGTCTGTTTCAATACGCAACGGCGACAGACGCTCGTTGGTAGATGATGTGGCTACCCGGCTTGGATCAGGTTGGGGAGAGCCAACAGTTAAAACTTTTTCTGGCTCTATCACAGCATCACTCATTTCTTTTCTCCCTCCAATCTCACCACTACCTATTTCTACATCTGCTTCTACTTCTTCGTTTACATGTGACGGACCAGCATCATCGGTAGCATTGACAAGGAGTTCAGTATTCCGTGTAGAATCAGCATCGGAGCTAACAACACGTCTTGGTTTCCGACCCATGTGTCTTGGAATAAGATCGGCGTCAGAATCATGGTCGGAGTCATCATCATCATCAAACGGAATTGGAGGTTCAATCTCATCATCTTGGTTAACTGCATCATCATCCGAAGATGATGCAGCGGCATAAGCTTTATCCCATGAGATATCATCATCAAAAACATTCACTGAAGGTCGTCGGGGTGGTGGTTGAACTGGTCTGGAAGAGAATGCATGACCAACAGTCCGTAATCTTCTCCCGACTCTCTTTCTTTTCATTCTCCTCACCTCTCGTCGTTCAGAAACACCCCCATGTTCCTGAACCCCCTCGACATGTTGACCCTCACCACCTAATGGGTTTGCATCGTGGGGAGGTCCCTCCAGTTCTGGATTGACCATCAATGCATTATCTAACCTATATCTAATAACTACCCCGGACTGTCGGTCAACATAAGCAAGTAGGTCTTCCCGAAGAACCGCGATGTGAGCAAAGTCAATATGTGCCGGCATCCGTAAATAGTGCATATATTGGCTCGGGCCTCGTGGATGATCAGCACGTTGAGGTATTTGATTGTTGTCTCTTTCTTGGTTTGGCCTGTTCTGCGACTAGCTCAATGATTTCGTTCCAGATTAGAACAGCATAGTCGATGTTTCGGTTGAAGATAAATGCATGGAACATCCGTAGGGTGGGTAAATTCGTCTTATCGACGCTTGTGTGTTTCGAGGTCATACACCGATTGAAGATAGAACATATAGAATAGTAAACTCTTGGGAGGTAGTTTCGTCTAAACTGTGAAGAACCGGTCAGAACATGATTGTCTGGATGTTGATATCCAAGACTTCGGATATCGGCAAATAATTGTTCTTCAGGGACCAGATCCTCAAAGTTTTCGGAATAAGGAAGGTTAAGCGCACGTCGAATTCCTCGTAGGGTGAATGTAACATCAAAGTGGTCAACTTTGGCTGAAAAATGTGGTCGTTGATCTGTGGGATGGAACTGAAGTGTTCTCCAAAATTGTTGGAGGTAGATGGCCGGTACTAACTCAACTCGGGTGAGCGCAGTACGTAGAGGATGACCGCGGATGATCTCTATAACAATCTGATGATCAAATGGAACCGCTAGGTCTAGATGATGGTTATTGTCACGGAATCTTAGAAAGTTCGCCCTTGGAAAGATTTCTTCGTCTATGTCATGAGCATTCACAGACGGGTGTGATGAACGATGCGAACGGATGATGGTGTTGTCATCCGAAGCATTTCCATCAGGATCAGCCATCTGAATCACTTAATAGATTAGAATAGTGCCAAAGTTGGATTTTGCCTTGAAAATTTTTCAAAAATTTCCTAAGTCTTGGGCATATCGCAACCAACATAAAAGTCATATCGCAAGCAATTGCGATATCGCAGTGTGAAGTAGTGACATGGAGTTGTCGCAACTCAAGGTTGCGATGTAGTCCTTGTCGCAACTCACAGTTGCGATATCGATGAATGAAAGACCATTGCGATATGATTGAATATATGAATGCAAGAGGGTTGCGATATCGATGAACATTGAACTAAAACCCTAAGTGTTCAACCCAGATTTTCTAGTTTTCGCACAAAACATGTTAAAAACTATATGACTAGGCTCACAAAACCTACGTGAGTAAACCCTAATCGATTTCTAACACCCTAACAAACATACAGATCGATTTACGCAGATATATAAAAAAATCGAACCTAAAACCCTAAACTCGAATGTAGCATGCGATTTAATGGACCAAATCAACTGAGACTTAAAGGAAAGTACCTTGATATAGATCTGAATGGAATGTAGTGATCAAAAACACGAAAATCACCCATGAAAAAACGAAGTCGCAGATCAGTGGAGAGAGGGTTTTGAAGAGGTTTTGGTTGAGATATGTTGAAAAGTCAAAACCCTTGCTTTTATACGATTTTGAAATCAGTGACACGTGGCACAACACGATTGGTCCAAGGTTTGACCTGCCACGTGTCATCATATCGCAAGGAACAAGTTGCGATAAGATATTCAAGCGTATCGCAACAGAAGGTTGCGACACGTTACTGTTCACTCGACCATATCGCAATGCACAGTTGCGATATGGAAACCACTTGGTTTCAAAGGGATATCGCAAACGAAGGTTGCGATATCGTACTGTTCACACTTCCATATCGCAATGCACAGTTGCGATATGGGAACCTCTTGAGTACATTGAGATATCGCAATAGAAGGATGCGATATCTCACTGTTCATTGTGAAATCGCAATGGAATGTTGTGATATTAATGTAACTTAGACAAATTTCAGATTAAAATTGATCACATTGGAAGATGTCCAACTTCCAATTGATTCAGCACTCAAGATTTTTAAACACAGTTTTCACTCCCCCTTAAATGATGTAAAGATTTTACAAAATTGTTTTCATCATTTAAGAGTTAGTGTTTAAAGACAAATTAGAATACTTACCTTCACTCCTCGGAAACAGATAAACACAACGAATCAACACATACATGCTAGGTATGCACACTCCCCCTAGATTTGTGCATATGATCAGTTCTATAACTCCCCCTGAAATCAAGAACATACCTTTCGTGCAGATACAGATATCATAACAGATCAAAGATAAGACAATTAAGAAATGAGAAGAGAAGAACGAATTGAAAAAAAATACTTATGATACAATGAGAATATGACAATTTAATTAACATATATTAAAAATAGAATATGATGAAAATATTAGTGTATTAATCTAGAAGCAAAGTCTAGATTAAGATACAAACATTTCCATCTATTATATATTTAATATATGAGATTTAAACTTTCATATTAAGCATGCCGAGCTTGGATACGAGAAAATTGAAACGTTTTTCATCCAAGGCTTTGGTAAAAAGATCAGCAAGCTGATACTCAGTTGTAACAAAATATAATTCAACAGTTCCTTTCTCAACATGATCTTTTATGAAATGATACCTGATGTCGATGTGTTTGGTTTTGGTTTTGGTATGCTGGACAGGATTAGCAGATATAGCGATAGCACTCTTACTGTCGCAGTAAATGGGGATCTTTTCGTATTTATACCCATAGTCCATGAGTTGGGTCTTCATCCAGAGAACTTGTGAACAACAACTCACCGCGACAACGTATTCTGCTTCCGCGGTTGAAGTTGAGACACAATTTTGCTTCTTTGATGACCAACTCACGAGCTTGTCACCCAAAAACTGAACATGCCCAGAAGTACTCTTTCTGTCCAACATGCTTCCTCCATGATCAGCATCTGAATATGTAGAGAGTTCGAAGCCGGTTCCCTTGGGATACCACAGTCCAAGGTACAGAGTGCCTTTCAAGTACCGAAAGATCCTTTTTACGGCTCCGAGGTGTGACTCTTTTGGATTAGCCTAAAATATAGCACAGAGACAAGTTGAAAACATTATATCTGGACGACTAGCGGTTAGGTACATTAGAGACCCGATCATTCCTCTATAAAGCTTGACATCAGCATCAACACCGTCTGGATCTGGACCTAACTTAGATACAGAAGCCATAGGCGTACCGATCGACGTACAGTTTTCCATCTTGAATTTCTTCAAGATGTCAAACACATACTTCGACTGGTTGATAAAGATACCAGTTGAAAATTGTTTAACTTGTAATCCGAGAAAGAAATTAATCTCTCCCATCATACTCATTTGGAATTGAGTCATCATAATGCCCGAAAACCAAGTACAAAGTCCAGGGTTAGTCGAACCAAAAATAATATCGTCAACGTAAATCTGAACTAAAAGAATATCACCTCCTTTGCGTAGAGTAAACAAAGTAGTGTCGATTTTACCTTTCACAAAGCCAGCGTTTAGTAGAGAAGTAGATAACTTTTCATACCAGGCACGAGGGGCTTGCTTGAGACCATAGAGGGCTTTGTCAAGAATGTAGACATGATCTGGATGTTCTTTGTCCACAAAGCCTTCTGGTTGAGACACATACTGTAACATCCTAAATCTTGTTGTTAATATTTTAATAAGATTTAGAAAGTATTTGTATTTGGAGTAACCTTGAATTATATAGAGTATTATAATTACATTAGGGTTAAAATACAAATGTTGAAAGTTTAAAGATTTCTTTTGAGAATATTAACTTAAGGGTTATTATTATGAGTTTTATTTATGCATGAGGTGTGTATTGTTATTCCTTTAAAGTTTGAGGGTTCATTATGACAACTAGTTGAAGTTGGGGGTTGGTTTTGAAAGTTTGGGGTGACTCATGTTATTAAGGGTTGAGGTGTCAAACCCTTAGTCTTTATAGACTAATTGTAAGTGTGAGTTGTGGTGTGTGTTTCGGTTTTGAAAAGAAAAGAGAGCCGAGAGAGATTGAGATAGAGAAAACGAGAAAAGAGAAGGAAGAAAGGAACTGCTTGGAATTCTATAATCTGGTGTTGGTTTGAAGAATCAAAGAGGTAATCATCTCATTAAATTCTTCATCTTTTTAGTTAAAAGTTTTCTATGAAGTTTTAGATGGGTTTTGGTGAATCTTGATGTTTACAAGAATCTGAGTTTTTGGGTATGTTAAGATGAAGTTATTAAACATATCTGCAAGTTTGTATAATCAAACATAGCTTAAAAGTGTAAAAATCTAGATTGAAGAATGAACAAAGTGGACTGAGACTTGGATGAATATCATCGAAGTCGCAACCTTGAGTTGCGACATTCATGATTGTCGCAATAGACCGTTGCGACTTGGATTTGGAGTCGCAACAGTTGGTTGCGATTTGGAGTGGAATCGCAGTGATGAGTTGCGACTTGGCACTGTAGTCGCAACAGTTGGTTGCGACTTGGGTCGAAATCGCAATGGTGGGTTGAGACTTAGGTTGGAATCGCAACAGTTGGTTGCGACTTGGAATTGGAATCGCAATAGGCGATTGCGACTTCAGTTCATTCCGACTTGAGATGTAATTTTAAGAGATTAAGGATTCCTAACTGTGGAGGGTTCTGTTTTATAATTAGTAATCAGAATACATGTAAATTGATTATTACAGTAAACTGTGGTAGTGGAGAAAGAAGTCCTTACGAGATTAAAAAGGATTAAAAGAAGTGTGACTTCATATCAGGTGAGTTTATTCAACTCTCTTTAAAATTCAGTAATTAATATTGAAATAGATGTTTTATATGCATGCTTGATTATGTTTATAAAGACTTGAATAAGTCAGAGATAAGTCCAAGAGGGCGATTAAAAGTTATGCTACAATGATCCCCGTGCTAAATTGCTATGAGGGGATAGTTAAGAAGTTGATGAACCGGAGTTATTAATATTCCTTATAATAAATATGATTATTTGCTATATGCAATCTGTTATATGATTATGAACTCTAAATACGATTTTGAAGCTATATTATGATAGATTATAAAGACCTATCTATGAGTCCGAAGTGTAGATTAACAACTGATATATTTAACTTCTGAGCTAAGTTACAAAGAGGGGATAATTAAGAGATTGAGATGAGGAGATAATAATATTCTTTATATTTTTTATATATATAGAATATGTTCAGAGAAATGATATATTGTATGCCGGACGCATATAGTAGTATCGATTATTATGTGTATATGTTATGTGCTTTTACTAAAATAGGCATCCGGTCATCGGGGGCACTTGGGTACGGTATAATGGGAACCGATTACTCGCCATTGACCAAAGGGATGTAATTTTAGTAATTGGGTGTACCTTGAATCATTGGGGGTCCCGCTTGAGTATCGCGAAATTATAATCCCATTGGGACCATTGATTCTGAGGTGGAATGTGGAATAAACAGATTTTGTTTAATAATTCCCATTTCGATTTGGGAAGATCGGAGATTTCCCAGTGATGAGAGGAAGATCTGAGATAGGCATAAAGTAATTTGTAATCTCTACTTCCTGATTAAGAAATAGGCAAGTTTTGACTTGTAATTTCTTGTGTGAAAAGTAATTAACTGTGAAACTGAGATGATTCATAGTAAACTCTTAATTTTATTGTTATGATTAAACGAGTTAGTCATATGTATGGGAGTGGGGTAGATTCCCCGATTTGGAAAAGAGTTGTCGTACGGTAAGATGGGTGAGAACAGGTTTGAGTTATCTGTTCATATTTTATTTATTAAATTTTAATTTGATTTGAGTATTCTCACTAGGCGAAAGCCTAATGTTTCAAGTTGAATCTTCTTACCAGGTACAAGCTCCGGGAAGTAAGTGGGAATGAGAGAAGAGAACATTTGGATATATTCAGACTTAAAGATAACGGAGGATCTAGATATTCTTTGAAGCTTTTGGGAGGGTTGTTTAGATAACTTGATTAATCTGATTGTCTTGATGTGATTAGATTAATAAGTTATTTAAGTATGAGTTGTATGTACATAGAAACCTTACAATTGATCCTCAGGTTATATAAGTTTGAAGTTTTTTTTTATCATAACTTGGAGTAATTTTAAGGTTTAAATTGACCCTGTTTTTAGGGTGTTTCACATACACTTCTTCCTTAAGGACACCGTTCAAGAAAGCGGTCTTCACGTCCATTTGATAGACGGTGAAGTTCTTGAAAGCGGCATACGCAAGAAACATCCGAATTGCCTCAAGACGAGCAACTGGCGCGTACGTCTCGTCATAATCTATCCCTTCCTGTTGCCTATACCCTTTCGCTACCAAACGAGCCTTGTTTCTCACAATTACTCCGTCTTCATCTTTCTTGTTCTTTAGGACCCACTTGGTACCGATAACTGTCTTACCTTTGGGTCGCGGAACTAGTCTCCACACTTTAAGAGCTTCGAACTGATTCAGTTCTTCTTGCATCGCAATCAACCAATCAGGATCTTCTAAGGCTTGTTGAACTGTTGAAGGCTCAACTTGACTTAAAAAGAGTGCATATAAGACTTCATTTGCGGTTGCGGAAGCGGATCTTGTCTTGACTGGTTCAGATACATCACCAATCACCTGATCAATTGGATGACTGCGTGTCCACTTAGTAGAGTGTGGATGGAGAGATACAGCACCTTCATTGGGGTCTACAAGTGAAGGATCCTTATCAAAGTTCAACTCGATCGTCAGTGTCGGTTCCGGATTTGAGACAGGTTGCTTGTCAGAATTGACAATTGGCACAGCCTCAGGAACTGATTCGGTAGATTGTTCAGGATTGTTGTGATTACCCTGATCACCAACAATAGAAGTTGTTCCAGATGAAGAGGCACCACTTGTAGATGCTTGTAGTCGTGCTTGTGGAGATGTCGTTGTTGTGTTCCTTGGAGAAGTTACATGAGTAGTTGTACCAGTATTCGATGTAGTCAGTACCGGTGAAGGACCTGACATATTATTTTGTACTGGTGGTGTTTCAACTTGAATCCTGTCATTTTCAGATGAAGAGGATTTATCAGTGTTAAAATAGTCATCATAAAAGTGTTCAAACAAAATATCAAGTTCACTTGGATTAGAGTTAGAAGTGGAAGCTTGATCCTTGTTTGAAGATCTAGTCATCATTGGACGGATTTGTCCAGATGCTAGAATTCTTGATATTGCGGGTTCTGTACTGTTTTGCACAGAAGCCATAGCTTCAGATTCATCAACCTTGACATTTATGCTTTCCGTCACAGTTCTGGAAGACTTGAGGAAGATTCTGTATGCTTTTGATGTAAGTGAGTATCCGATGAAGAAACCCTCAACACCTTTAGGACTGAATTTGTTCAGGTTGTCCTTATCGTTCAGCACAATACACCTGCATCCAAAAACACAGAAGTAGTGTATCACAAGTTTCCTATTATTAATTAACTCATATGGATTTTTACCAAACCGTCGATAAATGATTTAGCGGTTTTGTGTATAGCATGCCGTTGCAACAGCTTCAGCCCATAGGGATAATGGTAGATCAGCGTAGGACAGCATCATTCTTGCGGCTTCAACCAGTGTGCGATTTCGTCTTTCAACAACTCCATTCTGTTGAGGTGTTCTCGCCGCAGAATATTGATAGGATATTCCTAATGACTTGAAGAAGTCATCAAGAGTCCTGTTCTTGAACTCTGTGCCATTATCTGATCTAACAGTCTGAACTGTTTGTTGACGATTCACTTGAAGCTGTTTGATTAACGAGATGATCAAGTCTGGTGTTTCGTCTTTTGAGCGTAGGAACTTGACCCATGTGTATCTCGAATAATCATCGACAATTACTAACACATAACGTTTGGCATGAATACTTTGAGTCTTCATCGGACCACATAGATCCATATGAAGAATTTCCAAAGCTTGTCTTGTGCTGTGTTCGGGTTTCGGTGGATGAGAAACATGCTTCATCTTCCCCTTCTCACAAGCAATACATAAATTATCTTTCTCAAATGTCAGAACCGGTAGACCTATGACTAAATCACCCAACGTCAACTTTTGAATGTAACGAAAGTTGAGATGAGATAGTCGTTTATGCCATAACCAACTTTTCTCTAACGTCGCTTTTGACATCAAACATACATTAGTCTTGGGCTTGAGTGTTGATAGATCAATGGTGTACAGATTAGATTTCCTAGAACCAACCAGAAGCTCATCTCCTCCGTCGGTAAGAACAGCACAACGGGTCTTCTTGGAATGGACTTCTAGGTCTTTATCACAAAATTGACCTATACTAAACAAGTTGTGTCCTAAGCCCTCGACGTAATTTACTTTTGTAATCCGCACATTATCTTTTACAATATCCCCATAACCTAAAATTGAAGCATATTGATCATTTCCAAACTTCACTTTTCCACAATCTTGTTCTACAAAATTAACTAGCAGCTCTTTTCTTCCAGCCATGTGCTTTGAGCAGCCTGAATCTAAATACCATACATGACTGGGCTACAAAATGAAAATTAAACGGTTTTAGGTACCCATTGCCAATCGGGTTCTTTCAGGTTAGTAGGCTTGGATTTAACATTTTGCTTTCTATAACCGGTTTTAATATAAGCATTTGAATAAAACCAATGATTATAGTCAGACTTGCAGATAAAATCATCCACACCACAAGAAGCACAACAAATTTGATCTCGTGCCAAATTAATCAGTTGTCGCATTGAATAAACCTTGTAAGGAACTACAAGTTTTCGTCTATTGCCAACCTCATAATTAATAACATTCGAAACAAAATTGTCTTTCTTGGAATTTAAAACATTTAAAGTAGAGTGGGATGATTTGATCTGGGCCACATCCTGTGTGGACTCCTTTATTCTCCACTCAAGACGCGTGTTGTTTCTCAAATTATGATCTGAAAAACCAGACAAATAAGAGTTGTAAGCTTTTGAATATTGAGTCTGAAAAGAATTAACACGCTTCTTTCTTTTTGTTTTTCTTTTCTTTTTCTGTAATGATGGTTTTGATTTAGATTTAGAATGATCATCATTAACTGAAACTTTCTCAGCTTATTTTGAAGATTCTCCTTCCAAGATAATCTTTTCAGGTTCCTCTTCATTTATTAGAAAGTCAGAATGATCTGGAAGTTTGGCACAGAAATCAAATTGAACAGGTGCTTCACATACAGTTTTACCTTTGTCCTTACCAACATTCTCGCTTTCAAAATCAGTATCAGTGTCATATGATGGGCTATCATTATTATCAGACTTGGGAAAAAGAAAGTCATTATATTTTTTCTGAAAGATTTTATCTTCTTCCGTAGGAAAATATATAGGAGGATCATTATCAAACTGATCTTCCAAATCCCAAGGTTCAAAATCATCTTGGTCATTGGTTGTCCAGTCTCTCAAAATAGCATTTCCTATAAAAGCTTTGCATGAGGAAATATCTGAATCTGAAGATTGTTTTTCTTTTAAAGCTTTTTCTTCAGATATTTCCTCAAGTTTGATTTTCATTCCTTTTAAACTTTCTGAAAATACAGTGAGCAAAACTTCCTTTTCAATCTCAAAAGCAAGCTTCTCGTCATTTCTGACTTCTTGAATATTGCTTTGGATCTTGCTTTCGAGGTCCATGAGTTTTTGTTCAAGAACCATTGGTGGGAAGTATCTTTTACCTTCAAAAACTGGTTTGTCAGTATTAACCTTTTTAGTATTTCCTTTTTCCTCCGGTTCTTTAACAACATGACTCTCAAAGTAATTGTTTGGTAAGGTTTTCTTATTATTCAATGCCTTTGCATTGTCTGGACCATACCAAAAAGGAAGTTGCATTTTAACTGTGGTTTTCCTTTTTATTTCTTCTTCAGCCTCATAGTCTTCACCATCCATCTTAAGACACTTGATTTGAAAGTTTGAATGTACGGCAAGTTCAATCCATTCAAATTTATACAAAGTGGGAGATTTTGATAAAGCATTGCTCAGGTATTGTGGATTGTCATACCCGATTCCCCACTTTGAGTTGAAATATCTGAACTTATTTGGTTTATGCATGTGAATTGTTTGTTCAGTTTGACCTGCTTTGTACAATTTATTTTCCAGATCCTTGACATTTTCACATAACTCGTCATTTCTGTCTTTGTAAGCATGCAAAAGACTCTCAAACTTACTATTCTTGACTTCCGAACTCAGTAATTTATCCGATAGTTCAGTTATTCTGTCTTGAAAATAAGCATGACCAATCTCAAACTCAGCCTTTTTCTTTTCAAAATCCTTAATTTGACTGTCTTGTTCAATTAGTCTTGCCTTTTGAGTGGAAATTATCTCATCTGCTCTATCCTGGTCTCTTTTTAGATTTTCTAATCTTTTTGTTAAATAAGCTTGTTGAGTAAAGAATTGATTGTAAAGATCGGAATGTACCTCATTAGAAGTAGACTCTGAACCTTCACCATCAGTTTTCTTGGTCATGAAGCACATCTTAGTCTGAGCAGCTTTCTCACCTTCAGCTTCATCATCAGTCAGATCCAGCCAGTATTCTTCTTCGACCATCAGTGCTATCCCCGATTCTTTCTTCTCGGCAAGCAGCAACTTGTTCTTGTAGTACGTAGAATCCCTGACTTTCGGCTTCCAACACTCTTTTGAGAAGTGACCAGTCTTTCCGCAGTTGTAGCATTTTGGAGCTTCCTCCTTCTTCTCAAATACCTTTTTCTCTTCCGGTTTCTTATACTCCTCTCTCTTGTACTCAGCTTTCTTGTCATCAAATCTCCTGCTAGACTCAACATTTGCCTTATGTTCAAAATTCTTAGAACCAGAAGAATATCTTTGATTATTTGACCCGGGACTTTTCCCAAACTTTCTCTGAAAGGAGCTAGAAAGAAGTGCCATAGCTCGTTTCATGCTTTCAATATCATCTATCTCACCTTCTCCATCCTGTTCTTCATCAGAATTCCTTGAATATTTCCTGCTGGGTTTGACAGATAATAAGGCAAGCGGATCCAGTTCTTCTTCCTTTACTTCTCTTTTCTCTTCCTTCTTTTCCTTCTTCTTTTTCTTGGCTCTCTTAGCTTCAGCATCTTCTTCATCTTGTTTCAAAGTCTCGTACATCTCTTGAAGAGGCAAAACATCCAACTTGGTATTTTGTTTCATCCGATGAGCATACTTCTTCCACTCAGGTTGAAGAACATTCAGAAACTTCACATTATGCTCAATTATTGACTTGTTGATGTTGTATCTGTTCAGCTCATTCAAGATAGTAGTGAAGCGGTCATATGTGGAATCAAGAGCTTCACCATCTTTCTGTTTAAAACTCTCATAAAGATTAATTGCATTGGAAATTCTCATCTGGTTTTCAATCTCAGAACCTTGGTAAAGTTTTATCAACTCATCGAACATGGCTTTCCCGGAATAGTTCTTGCTATCTACCTTTCGGTAAATATCATTTGTCAACGCTTGAATCACGAGGGACTTTGCCATTTTATCTCCATAATACTTTTTCTTCTGATCAGCATCATAATGAATTGGTAAGATCTCAACCCATGCTGGAATTGGTTCCCTGTCAGTAAGAATTCCTCTTTTCATCTGTTTTTCCATCGGCCCATTAATCAGAGAATTAGAAATAAATTCTCCGTTCTCTTGTCTTTCCACATAGTCCATAAATCGATCATTCCATATTTTAAATTCTTTGGAAAAAAGAACCGGTGGTTTGTCCTTCGACCCAATGGTTAAAATATCTCTTGCAGTCATAATTGATTACTCGTAAATGATCGTTTGTATTCTTTAGATTCGATTAGTTGCAAATAATTTCAAACTGACTTGTGATGTCTCAACCCACTATATGTCTCAACCAACTGATGTCGCAAGTAATGATGTCGCAACAAACTTGATATCGCAAAACTGATATCGCAACAAAAAAAACTTGTCGTATCGCAATAAGAGGCTGCGATATGTTACTGTTCAAACTCCTGAAACTTGCGATATGGACCACTAGAACAGTGATTTTAATCCAAAACAGTAGGTTTTTCAATAAAAGTCCGAAAATCTGTTTTTGCACAATTTGAGACTGATTCTGATGTAATTGTGGAATCAAAACATGCAGAAATGAATATCAAACACTCCTAGATTGATCCTAATCCATTTGAAGCACTCAAGTGGCTAAAATCAATAAGAAATGGATGAAAATATGAAGAACACTCAAAATGCAAAAAAAAATCCTCAAAAACTAATATGATCTAGATGAAATACATTGCTCCGATACCAATTGTGATCCCAGAAACAAGTAATCAATCAATGAACATCAAATTGGTCATCTCTATATTCAATAATAGAAATCCAAGTACAATGAGCAATCTAGTGCAAAGATGATGTGTGTGTGTACTTGGTGTAAAATGGATGACCTAATTAGGAAGGCTAGAGAATGCAAACATTATATACCTAAGGTAAACTATGACCCTATTACATATATGGTCCCTCTACTTAGTACAATAACATTTAAGCACTAACAATAATGCAAATCAATGACAGACTACCCAGGTATTCTCTATGTGATCTATGGGTATTTTCTCGAAAAACATCAGATTCTACAGAAGCATTGATATTTTCTAGGTGATCACCGGGTAATTACCGACGGAAATTTTCCTGAGTAAATTTTGTGAGTAAAAGTCATTTGTTTTGTAGTGCGTGAAGAATACGGATGAATTTCGATTCTAGTCAATAAGGCCTTCATACCGAAACTAACATGTTCTGTCAAAAGTGTGCAGAAAAATACCTGAGTTATAAACAAATATAACTTTGTTCCTGTGTGATTGTTGCATGTGATGATTGATTACTTTGATCGAAGATGGATTGCTCACATTACTGTGAAGGGTTTTGATGATTCTGAAGACTGTATATGATCAACACTTTTTTGTGTCTGGTGAAGTGAGGTTGATATAATGTTGGCCAAGAGAGTTCGCTCGTATCTCTACATTCACCCGATGAATCTTACGCTATAAAATGAATGAGTCCAAGGTGATCTATTCAAAGTTCGATTTCTCTTTTATTTTTTTATTTCCGATCTCAGGTTAGGCTCTCATTCTACAAGTTTTAAAGGCCATGAATACCACCAAAACAACAATTTCATAAGTCAGCAAAAGAACTCGTTGAAACATCCAAATAAGACATTTGAATTAAATGTAGTTCTAAATTGGGGAGCGCGTTAGGCATGTCGCCCCATCCGCTAAACCCTAGACCCTAAAGCATGCACTCGATATAACTGTGGTGCGGTGTAGTGGACTTAACCGGGCCTCAACCGAACCAGGAAAGATGGGATGCCATCCTCATCCACTGGGCCTCCACTAACCCAAACGGTGACACCATATTTTTTCATACGGTTTTTATCGATGTGTCTTCATGTTTTTATCAACGTTCAATATCGCCTAATTTGTTTTTAGCCTAATTCCACTGTTTCGAAGGATTTTTAAAGTTTTTTTACTTGATTTCGAGGGATTTTTGAGGGTTTTTTTCGATTTTGGAAGATTTTTCAGTTTTTTGGTTTATTTCAAGAGTTTTTTTTTTTAGTTTTTTGGTTGATTACGAATAATACGGTTGCACATTCTAAATCGATATGCTTGCACCTTTCACAAATCTAAATTTTCTTTACTTTACGGCGATGAAACAACACGATGGCACGTGCCACCGTTGGCACCAGCACCACTCCCTTGAAGTTTAATGTAGTTCTGAATTTGTGTAATCATTTATGCAATATCGATACAACCATTAATACTCACGTTACGTATTGCAAGAAAATTTTCATGGTAACGTTTTTATATTAATTCTTACTTTCTCTTAGGGGGTGTTTGGGATTGCTTATTTAAAACAGCTTATGCTTTTTTACAAAAGCGCTTATCAACTTATTACATGTCAAATTGGAATTTTATATAAAAAGTAAATTAGGTTTCAAAGTTAATAAGTTGTTTTCAATAAGTTTGAATCATTTGACTTATCAAAAAGTGCTTATCATCGATTTGGCACCGCTATAAGCATCTTTCTATTCCCTCGTAAGTCAAAAAGCCCTTAAAATAAGCAATCCCAAACACCCCCTAATTAAGTAAAAGGTTTAACTTCTACTTTAAGTAGAGTAGTTTGATGAGCTTTGGTTCACGTTAATTTGACGAGTTGCAGATTTTTGATTTGCTCAACATTTTCTAATTAATTCCTTGCTTATACTAATCATTAATGATTAATGGAATAAGAACAGTTCAAGTTTCTTGGATTCCCATGAAAACCAAGTCAAGTCTTTCATTGAAAACAGTAATGAATGCTCCTCAAATATCGTGCCTGGCAATATATCTTGGATGAAGATACGCTTATCCGTGCATGTGAGCTTCTGAATACTGGCAGCTGCAATTTAGCAGTCACCGAAATACTTTCGTTTCCATATTATATAGGGAATTTAATTAAAATACCTAAAGTTTGACCTCAAAAATATCCAAAATCTCAAAGACTTTATCAAAATACCCAAAATTTCCGCGGTGGGCCTCGCAATCGCGGGTACACACCCACGTGTCACGACTATTTGGCCAAAAGTCCTGCGGAGCCCCTCAACTATGCCCGCGGTGGCAATTTTGGCCCCTGTCCGCGGAGGTATCCCGCGATCGCAGGATGAGGTGCCACGCAGGGTAAAACCCTAATTTCTTTAATTGCCTCAACCACCCCCCCCAACCTAAGGTTCGGCCGCTATAAGAGAAAGGGTGGGGGAACATTCGGCCACCACTTGTGATTAAAAAATTCTCTCCTCTCCCAAACTCTCTCAATTTTGTCATGTGGAATACGCGCTCGGTTTGTTTGAAGATGGCTCGTGTTACTCGTTTGGTATGTTTTTCTTAAGTTTCTTGTACTTTTCTTGTATGTTGTTATTTTAAATTTTAAAATATATGTTATGTATTTGTTAGAGTATTTTTAAGTTTGTTGTATGTTTGAATGTGTTATTTGTATGTTATAATGTTGTCTTTATTATATATGTTAAAGTTTTTTAAAAAAAGATGTTATATTGGTTTTTTAAAAAAGATGTTAAGAGTGTTTTTTATAAAAACATATGTTATTTTTTTTTTATAAAAAGATGAGTGTTTTTTATAAAAAAAATGTTAAGAGTGTTTTTTTATAAAAATAAATGTTAGTGTTTTTTTTATAAAAAGATTAGTGTTTTTTATAAAAATAAATGTTAGAGTGTTTTTTATAAAAATAAATGTTAGAGTGTTTTTTATAAAAATAAATGTTAAGAGTGTTTTTTTATATAAAAAAATGTTAAAGTGTTTTTTATAAAAATAATTGTTAAGAGTGTTTTTTATAAAAAAAAAGATGTTAAGAGTGTGTTTTTTATATAAAAAAGATGTTAAAGTGTTTTTTATAAAAATAATTGTTAAGAGTGTTTTTTATAAAAAAAATGTTAAAAGTGTGTTTTTTATATATAAAAAAGATGTTAAAGTGTTTTTTATAAAAAAAAAGATGTTAAGAGTGTGTTTTTTTAAATAAAAAAGATGTTAAAGTGTTTTTTATAAAAATAATTGTGATAGTGTTTTTTATAAAAATAATTGTTAAGAGTGTTTTTTATAAAAAAAGATGTTAAAAGTGTGTTTTTTTATATAAAAAAGATGTTAAAGTGTTTTTTATAAAAAAAAGATGTTAAGAGTGTGTTTTTTTAAATAAAAAAGATGTTAAAGTGTTTTTTATAAAAATAATTGTGACAGTGTTTTTTATAAAAATAATTGTTAAGAGTGTTTTTTATAAAAAAAGATGTTAAAAGTGTGTTTTTTATATAAAAAAGATGTTAAAGTGTTTTTTATAAAAAAAAGATGTTAAGAGTGTGTTTTTTTAAATAAAAAAGATGTTAAAGTGTTTTTTATAAAAATAATTGTGAAAGTGTTTTTTATAAAAATAATTGTTAAGAGTGTTTTTTATAAAAAAAATGTTAAGAGTGTTTTTTATATAAAAAAGATGTTAAAGTGTTTTTTATAAAAATAATTGTTAAGAGTGTTTTTTATATAAAAAAAATATGTTAAGAGTGTTTTCTTATATAAAAAAGATGTTAAAGTGTTTTTTATAAAAATAAATGTTGAGAGTGTTTTTTATAAAAAAAAGATGTTAAGTGTGTTTTTATAAAAAAAAGATGTTAGGTCCCCTAACTTTTCTGAATGACAACTTAGGTCCCCTAACTTTGGTGAATGACAACTTAGGTCCCTAAACTTTGGTGAATGACAACTTAGGTCCCTAAACTTTTGTGAATGACAACTTAGGTCCCCTAACTTCTTTTGATAAATAAATTTCCGTAAATAAGTGGTATGAATATTAAATTGGCTTCACATGCCACACTCAAATTCATTTTGGTCTCTTGCCAAAATCATCTATATATAACACTATTATATATTGAAATAAAATAAACCGCAACATATCTATTTGGATTTTGTCAAACGGATGTAAATAGCCCTAAGGTATGTGGGAACTTAAGCAATCCTTGTGATTCCCCTGCTACCTGGAAGTCCAATAGATTGAGTGGTTTCTTTTCTAAAACTAAAAAATATGAATAATTATCACCACAATAAACCAAACAAGCAAAAACATCTATATATAACACTAACTATAACATCCGTGAATAACTATGTAGAGGGATTTCTTTCACATCGACTTGACGTTAAAGTGTCGCGTTGGCTACATGGTGGAGTTGAGAGACCGCTTCGTGGAATTAGGTGATCGCGCAGCTACCCTTGAGGACATCTTTAGAGGGACACCTTTCGGTCCATGGATGGATCTGACTTACCCTGGTGGCGACCACACGCTAGTCCACATGTTTCTACAGTTGGAGGTCGAGGTCTCCAATGGTGATCCGGAGGAGATGTATTGATTTCTTCGGGCATCAATTGCGGTTTGGACGTCGTGAGTTCTGTCTAATTACAGGACTACTTTTTGGAGAGGCTCCCCCCTTCCTCCCTTAGCAGACATTTCCTTCGTTCGTAGGGTTTGGGGTGTATCAGCATCTCGTTTGAAGTTGAAGACAGTCGTGGAGACGATGAAACAGGGCCTTAGGGCCCTAAGCGACCAGGATGCTGTCCATGTATGCTTGGTGGCGATCGTGGATATGGGCTTCATGGGTCGTTAGTTGAGCCAGCAGACTGCTTCCGAGACGGTCCTTAGGGCCGTCGAGGACTTGGATTTGTTTAACAGGTACCCGTGGGGTAGCCACATCTGGACACATAGCTACACTATTTTGCACCGAGCAATTGCCAGACGCCCCGATCGACTTGCCAAGATGAATCTTTGTGGATTTACACACGCCTTAAAGGTTAGATACGTAGTATAACATAAATAATAATACATACAAATTGTTTGGCTTTCCTTTTTACGTACTTGCTCTTCTTGTGTAATTCCAGATATGGATCTTGGAGATGTTTCCCGCAGCCGTTCAATATTACAACAAGCGCATCGACAGATTACATAGGGAACCCGTTGGGACCGGGGTCTTTCCCTAAATAGGCAGACTTGGCTTGAGTTCTTCAGCCAATCTAGACATGTAAGTTCTTTTACTATGTTTACAATGTTGCATACGTTAGTCCCGCTTATTAATTTTTTGTGTTTTACCATATATTTAGCCGCCCCTTACGCCTTTCGGGGTCCTTGTTCCTACTACCTACGAGAGGGACACGCCTTGGTACATAAACAACGTGGCCTTTATTGACAGAGCGGCGGCAAGGGTTCGACGTCCCTATCCTTCCCCATCTGGGTCTGGTTCCTCATCTGATGAAGATGAGGAAGACGACGCGAGGCCCCCTTCCGATCAATACCAGCCGCCCCCTTCCGATCGATATCAGCCGCCCCTTTTCGATCCATATGAGGCGGCCCCTTCCTACTTCCATCAAGATCCGACACACGTCTACGGGCCAGTTCGGGGCAGTCACGATGATCTGCGGGACTACGTCCACGGGCCCTAAGACACACGTTTAAACCATCTAGAGGCATTCGTCAGACAGTTTCGCGCTGTTCATGTTAGTGTTTAACATAATTTGTCGGCCACGATCTTTTAGTTTGTATATTAATATTACGTTCTAAAATTGTTTTAGTTGTCGAGTACGACGCCGATCCCCGCTCCGTTCGGACAGGGGGCACAGGCGACGTTTGGCACCACATCCTATTCGTCAATCCCAGAGAGTGTAAGTCACACTCAGTAACCATTATAGTTATATGTTAGTTCCTAAATTTGTGGGACTAATAATGATCAATGTCACGCAGGTCGGGATGTCGGGGGCAGGGGGATACACATCCCAAATGCCACCGTTTGTCACCACATCCTATTCGTCAATCCAGACCGCTCCGCTCGTGCTTCTCCTTGTCGGAGAGTGTAAGTCACACTGAGTAACCATTATAGTTATATGTTAGTTCCTAAATTTGTGGGACTAATAATGATCAATGTCACGCAGGTCGGGATGTCGGGTGCAGGGGGACACACATCCCAAATGCCACCGTTTGTCACCACATCCTATTCGTCAATCCCGGAGAGTGTAAGTCACACTGAGTAACCATTATAGTTATATGTTAGTTCCTAAATTTGTGGGACTAATAATGATCAATGTCACGCGGGTCGGGATGTCGGGTGCAGGGGGATACACATCCCAAATGCCACCGTTTGTCACCACATCCTATTCGTCAATCCCGGAGAGTGTAAGTCACACTGAGTAACCATTATAATTATATGTTAGTTCCTAAATTTGTTGGACTAATAATGATCAATGTCACGCAGGGCGGGATGTCGGGTGCAGGGGGGTCGTCGTTCATGGACTTCCTTGGCCTATCGGACGCAGACTATTACAGGTCGGAAATGTCGGGGTCGTCGTACGTCACACCGCCAGCTTACACGCAGACTGTAAGTTATTTTGGTAGTTTTGGTTTAATTGTGAACATGATGAAATTGTACTTAAAACATCTAATAACTTAATTTTCAGTCGATGGGGTTGGGACAGGACTTCCGTCAGCCGGAAATTTTCGAGGAGCACTTCTCGGAGCCGGAAGATGACCCGATGGATGTTGTAGATCCACAGGAGGAGGTTGCATCCCCGTCTAGGCAGGAGACGAAACGTTCACACTATTTTGGTAGCCCGTGGACACGACAAAAATCTACCACACCGCCCCCTCAAAAGAAAGCAAAGGAAGCAGGAAAGAAAGCGGGAAAGAAGGGGGGAAAGAAAGCCGGAAAGGGAAAGATGGCTTCACCGGAGCATCTTCCGGCCGAGGATATATTGAACATGTGCCAGACTGGTAACCTCCCAAGCCCGGTATTCATCCCTTACCTCAAATTAAGGAAGTAGAAGAGGAACTACAAGAAATCGAAGACGACTACACGGGAATGGAGGACGTCATCAAGGAAAAGGTTGACTTCATCACCGGAATCCAGGACGCATTCCAGTCATAGATTTCTTTGTTTACCTGCACTGTATCCGTTTCGGTTGGGAAGATGATTTGCAATAACTGATCTTTTAATTAATTTGCTTATTAAATAACTTAAAATGGGGAAAACATTTTCTTTAATTAAAATCTATATTAAATACATTAAAATGGAAAGGAAACAATACATTAAAAACCTCAACTACATAAAATGATAACCTAAAAACTACAGGGACCAAAAATGTAATTTTTTTGCCCCAAACTTGAGGGGCCAAAAACGTAATTTCAACTTACCGCGGGACCACCGCGGGGTACCTTGCGGGCAGGGACCAAAAGCGTACCGCGAGCATAGGTGGGGGGCTCCATGGGCAGGGACCAAAAGCGTACCGCGGGCATAGTTGGGGGGCTCTGCGGGACTTTTGGCCAAAGAATCGTGACACGTGTGTGTGGGCCCGCGATCGCGGGGCCCACCGCGGAAATTTTGGGTATTTTGGTAAAGTCTCCGAGATTTTGGGTATTTTGGTAAAGTCTCCGAGATTTTGGGTATTTTGGTAAGTCAGGATCAAACTTTGGGTATTTTAATTCAAAGCCCTATTATATACGGTATCCTACATAAATAAACTACAATAATTTTTATTTTAAATAGTCTCAAAAGTGTATATATCAATATATCATATATATATAGTATTCCCATTTGAATAAGGTATCAAATTAAGTAATTTACTTTTTCACATATTGACAATCATTACATAATATTCCCCCTCCCTCTCTCTCTCTCTCTAGATCCCCCTCTCTCTCTATATATATATATAGAGAGAGAGATAGAGAGGTGGGTTCAAACGAGAACACTAACTATTTAAGAAAACACAAGAACGACTTAAATCATACATGATTCACGTACAAAATCATGATACACGTGACTTTGCCCCACGACTTAATTAAGTCGCGACCAAAGTCTCCCGCGTCCATGTTTTTGTTGTTAATGTAGAATCACATATGATTTTGTACATGATTTGTTGTTCTCGTGTTTTCTTAAATAGTTTGCGTTCTCGTTTGAACCTTCCTCTTTCTCCCTCTCTCTCTCTATATATATATATTGTTGAATATTTTAAAATCAGTAAAATATTCCACAAGTTTATAATTAAACAAAACTTTGAAAAGTTATCAAATTAATTATAAAAGTTACCTTTGATTTGTTATTAATGATTTAATAACTATATATATATATATATAAGAATCTATATATATATATATATACACGTAAACAACACAGCAACAATATAGTAACTTTGTTATTATGAAATCACAATTCAATAATAATAAAGAACTCAAAATCAAACAGCAGGTTTAATAAAAAAAAACACTTAACTTTAATTAATGAAATAAAATACAACGTTAATAATTAAATGATGTCAAAATTAATTATTAACTGAAACAATTCAATAACCACAGATTAATAAACTTAACCTAGAACGATTCTATCCTTCACGATAGATTCATTATAAGAAAGGGGTAGAAACAGAGTGTTCACTCTAGTGAACGAAAGTAAATAACAACTGCAGAAAATAAAACCAACCTGATAAGTATTGATCGCGAATCGACTGCACGGAAAACAAGTTTTCCTGTCCTTAAAGGTTTTGGCGATACTCTTGAAGTTGTGAGTTTAACAATCGCGTAGCCCCAGGATTTGATGCAGAAATTAAACACTAGCAACAATAGTGTTTAATTATGAACAAAGACGAGACAAAAAACTAGACGACGAAGAAGATGGGAATCGACAGTCGTATGATCACGAGAGAGAGCAGAAAAACGAGAGAGAGTTCTGATTTCAGTATATCAAAAGAGAGGGGTTTACCTCAGTATTTATACTGAGGTTTAGACCCTCAATCCCACAATTTTTTCCTCAAAATCGGAGAGGTGGGTTCTGTTAGGAGACTTAGTCTCCAACAGATTGATATTCAGATTAAAAAACGTTTTTAATTTTAAAGTTTTAAAATTCGAAAACCGAGATAATCTTTATTTAATCAGTAGATAATTACTGATAATACTCTCTCTCAAAAACACAGTAAAAAGTACTCGGGAGCTCGGGGCGAGGCTCCTTCTGCTCCGATGCGGCGTACGAAGTGCAAAGTGTGCCTCCACGCGCCCCTCCGCGTAAACCGCGCACTTTCATGAAACCCCCACCATAAGTCCATTAACTCATTCAAGGCTTATTTGAATGAAGAGGCTTATAAAGTCTCTTTGGTTTCCCATTTCCATCTATGTGGGATGGAAGAGAACTTCCAACAATCCCCCACCAGGTTGGAAAGTTTTCTGACATTCGTATAAGATAATGTCACAGTGGTGTCACTAAGATTAAACCCTGTTTTATGCACGTATGCAAAAAAGAGATCAATTCAGCGGTATCCTTAGGATTTAAACCTTGAATCTTAAGATCGCTTCGGCTTAGTTACACACATCATCTTATTTCTTTGCTCTCTCACTGAGCGCGAATATGACCATGCGCTAAATCCTGTTTCATGACTTTCTAGAAGAGAAACCACTACTCTCCATTTGAGGCGGCACCACCTCCAAGTCATATAGGCAAAGTTCTATATCATCTTCGTTGCTAAGATGCATTCAAACTTTGTTAAGAGATCAAACTCATCCTCGTTCTCGGCAACGACATACTATCAAATACCTTACATGAGTCTATCTTTATTGATAGTACCTTCTATCGGTTGAGTGACTTGTTATTACACATTAAACTAAGAAGATAGAAGCACTAAATCTAAGTTGGGTTTCCATCACTAACCGATTCTGCGTGGTTTCAGACCCATGTCTCTGGTAGTTGATCCTACTAAGCCTCTTGTCAAAGGCTTAGTCAATGGATCTGCCAAGTTTCCACACGACTTGACATACACAATGCTTATGGTACCATTATCTACCAGTTGTCTCACATAATTATGTCGGAGACCTATGTGTCGCGACTTCCCATTATACACGGCGTTGTATACTCTTGACAGTGTTGCCTCACTGTCACAATACATGGGAATTGAAGGAGTCGGCCGGGGCCATAAATGGATACCTGACAGCAGATCTCTAATCCATTCGGCCTCTTTGCCCGCAGCAGCTAGGGCAATGAATTCGGCTTCCATAGTTGAATGAGCGATACATGTTTGTTTCTTGCTCGCCCAAGAAATCGCTGCACCACCAAGTGTATAAATCCACCCACTTGTGGATTTAGAGTCACTTGAGTGATCTATCCAACTAGCATCAGAATATCCTTCCATGATTCCTGGATGCGTCGTATACGTCAACTCTAGATCACTAGTTCTTTTCAAGTATCCAAATACTCTACTGATTGCCTTCCAGTGATCTGGTCCCGGATTGCTTGTATATTGACTTAGTCTACTCACAGCAAACGCAATATCCGGTCTAGTGCAATGCATGGCATACATCATGCATCCTATTGCACTAGCATACTCTAGTTGAGCCACTGCTCTACCAGAGTTTTTGTCAAGTTTCACACTTAAATCAAATGGAGTATTGAACTCCTTTATATTCAAATGTTGAAACTTAGTCAGTATCTTCTCTATGTAGTGGGATTGGCTAAGAGAAATTTGAGATCCTGACCTTCTGATTTTAATCCCAAGAATTGTATCTACTTCTCTAAGATCTTTCATCTTAAAGTTCGAGGATAAGTAGTTTTTCGTCTCATTGATGCCTTCTAGATTGGTTCCGATGATCAACATATCATCGACATAAAGACAGATTATTACAGTGGATTCTTTTGTACATTTTGAGTAAATGCACCGATCGGCTCCATTATGTCGGAACCCGAAAGAGGTGATAGTAGTATCAAATCTTTTGTGCCACTGTTTGGGGGCTTGCTTTAAACCGTACAGAGATTTGATAAGTCTACACACTTTGTTCTATTGTCCGGTTACCAAAAACCCTTCGGGTTGCTCCATATAAACCTCCTCGTTTAAATAACCATTCAAAAAGGTTGTTTTCACATCCATTTGATGAATGTACAGTCCTTTTATGGCCGAGATTGCTATAAGAGTTCGGATAGAACTAATTCTAGCAACCGGAGCGTAAGTGTCGAAGTAGTCAACACCTTCTCTCTTTCTATATCCTTTAGCTACCAATCTAGCTTTAAAAGCCGAGATTGAACCATCCGGATGCATCTTTCTTTTGAATACCCATTTAGAGCCTATGGGTTTTGCTCCCTTGGGTAAGTCAGCTAATTCCCAAGTTCCATTACCCATGATGGAGTCCATTTCATCATTAATTGCTTCTTTCCATAAAGGAGCCTCCCTTGAAGACATGGCCTCTTTTTAAGTCTTAGGATCATCTTCGATGTTAATCGAGAAAATGACCTCTCTTGTCACTTTCTTTTGTGTCCCTTCGACCAAGTATGAGAAGAAATCATCCCCTAGATTTTTCTCTTTTCTTGCTCTAGTACTTCTACGTGGTTCGTCAACCTTGTTTGAGGCTTTCGAACTATCACGAGATGTACCATGAAGATTTGAAGCCAATGTTCTTTCCGAATTTTCAGCATCTTCTGAAAATTTGTCTTCAAAGAATTCCACATCTCTCGATTCCACTATTACTCCTGATTCTTTATCTAGTAACCTATAAGCCTTGCTATTTCTAGCATATCCTACGAATATGCTTTTAATAGCTCGAGCTCCCAGTTTAGATCTTTTTGGATCAGGAGTACGATAGTAAGCAATACAACCCCAGACTCTAAAATAGTTTAAGTTAGGTTTTCTTCCTTTCCAAAGCTCGTATGGGCTGGTTGGAATTACACGACTAGTGATTCGATTGTGAATATGGCAAGCGTTCAATAGAGCTTCTCCCCACAGATTGTTTGGTAGCCTCGATTGGTTCAACATACAGTTGACCATCTCAACAAGGGTCCGATTCTTTCTTTCCGCCAAACCATTCTGTTGAGGCGTGAATGGAGAGGTGCGTTCATGTTTGATACCGTTCTCTTCGCAGAACGTATCAAATTCTCTATTAAAATATTCACCACCTCTATCTGACCGAAGTATTTTGATCCGTTTTTCAAGTTGATTTTCCACTTCAGCTTTGAAAAGTTTAAAAGCATCAAAAGATTCGTCTTTTGAATGTAATAAATAAACGTGTAAAAACCGGCTGAAGTCATCACAGAATGTAATGAAATACCTTTTACCACCACGTGTAAGTATTCCATTTAATTCACAGATATCGGAATGAATCAACTCTAAAATAGTAGTGTCCCTTTTGACTGATGGAAATGGTTTCTTAGTAAATTTTGATTTTACACAAGTTTCACATTTTCCAAAATTTTTATTATCAATTTTAATTAATCCTTTATTTTGCATTTTTTCAATATTTTTCACATTGGTGTGTGCTAAACGTTTATGCCATAAAGAAATTGAACAAACAAAATAATCGGAAGAATTAATTTTATTGATACCAAAGGGAACTACATCAGAAACGGAATTATCAAAAACATCATTAGAAATTGCTAAAACATTACTACCCATAGGTTCACTCGGCCCGACCCCATAAACATCATCACTCAGGTTCAAACGGTATATCCCCATCTGATGATATCCCTTTGCAATGAAGGTCTTCCGTTTGTAGACCACAAGCTTCAATGCCTCGATGTTGAGGCCAAACCCATTTTTGTCAAGTCTGGCCGCAGACACAAGGCACTTGTTGATGGAGGGAACATGTAAGACATCCCTAAGAGTGACAGTCTTGCCGGAGGTGAAAGTGAGTAGTACGGTCCCTATGCCCGCCACATCAGTCGTGCCATTGTTCGCCACTATCACCTGTCTTCCTTCTCGAACAGGTCCATACTCCATAAACTTGGACCTGGAGTCACAAACATGAACAGTGGCTCCAGTGTCCAAGTACCAACCTCATCTACTAGCAGTGATTCTGGTAGCTGCTTCAGAGATCATATCAATCTCTTCCATTTGCAAGCTTGCAACAAAATGTTGGATATCTTCAACCGTGTTTGCCACTGGTGGTCCGCACTTTCTTTGCTTGCATTCCCTAGCATAGTGTCCCGCCTCTCCGCAGACGTGACACTTACCCGCTCGCTTCGGACCATGACTAGAGGTTTGGCCAGACTTCTTGAAGTTTTTCTTTTGGGGACCCAAGTTCCACTTTTTAGTGGGTCCACTAGATTTAAACTTCCCTTTACCACCAGCCTGCACGCTGTTGGCACTCAAGATAGTCTTGCCCCTCTTGTCCCTATTCTGTGCCTCTTCCTCTATCCTGATATGTTTTATCAAATTATCCAAAGAATAATCTTCGGATTTGTGCATCATGCGTTTTTGGAAATCTTTCCAAGATGGGGGCAATTTATCAACAACTGCCCCTACTTGGAAAATATCAGGAAGAGAAATGTTGAGAACTTTCGTCTTGTTAACCAATACTTGAAGTTCGTGAAGTTGTTCAAGTATTGGTTTGTCATCAACCATATTGAATCTCAAGTAGCGAGACACAAGGTACCTATTGGTATCTTCCTCTTGTGCCTTGTACTTAAATTCCAATGCGGTGCAAAGTTCTCGAGGACACTTAATAGGAGCATATAAGTCATAGAGTCTATCGGACATGGCATTTTTTATATGCCCGCAAGCCAAGGTTTCACATTCCTTACGGAATAACCAGTCCTTCTCGAGTTCGGTTATCTTGGCTCTGTCCGGCTCTTTCCCCTCAGCGGGAATTGGGTTATCAGGTATGGGTTGCAATTGCACATTTGGATCCACCACAAACCAGAGTTTGAGAACCATCAGCATGAACTTGACTTTCTTAGCCCAGCGGGTGAAATTGGACCCATCGAAACTGTCCAATTTCACGAGTTCTTGTGGCATCAAGCGGTAGTTACCAGTTTCTATTTGTTGATCTTTTCAAAACCTTTAAGATTGTTGAATATTTTAAAATCAGTAAAATATTCCACAAGTTTATAATAAACAAAACTTTGAAAAGTTATCAAATTAATTATAAAAGTTACCTTTGATTTGTTATTAATGATTTAATAACTATATATATATATATATAAGAATCTCTATATATATATATACACACGTAAACAACACAGCAACAATATAGTAACTTTGTTATTATGAAATCACAATTCAATAATAATAAAGAACTCAAAATCAAACAGCAGGTTTAATAAAAAAACACTTAACTTTAATTAATGAAATAAAATACAACGTTAATAATTAAATGCCGTCAAAATTAATTATTAACTGAAACAATTCAATAACCACAGATTAATAAACTTAACCTAGAATGATTCTATCCTTCGCGATAGATTCGTTATAAGAAAGGGGTAGAAACAGAGTGTTCACTCTAGTGAACGAAAGTAAATAACAACTGCAGAAAATAAAACCAACCTGATAAGTATTGATCGCGAATCAACTGCACGGAAAACAAGTTTTCCTGTCCTTAAAGGTTTTGGCGATACTCTTGAAGCTGTGAGTTTAACAATCGCGTAGCCCCAGGATTTGATGCAGAAATTAAACACTAACAGCAATAGTGCTTAATTACGAACAAAGACGAGACAGAAAACTAGACGAAGAAGAAGATGGGAATCGGCAGTCGTATGATCACGAGAGAGAGCAGAAAAACGAGAGAGAGTTCTGATTTCAGTATATCAAAAGAGAGGGGTTTACCTCAGTATTTATACTGAGGTTTAGACCCTTAATCCCACGATTTTCTCCTCAAAATCGGAAAGGTGGGTTCTGTTAGGAGACTTAGTCTCCAACAGATTGATATTCAGATTAAAAAACGTTTTTAATTTTAAAGTTTTAAAATTCGAAAACCGAGATAATCTTTATTTAATCTGTAGATAATTACTGATAATATTCTCTCTCAAAAACACAGTAAAAAGTACTCGGGAGCTCGGGGCGAGGCTCCTTCTGCTCCGATGCAAAGTGCGCCTCCACGCGCCCCTCCGCGTAAACCGCGCCCGCGGCCCAGGCCACGCGCGCGCGCACGTGTGCGTTGCACTTTCATGAAACCCCCACCATAAGTCCATTAATTCATTCAAGGCTTATTTGAATGAAGAGGCTTATAAAGTCTCTTTGGTTTCCCATTTCCATCTATGTGGGATGGAAGAGAACTTCCAACCTCACAATATTTCCAACATATATATATGTATATATATTGTTTCAATATTTTCTTATCACTGGTATTTTAGGCATTTAAGCATTAGCCAAAGACTTTCACTAACAATGTACCCAAGGTTGTTTGTCCATACGTATCACCCGCAAAACCTTAATTCCTTTGGGTTAGTCACATGTTCTGTAACTCCACCCAGGTCAAAAGTTACGCATGATGGAAGTTTGTTCGTTTTCTCGCATGCTTGCCATTTTAATCAGGGTGTTGTTTAGGATGTTCTTCTTATTCAACTCTTATAAACGAATCAGATTACAACATAAGAAAAGAATCACACAATATTATTTGACTGAAAATATTACAAACCCTAAATCTAGAAAAGTATTCAAAGCCCTAATCTAGAGAGAGAGTAAGAGAGAATTGTAAAAAGATGTAAAATGATAAAATGATTTCAGTGGTCCAAATGAGAAGCCGGTGATCACATTATACAGTCAGCAACATTTACACTTTGCCCCCTCAGCTATCAAGTAACAGCTCCGCTACCCTTCATATTCACAAGAATGTGAGGCGCAATCCTTCTCAACATTAACCCTTCAACTTTTAGTAATTACATCTAACACCTTCTACTTTACTGAAACATTACAAATCACACAATAAATAACCATAGATGACAAGATTGGTATAAACTATTTTATTTGTTTTAACACCCTCCCTCAATCTTGACATCTGAATAAATCACAAAGGTAGTTATGTTGATTTATTCCTAAAGACTTTGTAAAAATATCAGTCGGGTTTTCAGATGAAGGAACTTTAATAGTTTTAAGCATTCCCGATGCAACTTTTTCCCTTACTTGATGAACGTCTATTTCAATATGCTTTGTACGTTCATGATAGATAGGGTTATTTGCAATCTGAATTGCTGACTTATTGTCACAATTTAAATTTAATGGAAGTAAATTTATTATTTGTAAATCTTTCAGCACACTAAGTACCCATATTATTTCACATAGAGCAGCAACCATTGCTCTATACTCTGATTCCGCAGAAAAACGAGAAACAGTTGACTGTTTCTTGCTCTTCCATGAAATCATAGAGTTGCCTAAGAAAAGGAAATAACCAGTTACAGACCTTCTAGTAGATAAACACTTACCCCAGTCGGCGTCAACAAACACATTTAGCTTAAACTCAGAAGATACAGAAAAATTGACACCTTTACCTGGCGAAGCTTTAAGATATCTTAAGACTCTTAAAGCTAGCTTCAAATGAGATTGTCTTGGTGAGTGCATAAACTGACTAAGACAGTGAACAACAAATGCAATATCTGGTCTTGTAGCTAACAAGTAAATCAGTTTTCAATTAATTTTTGAAATCCAGTGAAATCTCTTAACAAAGGATCTTTGGAATCGGAAACAAGAAAATATGTCACAATTAAGTTCATATCCATTGGTGTTCCAATACGCTTAACTCCTAAATAACCAAACTCATTTAAGAGTTCAAGACAATATTTACGCTGTGACATACAAATTCCCTTTTCTGTTCTCAAAATTTCTATCCCTAAAAAGAATTTTAATTCACCAAGATCCTTGATCTTAAAATTTGATTGTAGATGTTTCTTTACTTTGTTTATTTCACTAACACAATTTCCTATCAATATTATATCATCTACATAAACCAACAGTACAAGAAACACAAAATCAACATTTTTGGTGAACAAAGAGTAATCGCATGAACTTTGACAAAAACCATTTTCATGTAAACAAGATGAAAGTTTCTCATACCATTGTCTAGGCGCCTGTTTTAAACCATACAAAGACTTATCCAGTTTGCAAACTCGTTTTTCATTTTTAGAAAAATATTCAGGAGGTAAAGACATGTAAACTTCCTCAGCTAAATCACCATACAAAAATGCATTGTTTACATCTAACTGACATAATGGCCAATTATTTTGCACAGCAAGAGCAATAACACAACGCACAGTAACCATTTTAACTACTGATGAAAAAGTTTCTTCATAGTCTAATCCCTCCCTCTGTGAATACCCTTTTGCAACCAGCTTAGCTTTGTATCTTTGTACCTCACCAGTTGACTTATATTTAATTTTGTAAATCCACCTACAACCTATAGGTTTGCGACCAGGAGGCAACTCAGTTAAAACCCAAGTTCTATTCCTATACAATGCTTCCATCTCATCATTCATTGCAGTTACCCAGTTCTGGTCTTTAGAAGCTTCAAAAAAATTACTAGGTTCTACTGCTTTGTTTAAGGTAGAAATGAAACAAAAATGATCTTTATTAAGATAAAGATCAGAATAGTTTACTACCCTTGCTAGTCCATACTTTACCTTTTCCTTCAATTACATAATCAGTAAAATGTTTAGGTAAATTTGAAGGTCTACTAGATTTCCTAGTAGAAGTGACAAGTTGATTAGAAGTACCCTCAGAAGGGGACCTCAAAGATTCATCATTATTATGAACACTTACTACCCTTTCTAGTCCATACTTTACCTTTCCTTCAATTACATAATCAGTAAAATGTTTAGGTAAATTTGAAGGTCTACTAGATTTCCTAGTAGAAGTGACAAGTTGATTAGAAGTACCCTCAGAAGGGGACCTCAAAGATTTATCATTATTATGAACACTTAAGGGACTAAACCCAGTATCACATAGATCACCAGCACCTACCTCAGTACCACCAAGGACCTGAGGTCCGACAGATCTATTTTCATTGTTTATGCTACCAGGTGTTTCACTGGTAAAACTATCTGGGCTACTACCTAGGTGATCATGGTTACTGGGATTATCAGAATTTGGTCCACTTTGAGTATTCGCCCTATTATCATCATAGGGTATTCCAGAAGTAAACTCATTAAACTCAACAAAAATGGAATCAAAAAAATTCAAAGTGTTGATGTTACTAGAATTTATATCTTGCTTGATAGTACTCATTTTAAAAGGAAATATAGTCTCATAAAACTTAACATCACGAGAAACAACAATTTGTTTTGAATCAAGACTATACAATCTATATCCCTTTTTTGAATTTGAATACCCAAGCAAAACACATTTTTCAGCCAGTGCAGAAAATTTATCATTATTATTTGGTTTTATTGAGAAACACAAACATCCAAAATTTCGAAGATGAGAAAGCACAGGTGAAAATCCAAACACCAGTTCATAAGGAGATTTTCCATTCAAAACAGATGAAGGTGTTCTGTTTATAAGGTATGTGGCAGTGAGAATACACTCAGTCCACATATTCAGTGGAATATCCCCTTGGAACATTAAGGCTCTAGCAACATTCAGCAAATGCCTATGTTTACGCTCTACAACACCATTTTATTGTGGAGTATAAACACACGACGTTTGAGGTATAATACCATTTATCTTACAAAATTCACTTAACCTATTATTAAGAAATTCAGTCCCATTGTCACTACGAAATATCTTTACAGACTTCCCAAATTGAGTGAAGAGTAAACCGTGAAAAGAAACAATATTATCATAAACCTCATCCTTATGTTTCAATAAATAAACCCACACAGAACGAGTATAATCATCTACCACAGTTAAGAAGTATCGATAACCTTCTCTACTAGTCACTCGATAAGGACCCCATAGATCTATATGAACCAAATCTCCTAAATTGGAAGTGTTATGACTGCTCAGATTAAACTTGTCTCCAGCTTGTTAAGCGTTTATGACAAATTTCACATGGAAAAACACCACTATCATTTTTAATTTCCAGTTTATCTTTTAACACAGTTAAAACTTGATCAGCGGGATATCCTAATCGAGTGTGCCAGAGATGACGAGACACGTTACAAAAAATTGACATATTAGAGTTATTAACCCTATTATCTAAATTTTTTGAACCAACAACTTCATGATTATTAACCTGATCAAAGAAATATAAACCACCACGTTCACTACCAGTCCCCACAATGTTCATTGCAGGAAAGTCCTGAATAAGGAAACACTTATATTCATTAAATCCCACAAATATTTTATTATCTCTAGCTAACTTGTGTACAGACAACAAATTTACGTGAAATTCAGGAATAACCAGAACATCAAACAGAGTAACCTTATTATTTAGTTTAAAATTTCCAATTTTATTTATAATCACTTCATCACCATTTGGTTGAGTAACCTTTAATTTTAAATCAGATATGTCAACTACATTTTCCAAATAGGCAACAGATGAAGTCATGTGTTGGTTTGCACCAGAGTCAATGATCCATCCATGTCTATTTAGATTATTTAGCTTTGAAGTAAAATTGGAAGTATGAGCCATACCAGAAAACATACCGGCCATATTAACAGCAACTCCATCGGTTTGTTTCTGATCTATAAGTCATAACAACTTGTTGATTTGTTCTTTCTTTGAGAGAGGAGGACATTGGGCCATGACTAGGCCCATAAGTGGCAGTGACATTGTTCGAAAATGATTTTACAGGTTGATTTGATCTACTTTTGGTAAACTGAAAATCCTTTGGAAAACCAATCAATTTGAAACAACGTTCAATAGTGTGACCAGATGCACCACAATGCTTACATGACAGAGAATTTTTACCAAATTGTTTTTTATTATTAGTTGATGATTTTCCAAAAAATGCAGAATTCTGACTTTTGGTATCTGAAGTGGAACGAGTCACACCACGGTGTGACTCTTCTCTTGATACCAAAGAAAAGGCAGTTTTAACTGAAGGTAAATGATCAGTCATTTATATGTTACTTCTAATATTAATGTACATGTCATCAAGCCCCATTAAGAATTGCATTAGTTTTAGCAATTGATTATGTTTGGTAAAATCATGGGCAGCATTGCAAGTGCATGATGGTAATTTTATCAAGGCATCAAATTGTTTCCAAAGTGAGTTTAACTTGTGATAATATTCAGAAACAAGCAAACCATTTTGACTAAGAGAGTTAATTTTCTGATGCAAATTAAACGTAACAGAACCATCAATCTTATCGTATGTCTCCTTGAGTTCTTCCCATACATCAGAAGCAACTCTGGAGAACACTTGACTAACAAACAAATCATCAGAAATGGATCCAAGTATCCAAGACAAAACAACAGAATTACATCTATCCCATTGTCTTCCTAACACATCATTATCAGTTGGTCGAATAACAGTACGATTTATAAATCCTAGTTTATTTTTGGTTTCTAAAGCCAAAACCATAGCACACGACCAAACTTTGTAATTCTCAGTTCCACTAAATTTCACTCAAAATAGAAGCACCTGAAGTATCACTCGGGTGGAGATACAATGGGTCCACAAAATCAAGTTTAGCAATAAGAGATTGCTCTACTTGATTTTTGGGATCCTCTCCAACAGCCATGATAGCAGCAGTAAAATCACACACGGTAAAACCTAGGAGACTTAAAGGCAGGATTCCTTGCCACTATAAGATGGTAGGTCAAGCCAATCTCCTAGCTACCAAAACAGAAATATAAGAGAAAGAGAGAATCACACAAGAGCTTGAGATGAGAAGACTTACAGCGGGGTTAGCCACACAAAAAACAAACACAGGAACAACTTACAACGTTTTACAACGTTCCTTGATGAGCACAGCAGAAACAGTAACAAACGTCTCAAGATAAGAGACAGGACGAAAACCTGAACAAAAAACACACTAGTGAACCAGAACTTGTCAAGAACCAGATCGTGAGTAGAGGAGATTCTCCAGGTAAACCACCACAGAGCTGATATCTAGAGAAGATCTGAAGGACACTAGACAGATTCAACAAATACACTTTACACAAACAAGAATCCACACACACTTACACCGTCAAGAGACTAGACAGTAAGTGATAGAGATTTAAGCCAAAGAACAGGTATAAGAAATATTAAGTAACAACAAGGATCTATTTTCAGATTTATGAACAAGAACAACAAGATGTATCAACTGATTTGCAAATCAGATCTAAGAAATAGAATCTATCTTCATATTTATGCTTAACAAACCAGATCTACGTACAAGGAAACATAAGACTGTACATGCAGGTACAGTGCATAGATTTGATTTTCAAAAACCTCAGTACTGAATATCTGTGTTACGAAAAAACAAGTAGAGAGGTCAGATCTGAAAAATATGCTTCTCATGAGAAAAACCTCTGATCATGAGCCAAGTAAACAACTAGATTATGACAGATCTAAAAATATGCTTCTCATGAGGACAACCTCTGATCATTAGCCAAACATAACAACTAATAACAACTAGATTATAACAGAACTGAACAAAAAATGAAGGAAATCACTCAAATCAAGAGTGAAGGAGCAACATTCAAAGAAACTACTGAAATAAAGTGAGAAACACTCTAGGGTGTCACCTGTGTGTCCAGATCCATGAGGATAGGAACAACACAATAAGTACCACAAATCAACATTCTCACAACAGTACAAAATCAGATCTAGGCATTTTAACGTCAAACAAAAACAAAGAACACTCTGGAATCGTGTTCAAATCTACGAAGAAGAGAACACATAGTCAAGAGAGTCAAACTATGAAAAAATGCTAGGTCTGAAAATGATTAGCATAGCTATACAAGATCTGTAAGAAGAAACAAACAGGTACGATAAACTCAGAAAAGATCTGAATATCAAGAACCTCAGATTACTCGTTTGAAGAGTTGATTTGAACAAGCAAAAAGAAAAAAAATGATTTAAAGAAAAACGTTCAATCAACAGAGAATGAAAATACGAAACAATTTCTTACTACATTTGTTGAGAAATGGTAGAGCAGATCGCCATACGCTCTGATACCATATTCAACTCTTATAAACGAATCAGATTACAACTTAACAAAAAGAATCACACAATATTATTTGACTGAAAATATTACAAACCCTAAATCTAGAAAAGTATTCAAAACCCTAACCTAAAGAGAGAGTAAGAGAGAATTGTAAAAAGATGTAAAATGATAAAATGATTTCAGTAGTCCAAATGAGAAGCCGGTGATCACTTTATATAGTCAGCAACATTTACACTTTCCCCCCTCAGCTATCAAGTAACAGCTCCGCTACCCTTCATCTTCACAAGAATGTGAGGCGCAGTCCTTCTCAACATTAACCCTTCAACTTTTAATAATTACAGCTAACACCTTCTACTTTACTGAAACATTACAAATCACACAATAAATAACCATAGATGACAAGATTGGTATAAACTATTTTATTTGTTTTAACACTTCTCAAATCTATAGGTTTGAGATTAATAATAAGGTGAACGCGATTATTCCAAAACTATGTTTATCAACCTCTTACACACGTACTAAAACTGTAGATCGTCTATAGTAAGTCATAAATTATAAAAGTCAAGTCATATTAAAAGTTAGAGTCAGTTTTGTTTTTGATCAGCAAATTCTGAAATTAAGTAGCCATTTATTTATTTTGAAAGAATCTAGATAGATCATGATTGAGGCATACGTTCACAGGTACAAGCGCTAGTAAAATTGTCCCCAAAAATATGGGGGTCCTATTCAAAAACCCATATTTAACATGCTATTAGACTTTCCAAGAGTTAGGTTTTAACTTTTCAGTGTCATTCTTTTTATTAATTACTTGTTTAGTTTTTGATATTCGAGTATAAGAATGTTGGAATCGTATTGTTTTCCATTTAAGTAATTCTATATTAAAGTTGATATTGCATCTTTTTTTGGACAACAAGAAAGGAACCTTTATTAGAAACACATTGATTACAGAAATTCACTGGAGAGTTAATCCAATCCTCCCAACATAAGGCTCTACCGGTCTTAGATCTTACTTTAATCCAATGAAAGGCAAAGTACTGAATTAAATTGGTAATCTCCCTACTATTCTTCATCTGTCCTTTGTGGAGCTTCTCAATAATTTGGTTCCACAAAACCCAGCAGTAAGTCTTGAAGATCACTTTTGCAGTCTCCTTAGTTCGCTTATGAGGACTCGCTTGTTTCATAACAATCCACATATCGACTACCGAGTTAGCAGCCATTGGCCAGATTTTCCACCATTGATGGAGACGAGCGTCCAACTTCCGAGTTGTAGAGCACTACACAAAAAAATGATTAAAATTCTCCGGCTGTGACACATAACACGGGCAAACAACAGAATCGATGTGAGTGCCCCTTTTTACCAAATTATCTTTAGTAGCCAATCAGTCCTGCAACACTGAGAGTTTCAGATAACAATGATTTAGCACAATGATCTTCAATAGATGAGAGAAATTGATACAAGATTGGAATGAGATCTAGTTTCTCTCTTTAGAGGGTCATATCTCTTTTCACACACACACACACACACACACACACTCACGTATGCAACTCTCTAATGACCTCTCTCTTCAAAAAACCCTTACATTACACTATTTATACCATTTGACCCTCATACTAACTAATACAAGACTTTGATTATTGTTGACTATTACAATTACACTCTAAATCTTGAATACATTCTTGGTACTAACAATCTCCCCCTATGATTCAAGATTTAAAAAATTTATGACAACAGTCTTCAGCTCGTTTGATCTTCAGATCTTCAACACTTTAAGCTCATTGAAATCTCACAGACGAATCTTCAAATAAACTTTAACTTCGAGAATCCACTTTGAAAGCTTTAAACTTCATCCGGCTCTTCAGAAACAAATAGTCACAAAGTCTCGAAATATTAACTTCATATCTTCGAATTGTTGATCAAAGTCTTCAAAACAAAATCTTCATATCTTCGTATCGTTGGTCTTTGCAGCTTTGACTTTTGATAAATTTCTTCTGTCTTGGGTCATGAACGGGCTTTGGGCTTTAAAAACATCCTTGATTGATCTTTCAGTATGAACTATCTTTGTATCTACAAACATCTGATCATCTTGAAATGTCTTGACTTGGCTTTCTTTGACTTTGGCAAATATCTCCTTGACTCTCAGAAATTGAAATATTCACCTTTTCTCCCCCCTTTCTTATGTTTGATATTTCTCCCCCTTTTTGATGATTGTGAGAATCATGATCATCAAAATTCTTTTCAATTTTAGCAGTCTTTGAATACCAGAAACAATCTCCTCCTTTTAATCTGTTTATCCGTCAATTCCAAAATATTTGTATCCGAATCTTTTGAAATTCAGATAACATGAAAGTTGTAACCCTGAATCAACGAATGAAACAATTAAAAATGCCTGTAAGTTGCACAAAGCCACTTAGTACAACGGATGCACTTTTGGAAAGGAGCTTTTCGATGTTCACTCCTCCAAGGCTTCCATTCAATCATCGTAAAATACTAAGGAATTTCTATGAACGTTATGACAAGAAAACATATTCCTTGTGTGTACTTGCAAGTGTAGAGATGATTGAAGCAACTTATGCTTGAATAATAGATAGGCTCAAATTGTGTAAACTGTTGAGACAACAACAAGTTTTCCACGGACTCAATGTGAAAGTTCAGGATCTATTCTTACAATCAAATATGAACAATTAAGATCGTATTCACAGCAACTGGTCATATGATTTATTAACAATCTGTGAATTACAAGATATTACAATGAATTTCTCTAAATGGATTCACCAAAGATTATATCAAAGATTTTCTCAAAGATTATGTTAGCTACAGTTGCTAACTCCTATATATACTGTAGAGAATAGCTAAAGCTACAGTACATATAAGAAACAGACTAATAGAACAATTACACGTGTTCTAATTAGTAACTGAATATAACAGAGAATATCCCAAGATATGAATTCTGAACATACTTCTGAATAAGCGCTTCAGAACATTTGTCTTCATAGTCAGAAGTTCTGAGTCTCCTACTCAGAACTCTGAATCTTCTAGTCAGAATCCAACACTTAGAATCTTTTTGAGATTTCTCACTCAGAACTTCTGAGTCTTCTACTCAGAACTTCTGAGTCTTCTGAGTCTTCTTTAGTCTTCTTACTCATAACTCAACACTTGTGTTTTTGACAAAACTCTAGACCTAACAATCTCCCCCTTTTTGTCAAACACACTTGTACTTTTCATCATCAAATTCTTAGAGCAGGAACAATCTTCAGAAGGAGCTCTTCTGAATGCTTTGACAACTTTTGCTCAGAATTCTGAATAATCTGAGTTAACAACTTCTGGTCAGTCTTTAATCAGCAGCAGCAACGATTTCCAAATTGATTTCTGTTATATATTTGCTTTTTCTTTGCTCCCCCTTGAAATGACAAATCTTATCTTCATGTGATCAAGTCAAATTTCTGTCTTTTTATGACTTTCTGACTTTCTTCTCCCTTTTTTTAATCAATCAATCAGATTTTTCTTCTCCCCCTAAAGTTTTGGAAAGCAAAATCATCTTCAAAATCTTTAGCTTTTCTCCCCCTTGATTTTCAAAACTTTAGCGATAAAGTCTATGCTTTTTCTCCTCCTTAATGAATAACCTTGCTCCCCCTCAAAATAAGAATTATGGAGCAATTTGTTTTCTCCCCCTGAAAGTATGCATATATTTCACTAAAATTATTCATTTCAAATATATTTATACAAGGAAAATAAGATTCACTGAATTACACTTGATAACTACTAACATTTGATCATTTGAAAATTTTACAAAAGAAATCCAACTTAATGAAATTTATCAGATTTTTCAATCAAATGAAATCAAATGTATGTGTTTGGATTCAAATACAAGTCATCATTGCATATCAAGTTAAAAATGTTCAGTTTCAATCTCTTTATTAAATCTATTTGGTGTGCTTAGCATGCGAAATATGATTAGCTTCAAGAATATGCAATTCTAAAAACATATACGAATACTTTGCTCTACTTACACTATTTGTCCAAAATCAGGATTTTCACAAATTTACAGGTTTATTGCGACTTTGAATTTTCCCAAAGTTTCAAGAGATATGTGCTCATTGGCATCTTTTAATTTTGTGCACATTGGCATCTTTTAATCAAAAAGTTTAGTAAGAATAAGATACATCGTTAAACATGACTTTCTATCTGGTTCTATAGCAGGATTTGGGTCAGCATATCCCAGACCAGTTGGTCTTAGGTGCTAGGTGACAAGCACCCCTTGGAACTTAATTTCCCAAACCAGAAAGGCCACATCGATATATCTTAAACCCATTTGTACCAGTAGAACATGACTTTCTATCTGGTTCTATTGCAGGATTTGGGTCAGCCGATCCCAGACCAGTTGATCTTAGGGACTAGGTGTCGAGCACCCCTTAGGACTTACTCTCCCAAACCAGAAAGGCCACAGGTACAAACTTTCAAACTAAGTAATTTTATATATATATAATGCATCTCAATCACTTGGTTCTAAAACGTAGTACTTCCCCCATATTTTCGTTTCCATCCATCATTCTGACATTTAGGCTTTTTGAACATTATATTCTATATAAGTCTAAATTTACATAACATTGAGCATTCAGTATAATTTCATTCATGTTTTGCTTACCTTTTGATTTATTTCAGAAGTGAAAGTTGAAACAAATATAGTTCAGATAATACAACATACTTGTAAAATCACTCTTTGACACACATTTTATTCATTGAATGAAAATTAAAAAAAATTCATATGATTGAATTAAATTTGTTAAGATTCAAACATTCAAAGCAATAGAAATAAAACATAATGCAATGTTACCTTTCACCACTTGTTCCTTGAAACAGAAAAATATGACAGTTAAGGATATCACCTGAGAAATATGAGTTCTAAACTGATTTGTTTAGAAGTCTTAGTCTCTGAAGTACGAGTCCTAAACTGAATTATTCAGAAGCCATTTTCATTTAAGTACGGGTTTTGAACTGATATGTTCAAAAACCTAAAACGTTGAAGCACGGGTTTTGAACTTTATCTTGAAACAATCAGATCAAATTTTGAGACAATATTCCCTCTCAAATCAAGATAATCCTGCAAAATCAAGAGATTTTGGTAATCATCTACGATGATTCCTCATTAGATATCAAAAATCCAAATTCTGAGTAGTTGAGTCAGAATTCTGAGTAGAAAAGTCAGAATTCTGAGTAACTTGTTCAAAATTCTAAGTATCAGAGTCAGAATTCTGATTAGTTGAGTCAGAATTCTGAGTAGTATAGTCAGAAGTCTGAGTAACTTGTTCAAAATTCTAAGTATCAGAGTCAGAATTCTGATTAGTTGAGTCAGAATTCTGAGTAGTAGAGTCAGAACTTCTGAGTAAGAGAGTCAGAATTCTGATAAAACTATCCAGAGAAAATTCCTTAGAAAAATGTTTGGATTTTGTGATTTTTGAACATTCTGAACTTCAAACCACCATAACTTGCTCAAAAATCAGAATTTTTCAACCAAAATTTGCAGGGTTGCTCAAAACGTGATTCTGAACACATTCTCTGGAAATGTTTTCTACTAAAAACACCCACAACTATGAGTTCGATAACCCCACGGTAAACTGAACTTTTTTTAAAAAAAATGCTTCAAAATAAACAAATTGATCTGTATGAATCAGAAATCCATAATCACATTCATACCGAGTTTTGGACTGAAGTATCCAAAAGTCAATATTCTCAATGAAGCATGAGTCCTAAACTGATGTGTTTAGAAGTCATTTTTTTTAATAATAACTAATTGAAACACTTGTAATTTCCAGAAATGAATATATTCTGAAAGACATGTTCAGAAGATCTGACTAACCTTATCAGAAATAAAAGGAAGTTGGAATTCTGAAGTATTGTCTCAGAAGTTAGAATTCTGAAGTTTTGTCTCAGAACTCAAGACTCAGAACATCTGAGTAAGAGAGTCAGAATTCTGAGTGCACTACTCAGAAAATCTTACTTAGAAAAAAAATTATTTCTGAAAAAAATAACAAACATACTCAATTAATCATGTTAAGCATAGCATCTATTTTCAGTCATGTGTCAGTATGGATCATTCATCTCTACACATGAATAGCCTGCAAAACAGATTAAGTTGTCTTTGGTACCCATATGAACTTGGGTCCAGGTTTGTTAGGTGCAGTGGCATATGCAGATATTCTATAAGAACCATACCAGTGTTGAATAAAATTCTTGTTCACAAAATCATTAGTCCCACAATATGAACAACAAAGTTTCTTTTGTGCAATTCTGACTAATTGATTTACAGAATAAATCACATCAGGTTTAACAAAAGATTTTCTTTGAAATATATTGTTCTTCTTGACATTTGAATTAGGAACCTTTGATTTTCGCACTTCTTTCTTGGAAGTAGTTCCTTTAACTCTCCATTCCATTTTTATCTTTTTAAAAGAACAATTATAAGATTTATCATTAGGAGAATCATAAAACAGATTAGAAGAACGAATCTGATCTTTTGAACTATGATTTGATTTGTCAACAACTTTCGTTTCAAATTCTTTAAACTTTTTAACATACAAATCAAACCTTGACTGCAAATCAGATTTGGACTTCCTCTCTATCATGATTTTAGTTGATAAATCATATAATTTCTTAATAAGTCTCCTTATTTCCAAATGAAAAACTTTCTTTTCCTTCTCAAACTCATCTTTTAAGCATTTTTCTTTAAAGCCATTTACCTTCTTCTTTTCAGTCTCTTTCCTTCCATCTTCTAACTCTTTCTCCAACTCGTCGATTTTTACAGAAAACTCATTTAACATTCCTGTTTTCTTTTTCTCAAAACCATTCTTTTCTTTTTGAAAAACATTTTTCTTGCATTCAAACTCTTTTCTTTCTTTTGCAAGAATTTTCTCCAAATCAGAATTTTTTAGAGATAATTCAACAGACTTTGTTTCAAAACCTTTCCTCTCAGTTTGAAAGTCTCTTCTCTCTTTCTCAAATTTCTCTCTTTCAAGTATAAGAACTTGTTCAAAATCAGATATCTGTTTCAAGAGTTGACCATTTTTTATTTCACATGATTTGATTCTATTTTTAGAATCTGTCAACATCTTTCTTTCAAAATTGATTTTCTCTTTCAAATCAACATTCTCTTTTTCTAACAACTTTATGTTTTCTTGAACCTTTTCAAAATCCTTTAGAAAATCAGATTTCTCTTTTTGCAAAATCTTTATAACTTTTGCATTTTCGTCTTGTTTTGCTTGAAGATTAGCAATCTTGCTTTCAAAATGAACAATCTCAGTTTTTGGTTCAGAAATTGTTTCTTTTGCTTTTACAGGACTTAATTTTTGTAAATTGTCTGAACTGGTTATAGAACTTGCAGGTCTCACAAAAACTTCAACAATCTCAGGCATGATGAAATGACAAATTCAGATATCAACTATGAATTATGATAAAAAATGAACGAGGACCAACACAGATTTAGAACATGCAAGAATAGATCAAATCTGTCACAGGCATTTCATCAAACAGTTAGAGTACATGAATTGATAAAATCTTCTTTTCAAAAAAAATTAGAACACTCATCAGAGAAATTACAAAGAATCTTCAAGAATGAATGAATGAATTAATTAATCAAGAATTAAATCATCCAATTGAAAATGATCTTGAAAACTTGAAAATCTTGAAAATTAGTGAAATGCGATCTTTTCAACAATAAAACCCAATAATCTCGATCAAATTGAATTTGAAATCAACATGCAGCGGAAAGAATCACTTTGATCAAGAAACCAATCAAGAAATTCGAAAACATACCTGTGATCTCTGTCTAATTTCGAAAATTAATCAGCAGATCAGAATGTTCTTGATTCTGTCGAGTTCTTGGAATAACTAGGGTTTTTGTTGTTCTGCTCTGATACCAATTGAAAGTTCAGGATCTATTCTTACAATCAAATATGAACAATTAAGATCGTATTCACAGCAACTGGTCATATGATTTATTAACAATCTGTGAATTACAAGATATTACAATGAATTTCTCTAAATGGATTCACCAAAGATTATATCAAAGATTTTCTCAAAGATTCTGTTAGCTACAGTTGCTAACTCCTATATATACTGTAGAGAATAGCTAAAGCTACAGTACATATAAGAAACAGACTAATAGAACAATTACACGTGTTCTAATTAGTAACTGAATATAACAGAGAATATCCCAAGATATGAATTCTGAACATACTTCTGAATAAGCGCTTCAGAACATTTGTCTTCATAGTCAGAAGTTCTGAGTCTCCTACTCAGAACTCTGAATCTTCTAGTCAGAATCCAACACTTAGAATCTTTTTGAGATTTCTCACTCAGAACTTCTGAGTCTTCTACTCAGAACTTCTGAGTCTTCTGAGTCTTCTTTAGTCTTCTTACTCATAACTCAACACTTGTGTTTTTGACAAAACTCTAGACCTAACACAATGTGCATGATTGAAGTGTGAAGGTGGGGCAAACTTCCTTCTTTTTCAATATCCAAACCTTCCGAATGAAGATTAGATAGATTATATGCTGCGTCCCCAAGAAAAATCGAAACATTTCTTTGTTGAGAAAGAAATGAGTATCTGGTGGGGTTTAATGCAAGAGTTGGCAAGGGCTCACTGCCTGTTTCAAGGATGGTCACCAAAGAATGTGAACCAATCAGTAATGTGGCTGCCCGACTCAGAAAATGGTTGGTGCAGAGTTCTCGTATTCTTTTAACTCTGTTCTCGCACTTTTGTTCTTAATCTGATCACTTCTAACCAATCTCTCTTTTTCATTTTACCTCAACACAATGAGATTACTCAACCGTATGAGTTATCTCCCCCACTCTTCGAAGTAGACCCCTCACCCCTCAATCACTCAAGGATAACTTCTTAGGTAGGAAACATTGGTTAACGTGAATCCATAAAAGTATGTTAAGCTCACACACTGATCCCATGAAATTTTTTCCTAAAACTTTTGTGGTGTTCAACAGTTTAGCTTGAACAAATAAATCTTAGCATTTGAGTTGTAACAACCCACACCAACTATCATGCCAAAAGCTGTATCTTTAAATTAAAACGCCAAAGATGGCTCAACGTAATCACATTATCCAGGTTACAAACTGGGTTTGCGGAATTAACCCTAACTACAGCTGAGATCATATCTACCAAAATAAAAGGAAAGCCTTCTAATCCTTCTATATGCAATCTCCGTCTTATGCCTTGCCAACTTCTAAGCAAGCTTTCGACTACCTGCTTACCTGAAAAAGATTTTAGTTTCGAAAAGCGAGGGTTAGACCATGAGGTCTAGTGATTTCCCTCCACACCAAGTCACACCATAAATATCGCAATTTATAAATCAGTTATGAAAGAGTTTATACAGATCATAACAAGCACACTTAAAATGTTATGCACACAATGACACATGCTACTGACACACGCTATAATCACACACACCGTGACAGCGCAATAGAGAACACACACTATAGTCACACACACCGTGACAGCGCGATTGGCCACACACCGCCCATATATGATACAAATTCATATATAATTATTATGGGACACACCCTCATTTCACACCAAAGCCAGAGCATGGTCACACACATTTAAATTAAATCACACATATTGTCACACACTTACTCTTCGCTTTGAAATAAAAGCAGTTTATATCCACACAATTAAGTCACACTTTTCATGCATGGTTTAAAAATAGTACGAGCATTTACCTTTGTAAACATGGATAAAGTTCCACACTTGAAAAGGGTTTTAGGATCAGAAAAACTCACCTGGCGATTTAGCAATTCCTTCACACAAGCTTCAGATTTTTAAAGGAAACACCTATGATATTTAAAAATAGGAATAGTGAGTCCCGAGCAAATCTTAGTCCGAGTAATTTTCCATCTAACCCGACTCTCAACTAACTCTTGAACCCGGACCCAATTATTAAATTCCGATTCCTTTTATTAAATATCGGCTCTACAAATGACCCAACCCAAACCAATAAATTTCCGGGTTTCTTATATTTAGCCCAAAATCCGATTCTTAGCCCAATCCCATTAAATTCCGGAACTGGGCTAAGCCCACTCAAATACCGGATTACATTTAAATCAAGCCCATAGCAATAAATTTTCGGATCCCAAAATGGGATTCCGGATCTGTTGGGCCAAAGAGTCCAAATTCCGGTTTTACTTTAATGACTAATAGTTTCGGCCCAAAGAGAATTCAGTTCCGGGTCTCACAATTAATAGTCCAAATTCTGGAACTCAAATAATTAGCATTACCGGATCTTGTTTGATTGGATTCCGGTTCTAAGCTAGCCCAAAATAAGAGACTTCCTGATCCAATGCCATTTTCCGGATCTGTTGAGTCCACTAAGATTACCGGATCTTGCTTACAAAACTCTGGATCATGGTCCTTTTTAAATAAATTCCGAATCCAAAATAAAACCAATTCCGGGCTTCCAAATTGGGTCCAGTTCCGGATCATCTATTAAGTCAATTCCGGATCTAATTTTAATAGTTCCGGTTCCCAATTGGATTCCAGTACCAGTCCGGTATCGGCTTAAAACTTCGAACTTAAAGTTTTCAACAGAAGTGACCAATCTAAAATCGAAATCACTTTTGGTATTAAGCCATTAATCACTTGGAAAATACTGGTATTAACTACTTGATAGCTAAACCTTCCATTTACTCCAATAATTAGAATTTCACACAGTAGCCATTTCATTTTCTTCCTGAATGACTAATACAGCTTAACCCTAGCTCCCCCAAATCTTTTAAGCAAGTTAAGGAAGAAGGAGATTACCTCTAGTGTAGCTGACTTCCACTCCAAAGCCTGAGACTCCTCCTCTTCTTGAAATCTCCAACTTGATTTCCCACACACACACAAAACGCACAGTAGCCGCCTGAATAACTGAGGAGAAGAATGATAGGGTTTCTAGGGTTTTACCCTTTTTATACTTCTCACAACAAACACCAACTTATTCCTATTTCTCACTTAACCCACAAAACTTTTAAATTTTTAACTTCTGCCACACACTTTATTTATTGGCCAAAAATATCAAACCCGGTTGTTACAATATCCACCCCTCAAAAGAATTCCGTCCCCGGAATTCCATTTTCAAACAATCGAAGAAACGGTCCCTCAGCTTTCTAACCTTGCGATCTACAATCGATAACGGTTCCCCCACATAAACCAACTTTCATTCACACCAGCATCTCCTAACGATACGACCATGCTTTCCTCGACCGAGCACTTCCTAAGATTTGACACGCGGGATGTCGAATGAGCTCCCACTATGCATAATTCTTCAACAAAAGACGTATACCAACGAATTAACACACTTACATTATCTACAACTCTTATCCCCAAAAAAATTCGCAACATAAGAAAACGCCTCGGGTCAACCGTACCAATGTCATCCACACCTCCAGACTCACGGTTTTAAAACGCGTCAAATTAAGGGTTTCATACACAATTTCACTTTCTTAAAAGAACGGATTTTACCGAAGTTAACGCCACAACGACATGAATCCCTAAAAAATAACGACGCTCAATTCCATAATCAACACTAGTCCACCACTTAACCTCACAACCATTCATTACTACCATGTCTTTCATGCTCACTAAGTATAAGTTACCACCATCTTATCCACACAACCCCCACACTCTAGAGGTTCAATCCTCACGATCATTTATACGCACACTAGGCCATGCCCCAACCTCACAGTTACCCCTGACTACTAACTCGTAAAATATACGGCTTCACCTCGACCCCAAATAGGTTAACCAACACTAGTGTTACCAATCCGTACGTCTATCATTTCTCCACCACTCTCGTCACTCTTCCACTAACTAGAGAGTAAGAAAACACCTCTCCACTATCCGATCCTTGAGTTGAAACTCCCAAGATCTTAATTCATCGACATCGGGAACTTCCAGAATAAAGACTCATCAGAGATTAGGAGCTCACCTCTAATCAATTATTTTCCTTAAGAGTCCTAAAGGTTCTACTTCACATGGACATTCACACCAAACATTCAAACACTACCCTTCTAGATAGTGTCATCAATCACACCAAGAATAATTTGCACAACACACTAAACCATTGCCATCATGACAAGGTTAAAACTTTACACATTGTTGTTACTCTCCACACACTAATCACCACACTCCACACACCACTATTATTCTCCGCACTCAATCCACCACACTCCACACACCACCAATATCAGAACAACGGTAATCAAGCACACCCATGCACCTGTAAATTCATTATGACATTGGCCAGATGTGATTTGAATTTACCTTACATGAGAGTCCTCACTACCATCGTCCTAAATTCTCAGTGTTTAAAGGCTTCCCTAAAGGCTTCCTATATCTGAGCTGTGTCCTCCTCCTCCACAGTTTAAGTTTAGGCCCATCCAGTCACCTAATTCTCTTAAACTAAGGCTACGATACCAACTATAACAACCCACACAAACTATCATGCCAAAAGCTGTATCTTTAAATTAAAACGCCAAATATGGCTCAACGTAATCACACTATCCAGGTTACAAACTGGGTTTGCGGAATAAACCCTAACTACAGCTGAGATCATATCTACCAAAATAAAAGGAAAGCCTTCTAATCCTTCTATATGCAATCTTCGTCTCACGCATTGCCAACTTCTAAGCAAGCTTTCGACTACCTGCTTACCTGAAAAAGGTTTTAGTTTTGAAAAGCGAGGGTTAGACCATGAGGTCTAGTGAGTTCCCTCCACACCAAGTCACACCATAAATATCGCAATTTATAAATCAGTTATGAAAGAGTTTATACAGATCATAACAAGCACACTTAAAATGTTATGCACACAATGACATATGCTACTGGCACACGCTATAGTCACACACACTGTGACAACGCAATAGAGCACACACGCTATAGTCACACACACCGTGACAGCGCAATTGGGTACACACCGCCTGTATATGATACACCCCCATTTCACACCAAAGCCAGAGCATGGTCACACACATTTAAATCACACATATTGTCATACACTTACTCTTCGCTTTGAAATAAAAGCAGTTTATATCCACACAATTAAATCACACTTTTCATGCATGGTTTAAAAATAGTACGAGCATTTACCTTTGTAAACATGCATAAAGTTCCACATTTGAAAAGGGTTTTAGGATCAGAAAAACTCACCTGGCGATTTCGCAATTCCTTCTCACAAGCTTCAGATTTTTATAGGAAACACCTATGATATTTAAAAATAGGAATAGTGAGTCCCGAGCAAATCTTAGTCCGAGTAATTTTCCATCTAACCCGACTCTCAACTAACTCTTGAACCTGGACCCAACTAATTAAATTCCGATTCCTTTTATTAAATACCGGCTCTACAAATGAACCAGCCCAAACCAATAAATTTCCGGGTTTCTTATATTTAGCCCAAAATCCGATTCTTAGCCCAATCCCATTAAATTCCGTAACTGGGCTAAGGCCACTCAAATACCGGATTACATTTAAATCAAGCCCATAGCAATAAATTTCCGGATCCTAAAATGGGATTCCGGATCCCCCAATTATTCTTCCGGATTTGTTGGGCCAATGAGTCCAAATTCCGGTTTTACTTTAATGACTAATAGTTTCGGCCCAAAGAGAATTCAGTTTCGGGTCTCACAATTAATAGTTCAATTCCGGAACTCAAATAATTAGCATTTCCGGGTCTTGTTTGATTGGATTCCGGATCTTAGCTAGCCCAAAATAAGAGACTTCCGGATCCAAGGCAATTTTCCGGATCTGTTGAGTCCACTAAGATTACCGGATCTTGCTTACAAAATTCCGGATCATGGTCCTTTTAAAATAAATTCCGGATCCAAAATAAAACCAATTCCGGGCTTCCAAATTGGGTCCAGTTCCGGATCATCTATTAAGTCAATTTCGGATCTAATTTTAATAGTTCCGGTTCCCAATTGGATTCCAGTACCAGTCCGGTATCGGCTTAAAACTTCAAACTTAAAGTTTTCAACAGAAGTGACCAATCTAAAATCGAAATCACTTTTGGTATTAAGCCATTAATCACTTGGAAAATACTGGTATTAACTACTTGATAGCTAAACCTTCCATTTACTCCAATAATAAGAATTTCACACAATAGCCATTTCATTTTCTTCCTGAATGACTAATACAGCTTAACCCTAGCTCCCCCAAATCTTTTAAGCAAGTTAAGGAAGAAGGAGATTACCTCTAGTGTAGTTGACTTCCACTCCAAAGCCTGAGACTCCTCTTCTTCTTGAAATCTCCAACTTGATTCCCCCCCCCCCCCACACACACACAAAACGCACAGTAGCCGCCTGAATAATTGAGGAGAAGAATGATAGGGTTTCTAGGGTTTTACCCTTTTTATACTTCTCACAACAAACACCAACTTATTCCTATTTCTCACTTAACCCACAAAACTTTTAAATTTTTAACTTCTGCCACACACTTTATTTATTGGCCAAAAATATCAAACCCGGTTGTTACAATATCCACCCCTCAAAAGAATTCCGTCCCCGGAATTCCATTTTCAAACAATCGAAGAAACGGTCCCTCAGCTTTCTAACCTTGCGATCTACAATCGATAACGGTTCCCCCACATAAACCAACTTTCATTCACACCAGCATCTCCTAACGATACGACCATGCTTTCCTCGACCGAGCACTTCCTAAGATTTGACACGCAGGATGTCGAATGAGCTCCCACTATGCATAATTCTTCAACAAAAGACGTATACCAACGAATTAACACACTTACAGTTATCTACAACTCTTATCCCCAAAAAAATTCGCAACATAAGAAAATGCCTCGGGTCAACCGTACCAATGTCATCCACACCTCCAGACTCAAGGTTTTAAAACGCGTCAAATTAAGGGTTTCACACACAATTTCACTTTCTTAAAAGAACGGATTTTACCGAAGTTAACGCCACAACGACATGAATCCCTAAAAAATAACGACGCTCAATTCGTCAACTGATCACAAAATCAACTTTGAATATCACCTTATCCCGCAGTTAAGATTCCCTTCAACAGATTACACACAATTATACCATCACTTTCCCCACACAAAACGTCTAATTATTTTCTCACATTAATTATGCTGACCACAATCCAATGATAACAGTCAATTCACTCGCTTTTACCACAACATCACTCCTATACTGCTACCAAGTCCGATCCAATGGTCCTTCACCCCGAGCACTACATTCGACTATTTCCTTCAACTTCCTTCTCAAACTTATAACACGTTTCCAAAGGACGGCTCACTAGAAGGTGCACACTCTTGACCAATCACACACGTTAGCTTTCCTCAACTCTTAAACCAATCACATACACACAACTCTTCTTTCTCATATTCTCACTAGGGGTTCTTGCACCCGACGGTGACATTCTGAAAACATTGTTTCCCACTTCCCGTGCCACTTGCCACACTTTCTACTTCCCATTTACTCACTTATTTCAACCTACTGTCCCAATTATTTCCGACTGACATGGAACATTTATTGTCCAATATTTGCCACTTCATACACACCAAATTTCAACGATCACTATACCTAACCAACAGTTTTCACCACACCTCGAACGAGAAATCCAACCAATTCAATCTGAAACAACACTCAATGCTCGGAGCGACCACACACTTCTCACTTCTCAAACGATATTAACCCACTCCTTTGCATTTCCCTTACACCCAAGAATTTGCTCATCATTCTCAAAGATTTCATATCTACTACGAAACATCATAAACTAACCAACCCAAGAGCACACAATTTCCTTCTTAGCTAGTCACCAACTGCCACTCCATTCTTTTATCCTCGGATAACAATACCACACGCCACTTAGACATCCATGCATCTCCACACAAAATTTTTCCACATTTGAACAACTCATGGGCAACTCCTGAGCAAAGATCTCCATCTACGCTCATCCCATAATCAACACTAGTCCACCACTTAACCTCACAACCATTCATTACTACCATGTCTTTCATGCTCACTAAGTATAAGTTACCACCATCTTATCCACACAACCCCCACACACTAGAGGTTCAATCCTCACGATCATTTATACGCACACTAGGCCATGCCCCAACCTCACAGTTACCCCTGACTACTAACTCGTAAAATATACGGCTTCACCTCGACCCCAAATAGGTTAACCAACACTAGTGTTACCAATCCGTACGTCTATCATTTCTCCACCACTCTCGTCACTCTTCCACTAACTAGAGAGTAAGAAAACACCTCTCCACTATCCGATCCTTGAGTTGAAACTCCCAAGATCTCAATTCACCGACATCGGGAACTTCCAGAATAAAGACTCATCAGAGATTAGGAGCTCATCTCTAATCAATTATCTTCCTTAAGAGTCCTAAAGGTTCTACTTCACATGGACATTCACACCAGACATTCAAACACTACCCTTCTAGATAGTGTCATCAATCACACCAAGAATAATTTGCACAACACACTAAACCATTGCCATCATGACAAGGTTAAAACTTTACACATTGTTGTTACTCTCCACACACTAATCACCACACTCCACTATTATTCTCCGCACTCAATCCACCACACACCACCAATATCAGAACAACGGTAATCAAGCACACCCATGCACCTGTAAATTCATTATGACATTGGCCAGATGTGATTTGAATTTACCTTACATGAGAGTCCTCACTACCATCGTCCTAAATTCTCAGTGTTTAAAGGCTTCCCTAAAGGCTTCCTATATCTCAGCCGGGTCCTCCTCCTCCACAGTTTAAGTTTAGGCCCATCCAGTCACCTAATTCTCTTAAACTAAGGCTATGGTACCAACTATAACAACCCACACCAACTATCATGCCAAAAGCTGTATCTTTAAATTAAAACGCCAAAGATGGCTCAACGTAATCACACTATCCAGGTTACAAACTGGGTTTGCGGAATTAACCCTAACTACAGCTGAGATCATATCTACCAAAATAAAAGGAAAGCCTTCTAATCCTTCTATATGCAATCTCCGTCTCACGCCTTGCCAACTTCTAAGCAAGGTTTCGACTACCTGCTTACCTGAAAAAGGTTTTAGTTTTGAAAAGCGAGGGTTAGACCATGAGGTCTAGTGAGTTCCCTCCACACCAAGTCACACCATAAATATCGCAATTTATAAATCAGTTATGAAAGAGTTTATACAGATCATAACAAGCACACTTAAAATGTTATGCACACAATGACATTTGCTACTGGCACACGCTATAGTCACACGCACTGTGACAGCGCAATAGAGCACACACGCTATAGTCACACACACCGTGACAGCGCAATTGGGTACACACCGCCCGTATATGATACAAATTCATATATAATTATTATGGGACACACCCCCATTTCACACCAAAGCCAGAGCATGGTCACACACATTTAAATCACACATATTGTCATACACTTACTCTTCGCTTTGAAATAAAAGCAGTTTATATCCACACAATTAAATCACACTTTTCATGCATGGTTTAAAAATAGTACGAGCATTTACCTTTGTAAACATGCATAAAGTTCCACATTTGAAAAGGGTTTTAGGATCAGAAAAACACACCTGGCGATTTAGCAATTCCTTCTCACAAGCTTCAGATTTTTATAGGAAACACCTATGATATTTAAAAATAGGAATAGTGAGTCCCGAGCAAATGTTAGTCCGAGTAATTTTCCATCTAATCCGACTCTCAACTAACTCTTGAACCCGGACCCAACTAATTAAATTCGGATTCCTTTTATTAAATACCGGCTCTACAAATGAACCAGCCCAAACCAATAAATTTCCGGGTTTCTTATATTTAGCCCAAAATCCGATTCTTAGCCCAATCCCATTAAATTCCGTAACTGGGCTAAGGCCACTCAAATACCGGATTATGTTGGGTCTAGAAAGCCCCAATTATATAGAAAGTTTTATAAAGTCCATGTAAAGTCAATGAAAGTCAAATGTATTGTAATTAGCTTTGTTAGTCTTTTGGGCTTTGGGAGTTTAATGGAAGTTAAATGGGCTTGGGCCCATGTCATGTAATTAGACACTATAAATAAGTGTGTTGGGCTTCATTTGTAAGCAGTGATTTTGATAGACAAATCCATTTAGAGAGAAACTCATTGTAATATCTTGTAATTCACAGATTGTTAATAAATCATATGACCAGTTGCTGTGAATACGATCTTGAATGTTCATTCTATATTGAATCTTGATTATCAGTGATGATTACGGGACTTTCAATTGGTATCAGAGCCGAACAACAAAAACCCTAGTTATTCCAAGAACTCTACAGAATCAAGAACATTCCGATCTGCTGATTAATTTTCGAAATTAGACAGAGATCACAGGTATGTTTTCGAATTTCTTGATTGGTTTCTTGATCAAAGTGATTCTTTCCGCTGCATGTTGATTTCAAATTCAATTTGATCGAGATTATTGGGTTTTATTGTTGAAAAGATCGCATTTCACTAATTTTCAAGATTTTCAAGTTTTCAAGATCATTTTCAATTGGATGATTTAATTCTTGATTAATTAATTCATTCATTCATTCTTGAAGATTCTTTGTAATTTCTCTGATGAGTGTTCTAATTTTTTTTGAAAAGAAGATTTTATCAATTCATGTACTCTAACTGTTTGATGAAATGCCTGTGACAGATTTGATCTATTCTTGCATGTTCTAAATCTGTGTTGGTCCTCGTTCATTTTTTATCATAATTCATAGTTGATATCTGAATTTGTCATTTCATCATGCCTGAGATTGTTGAAGTTTTTGTGAGACCTGCAAGTTCTATAACCAGTTCAGACAATTTACAAAAATTAAGTCCTGTAAAAGCAAAAGAAACAATTTCTGAACCAAAAACTGAGATTGTTCATTTTGAAAGCAAGATTGCTAATCTTCAAGCAAAACAAGACGAAAATGCAAAAGTTATAAAGATTTTGCAAAAAGAGAAATCTGATTTTCTAAAGGATTTTGAAAAGGTTCAAGAAAACATAAAGTTGTTAGAAAAAGAGAATGTTGATTTGAAAGAGAAAATCAATTTTGAAAGAAAGATGTTGACAGATTCTAAAAATAGAATCAAATCATGTGAAATAAAAAATGGTCAACTCTTGAAACAGATATCTGATTTTGAACAAGTTCTTATACTTGAAAGAGAGAAATTTGAGAAAGAGAGAAGAGACTTTCAAACTGAGAGGAAAGGTTTTGAAACAAAGTCTGTTGAATTCTCTCTGAAAATTTCTGATTTGGAGAAAATTTTTGCAAAAGAAAGAAAAGAGTTTGAATGCAAGAAAAATGTTTTTCAAAAAGAAAAGAATGGTTTTGAGAAAAAGAAAACAGGAATGTTAAATGAATTTTCTGTAAAAATCAATGAGTTGGAGAAAGAGTTAGAAGATGGAAGGAAAGAGACTGAAAAGAAGAAGGTAAATGGCTTTAAAGAAAAATGCTCAAAAGATGAGTTTGAAAAGGAAAAGAAAGTTTTTCATTTGGAGATAAGGAGACTTATTAAGAAATTATATGATTTATCAACTAAAATCATGATAGAGAGGAAGTCCAAATCTGATTTGCAGTCAAGGTTTGATTTGTATGTTAAAAAGTTTAAAGAATTTGAAACGAAAGTTGTTGACAAATCAAATCATAGTTCAAAAGATCAGATTCGTTCTTCTAATCTGTTTTATGATTCTCCTATTGATGAATATTATAATTGTTCTTTTAAAAAGATAAAAATGGAATGGAGAGTTAAAGGAACAACTTCCAAGAAAGTAGTGCCAAAATCAAAAGTTCGTAATTCAAATGTCAAGAAGAACAATACATTTCAAAGAAAATCTTTTGTTAAACCTGATGTGATTTATTCTGTAAATCAATTAGTCAGAATTGCACAAAAGAAACTTTGTTGTTCATATTGTGGGACTAATGATTTTGTGAAAAAGAATTTTATTCAGCACTGGTATGGTTCTTATAGAATATCTGCATATGCCACTGCACCTAACAAATCTGGACCCAAGTTCATATGAGTACCAAAGACAACTTAATCTGTTTTGCAGGTTATTCATGTGTAAAGCTGAATGATCATACTGACACATGACTGAAAACAGATGATGTGCTTAAATTGAAAATTTTGACTTTTGGATACTTCAGTCCAAAACTTGGTCTGAATGTGATTATGGATTTCTGATTCATACAGATCAATTTGTTGACTTTGAAGAATATTTTTTACGAAAAAGTTCTGTTTACTATGGGGTTATCGAACTCATAGTTGTGGATATTTTTGCTAGAAAACATTTCCAGAGAATGTGTTCAGAATCACATTTTGAGCAACCCTGCAAATTTTGGTTGAAAAATTCTGATTTTTGAGCAAGTTATGGTGATTTGAAGTTCAGAATGTTCAAAAATCACAAAATCCAAACATTTTTCTAAGGAATTTTCTCTGGATAGTTTTATCAGAATTGTGACTCTCTTACTCAGAAGTTCTGACTCTACTACTCAGAATTCTGACTCAACTAATCAGAATTCTGACTCTGATACTTAGAATTTTGAACAAGTTACTCAGAATTCTGACTCTTCTAATCAGAATTCTGACTCTACTACTCAGAATTCTGACTCAACTATTCAGAATTCTGACTCTGATACTTAGAATTTTGAACAAGTTACTCAGAACTCTGACTCTTCTAATCAGAATTCTGACTCTACTACTCAGAATTTGAATTTTTGATATCTAATGAGGAATCATCGTAGATGATTACCAAAATCTCTTGATTTTGCAGGATTATCTTGATTTCAGAGGAAGTATTGACTCAAAATTTGATCTGATTGTTTCAAGATATAGTTCAAAACCCGTGCTTCAACGTTTTAGGTTTTTGAACATATCAGTTCAAAACCCGTACTTAAATGACTATGGCTTCTGAATAATTCATTTCAGGACCCGTACTTCAGAGACTAAGACTTCTAAACAAATCAGTTTAGAACTCATATTTCTCAGGTGATATCCTTAACTGTCATATTTTTATGTTTCAAGGAACAAGTGGTGAAAGGTAACATTGCATTATGTTTTATTTCTATTGCTTTGAAAGTTTAAATCTTAACAAATTTAATTCAATGAGATGAATTTTTTTAATGAATAAAATGTGTGTCAAGGGTGATTTTACAAGTATTTTTGTATTATCTGAGTTATATTTGTTTCAACTTTCACTTCTGAAATAAATCGAAAGGTTAGCAAAACATGAATGAAATTATGTTGAATGCTCAATGTTATGTAAATTTAGACTTATATAGAATATAATGCTAAAAAAAAAGTCGAAATGTCAGAATGATGGATGGAAACAAAAATATGGGGGAAGTACTACGTTTTAGAACCAAGTGATTGAGATGAAATAAATATATATAAAATCATTTAGTTTGAAAGTTTGTACCTGTGGCCTTTCTGGTTTGGGAGAGTAAGTCCTAAGGGGTGCTCGACACCTAATCCCTAAGCTCAATTGGTCTGGGATCGGCTGACCCAAATCCTGCAATAGAACCAGATAGAAAGCCATGTTCTACTGGTACAAATGGGTTTAAGATATATCGATGTGGCCTTTCTGGTTTGGGAAATTAAGTTCCAAGGGGTGCTTGTCACCTAGCACCTAAGACCAATTGGTCTGGGATATGCTGACCCAAATCCTGCTATAGAACCAGATAGAAAGTCATGTTTAACGATGTATCTTATTCTTACTAAACTTTTTGATTAAAAGATGTCAATGTGCACAAAATTAAAAGATGTCAATGAGCACAAAATTAAAAGATGCCAATGAGCACACATCTCTTGAAACTTTGGGAAAATACAAAGTCGCAATAAACTTGTAAATTTGTGAAAATCCTGATTTTTGACAAATAGTGTGAGTAGAGCAAAGTATTCGTATATGTTTTTAGAATTGCATATGCTTGAAGCTAATCATATTTCGCATGCTAAGCACACCAAATAGATTTAATAAAGGGATTGAAACTGAACATTTTTAACTTTATATGCAATGATGACTTGTATTTGAATCCAAACACATGCATTTGATTTTATTTGATTGAAATATCTGTTAAATTTCATTAAGTTGAATTTCTTTTGTAAAGTTTTCAAATGATCAAATGTTAGTAGTTATCAAGTGTAGTTTAGTGAATCTTATTCTCCTTGTATAAATGTTTTCATTAAAGCACTCTATTTGAAATGAATAATTTTAATGAAATATATACATATTTTCAGGGAGAGAAAACAAATTGCTCCAGAATTCTTATTTTGAGGGGGAGCAAGGTTATTCATTAAGGAGGAGAAAAAGCTTAGACTTCATTCGAAGAAAAAGCATCGCTAAAGTTTTGAAAATCAAGGGAGAGGAGCTAATGATTTGAAGATGATTTTGCTTTCCAAAACTTTAGGGGGAGAAGAAAATAGAAAATGATTTGTACAGAAACAACAAAAGAGAGAAATGTTATTTTAAGGGGGAGAAGAAGAAAAGGAAACTGATCTGTTGTTCTTATAAAGAAATGTTATGAAAGCTGATTTATGAAAGATGATTGATTGATTCAAAAGGGAAAAGAAAGTCAGAAAGTCATAAAAAGACAGAAATTTGATTTGATCACATGGAGATGAGAATCAATTTTAATTCGATACGATCATTTATGCAACAATTCAAGATTTCAAGATCTAGTTTCAAAATTTGGTGATTCAAGATTGTTCTTAATCGTGTGCTACAATTCAAGAAAGATGCGGTGTTTCAGTTCAAAAATGTTGCTGATGTGCGAGTTTAAGATCTGATTAATCAGAGTTATGCTAAATTCGAATTCAATTCAGAGTTTGTGTAAGATTTAATGTGCAGCAGTTCAGATCATAGAGTGTCAAAGTTATTAAGGGATTGTTGTGTTGAGACATACTTTCGGCTGCTTAAAATCAGATTGTTTGTGATCAGAAATTCGTTCAAAACAACTCAGAACTTGTTCAAACGACTATTCAGAACTTCTGATCATGTTATTCAGAAGAGTTTTGCTCAGACCATTCAGAAGTGTTCAAGTTTAGAATTCTGATCATGTTTATTGAGGATATTCAGAATTCAGAAGTTAGATCGTGAAATGTCAAAAGTTAATCAGAAATCAATGCTCAAATGATGGTTCAGAACTAAGTCTTCGAAGCTTACTCAGAATTCTGACTCCAATAGTCAGAACTTTATCGTGTGGAATCAGAACTTTGGAGTTAGAATTTTTTTTCAGAAGTTCTTCACGTTCAGAATTCTGATTGACTTACTCAGAATTCTGAGTGGTCTTCTCAGAACTTTTACTTAGTATATTTTGAAGTAAAGGTGCAATTTCAGAATTGTTCGACAGCTTTGCGCCCCTGTCGTATTTTGATCAGAACTTCCTCCTCGAAGCTTCAAATTTGACGATTTCAGATGCGCTGGATTCCTAAGACACAGATGAACATTTTTCATGTTTTGAGTTTGTTCTGAATAGATGTGCTTATTGGTCAGATTCTGTGTCAAAGTCAGTGGACTGATGCTGGACAGAAAGCAACGTTTTTCATGCAATTTCTCCCAACTTTCAGAAAGGTGTTCTATCTTCTATTTTTGTGGATCCAAGCTGAGTTATTGAAGTGTATTGAGACACTCCCTCCTATGATCTTAATGGATTAAGCTCTTGAGCTTAATGGTCATTCAACTCGCATTTCAAAGACGAATTCTTTATTATAAACTGAGGTGGTTTCAGTCGAGCTTATTGCACATTGGATTCGATTTTAAAGTTGTAATTTGTGAAGAAGAAGAGCAAATATTGAGGGGGAGCTTGGATAGATTTGCAAGGCGTGAAGATGTGAAACACTAAAGTTTTCAAAGAAATCAAGGGGGAGATCATTTGAAGATGCTTTCTTTATAAAACTTTAGGGGGAGATTGTTGGGTCTAGAAAGCCCCAATTATATAGAAAGTTTTATAAAGTCCATGTAAAGTCAATGAAAGTCAAATGTATTGTAATTAGCTTTGTTAGTCTTTTGGGCTTTGGGAGTTTAATGGAAGTTAAATGGGCTTGGGCCCATGTCATGTAATTAGACACTATAAATAAGTGTGTTGGGCTTCATTTGTAAGCAGTGATTTTGATAGACAAATCCATTTAGAGAGAAACTCATTGTAATATCTTGTAATTCACAGATTGTTAATAAATCATATGACCAGTTGCTGTGAATACGATCTTGAATGTTCATTCTATATTGAATCTTGATTATCAGTGATGATTACGGGACTTTCAATTGGTATCAGAGCCGAACAACAAAAACCCTAGTTATTCCAAGAACTCTACAGAATCAAGAACATTCCGATCTGCTGATTAATTTTCGAAATTAGACAGAGATCACAGGTATGTTTTCGAATTTCTTGATTGGTTTCTTGATCAAAGTGATTCTTTCCGCTGCATGTTGATTTCAAATTCAATTTGATCGAGATTATTGGGTTTTATTGTTGAAAAGATCGCATTTCACTAATTTTCAAGATTTTCAAGTTTTCAAGATCATTTTCAATTGGATGATTTAATTCTTGATTAATTAATTCATTCATTCATTCTTGAAGATTCTTTGTAATTTCTCTGATGAGTGTTCTAATTTTTTTTGAAAAGAAGATTTTATCAATTCATGTACTCTAACTGTTTGATGAAATGCCTGTGACAGATTTGATCTATTCTTGCATGTTCTAAATCTGTGTTGGTCCTCGTTCATTTTTTATCATAATTCATAGTTGATATCTGAATTTGTCATTTCATCATGCCTGAGATTGTTGAAGTTTTTGTGAGACCTGCAAGTTCTATAACCAGTTCAGACAATTTACAAAAATTAAGTCCTGTAAAAGCAAAAGAAACAATTTCTGAACCAAAAACTGAGATTGTTCATTTTGAAAGCAAGATTGCTAATCTTCAAGCAAAACAAGACGAAAATGCAAAAGTTATAAAGATTTTGCAAAAAGAGAAATCTGATTTTCTAAAGGATTTTGAAAAGGTTCAAGAAAACATAAAGTTGTTAGAAAAAGAGAATGTTGATTTGAAAGAGAAAATCAATTTTGAAAGAAAGATGTTGACAGATTCTAAAAATAGAATCAAATCATGTGAAATAAAAAATGGTCAACTCTTGAAACAGATATCTGATTTTGAACAAGTTCTTATACTTGAAAGAGAGAAATTTGAGAAAGAGAGAAGAGACTTTCAAACTGAGAGGAAAGGTTTTGAAACAAAGTCTGTTGAATTCTCTCTGAAAATTTCTGATTTGGAGAAAATTTTTGCAAAAGAAAGAAAAGAGTTTGAATGCAAGAAAAATGTTTTTCAAAAAGAAAAGAATGGTTTTGAGAAAAAGAAAACAGGAATGTTAAATGAATTTTCTGTAAAAATCAATGAGTTGGAGAAAGAGTTAGAAGATGGAAGGAAAGAGACTGAAAAGAAGAAGGTAAATGGCTTTAAAGAAAAATGCTCAAAAGATGAGTTTGAAAAGGAAAAGAAAGTTTTTCATTTGGAGATAAGGAGACTTATTAAGAAATTATATGATTTATCAACTAAAATCATGATAGAGAGGAAGTCCAAATCTGATTTGCAGTCAAGGTTTGATTTGTATGTTAAAAAGTTTAAAGAATTTGAAACGAAAGTTGTTGACAAATCAAATCATAGTTCAAAAGATCAGATTCGTTCTTCTAATCTGTTTTATGATTCTCCTATTGATGAATATTATAATTGTTCTTTTAAAAAGATAAAAATGGAATGGAGAGTTAAAGGAACAACTTCCAAGAAAGTAGTGCCAAAATCAAAAGTTCGTAATTCAAATGTCAAGAAGAACAATACATTTCAAAGAAAATCTTTTGTTAAACCTGATGTGATTTATTCTGTAAATCAATTAGTCAGAATTGCACAAAAGAAACTTTGTTGTTCATATTGTGGGACTAATGATTTTGTGAAAAAGAATTTTATTCAGCACTGGTATGGTTCTTATAGAATATCTGCATATGCCACTGCACCTAACAAATCTGGACCCAAGTTCATATGAGTACCAAAGACAACTTAATCTGTTTTGCAGGTTATTCATGTGTAAAGCTGAATGATCATACTGACACATGACTGAAAACAGATGATGTGCTTAAATTGAAAATTTTGACTTTTGGATACTTCAGTCCAAAACTTGGTCTGAATGTGATTATGGATTTCTGATTCATACAGATCAATTTGTTGACTTTGAAGAATATTTTTTACGAAAAAGTTCTGTTTACTATGGGGTTATCGAACTCATAGTTGTGGATATTTTTGCTAGAAAACATTTCCAGAGAATGTGTTCAGAATCACATTTTGAGCAACCCTGCAAATTTTGGTTGAAAAATTCTGATTTTTGAGCAAGTTATGGTGATTTGAAGTTCAGAATGTTCAAAAATCACAAAATCCAAACATTTTTCTAAGGAATTTTCTCTGGATAGTTTTATCAGAATTGTGACTCTCTTACTCAGAAGTTCTGACTCTACTACTCAGAATTCTGACTCAACTAATCAGAATTCTGACTCTGATACTTAGAATTTTGAACAAGTTACTCAGAATTCTGACTCTTCTAATCAGAATTCTGACTCTACTACTCAGAATTCTGACTCAACTATTCAGAATTCTGACTCTGATACTTAGAATTTTGAACAAGTTACTCAGAACTCTGACTCTTCTAATCAGAATTCTGACTCTACTACTCAGAATTTGAATTTTTGATATCTAATGAGGAATCATCGTAGATGATTACCAAAATCTCTTGATTTTGCAGGATTATCTTGATTTCAGAGGAAGTATTGACTCAAAATTTGATCTGATTGTTTCAAGATATAGTTCAAAACCCGTGCTTCAACGTTTTAGGTTTTTGAACATATCAGTTCAAAACCCGTACTTAAATGACTATGGCTTCTGAATAATTCATTTCAGGACCCGTACTTCAGAGACTAAGACTTCTAAACAAATCAGTTTAGAACTCATATTTCTCAGGTGATATCCTTAACTGTCATATTTTTATGTTTCAAGGAACAAGTGGTGAAAGGTAACATTGCATTATGTTTTATTTCTATTGCTTTGAAAGTTTAAATCTTAACAAATTTAATTCAATGAGATGAATTTTTTTAATGAATAAAATGTGTGTCAAGGGTGATTTTACAAGTATTTTTGTATTATCTGAGTTATATTTGTTTCAACTTTCACTTCTGAAATAAATCGAAAGGTTAGCAAAACATGAATGAAATTATGTTGAATGCTCAATGTTATGTAAATTTAGACTTATATAGAATATAATGCTAAAAAAAAAGTCGAAATGTCAGAATGATGGATGGAAACAAAAATATGGGGGAAGTACTACGTTTTAGAACCAAGTGATTGAGATGAAATAAATATATATAAAATCATTTAGTTTGAAAGTTTGTACCTGTGGCCTTTCTGGTTTGGGAGAGTAAGTCCTAAGGGGTGCTCGACACCTAATCCCTAAGCTCAATTGGTCTGGGATCGGCTGACCCAAATCCTGCAATAGAACCAGATAGAAAGCCATGTTCTACTGGTACAAATGGGTTTAAGATATATCGATGTGGCCTTTCTGGTTTGGGAAATTAAGTTCCAAGGGGTGCTTGTCACCTAGCACCTAAGACCAATTGGTCTGGGATATGCTGACCCAAATCCTGCTATAGAACCAGATAGAAAGTCATGTTTAACGATGTATCTTATTCTTACTAAACTTTTTGATTAAAAGATGTCAATGTGCACAAAATTAAAAGATGTCAATGAGCACAAAATTAAAAGATGCCAATGAGCACACATCTCTTGAAACTTTGGGAAAATACAAAGTCGCAATAAACTTGTAAATTTGTGAAAATCCTGATTTTTGACAAATAGTGTGAGTAGAGCAAAGTATTCGTATATGTTTTTAGAATTGCATATGCTTGAAGCTAATCATATTTCGCATGCTAAGCACACCAAATAGATTTAATAAAGGGATTGAAACTGAACATTTTTAACTTTATATGCAATGATGACTTGTATTTGAATCCAAACACATGCATTTGATTTTATTTGATTGAAATATCTGTTAAATTTCATTAAGTTGAATTTCTTTTGTAAAGTTTTCAAATGATCAAATGTTAGTAGTTATCAAGTGTAGTTTAGTGAATCTTATTCTCCTTGTATAAATGTTTTCATTAAAGCACTCTATTTGAAATGAATAATTTTAATGAAATATATACATATTTTCAGGGAGAGAAAACAAATTGCTCCAGAATTCTTATTTTGAGGGGGAGCAAGGTTATTCATTAAGGAGGAGAAAAAGCTTAGACTTCATTCGAAGAAAAAGCATCGCTAAAGTTTTGAAAATCAAGGGAGAGGAGCTAATGATTTGAAGATGATTTTGCTTTCCAAAACTTTAGGGGGAGAAGAAAATAGAAAATGATTTGTACAGAAACAACAAAAGAGAGAAATGTTATTTTAAGGGGGAGAAGAAGAAAAGGAAACTGATCTGTTGTTCTTATAAAGAAATGTTATGAAAGCTGATTTATGAAAGATGATTGATTGATTCAAAAGGGAAAAGAAAGTCAGAAAGTCATAAAAAGACAGAAATTTGATTTGATCACATGGAGATGAGAATCAATTTTAATTCGATACGATCATTTATGCAACAATTCAAGATTTCAAGATCTAGTTTCAAAATTTGGTGATTCAAGATTGTTCTTAATCGTGTGCTACAATTCAAGAAAGATGCGGTGTTTCAGTTCAAAAATGTTGCTGATGTGCGAGTTTAAGATCTGATTAATCAGAGTTATGCTAAATTCGAATTCAATTCAGAGTTTGTGTAAGATTTAATGTGCAGCAGTTCAGATCATAGAGTGTCAAAGTTATTAAGGGATTGTTGTGTTGAGACATACTTTCGGCTGCTTAAAATCAGATTGTTTGTGATCAGAAATTCGTTCAAAACAACTCAGAACTTGTTCAAACGACTATTCAGAACTTCTGATCATGTTATTCAGAAGAGTTTTGCTCAGACCATTCAGAAGTGTTCAAGTTTAGAATTCTGATCATGTTTATTGAGGATATTCAGAATTCAGAAGTTAGATCGTGAAATGTCAAAAGTTAATCAGAAATCAATGCTCAAATGATGGTTCAGAACTAAGTCTTCGAAGCTTACTCAGAATTCTGACTCCAATAGTCAGAACTTTATCGTGTGGAATCAGAACTTTGGAGTTAGAATTTTTTTTCAGAAGTTCTTCACGTTCAGAATTCTGATTGACTTACTCAGAATTCTGAGTGGTCTTCTCAGAACTTTTACTTAGTATATTTTGAAGTAAAGGTGCAATTTCAGAATTGTTCGACAGCTTTGCGCCCCTGTCGTATTTTGATCAGAACTTCCTCCTCGAAGCTTCAAATTTGACGATTTCAGATGCGCTGGATTCCTAAGACACAGATGAACATTTTTCATGTTTTGAGTTTGTTCTGAATAGATGTGCTTATTGGTCAGATTCTGTGTCAAAGTCAGTGGACTGATGCTGGACAGAAAGCAACGTTTTTCATGCAATTTCTCCCAACTTTCAGAAAGGTGTTCTATCTTCTATTTTTGTGGATCCAAGCTGAGTTATTGAAGTGTATTGAGACACTCCCTCCTATGATCTTAATGGATTAAGCTCTTGAGCTTAATGGTCATTCAACTCGCATTTCAAAGACGAATTCTTTATTATAAACTGAGGTGGTTTCAGTCGAGCTTATTGCACATTGGATTCGATTTTAAAGTTGTAATTTGTGAAGAAGAAGAGCAAATATTGAGGGGGAGCTTGGATAGATTTGCAAGGCGTGAAGATGTGAAACACTAAAGTTTTCAAAGAAATCAAGGGGGAGATCATTTGAAGATGCTTTCTTTATAAAACTTTAGGGGGAGATTGTTGGGTCTAGAAAGCCCCAATTATATAGAAAGTTTTATAAAGTCCATGTAAAGTCAATGAAAGTCAAATGTATTGTAATTAGCTTTGTTAGTCTTTTGGGCTTTGGGAGTTTAATGGAAGTTAAATGGGCTTGGGCCCATGTCATGTAATTAGACACTATAAATAAGTGTGTTGGGCTTCATTTGTAAGCAGTGATTTTGATAGACAAATCCATTTAGAGAGAAACTCATTGTAATATCTTGTAATTCACAGATTGTTAATAAATCATATGACCAGTTGCTGTGAATACGATCTTGAATGTTCATTCTATATTGAATCTTGATTATCAGTGATGATTACGGGACTTTCAGATTACATTTAAATCAAGCCCATAGCAATAAATTTCCGGATCCTAAAATGGGATTCCGAATCCCCCAATTATTCTTCCGGATCTGTTGGGCCAACGAGTCCAAATTCCGGTTTTACTTTAATGACTAATAGTTTCGGGTCTCACAATTAATAGTCTAATTCCGGAACTTAAATAATTAGCATTTTCGGGTCTTGTTTGATTGGATTCCGGATCTTAGCTAGCCCAAAATAAGAGACTTTCGGATCCAAGGCAATTTTCCGGATCTGTTGAGTCCACTAAGATTACCGGATCTTGCTTACAAAATTCCGGATCATGGTCCTTTTAAAATAAATTCCGGATCCAAAATAAAACCAATTTCGGGCTTCTAAATTGGGTCCAGTTCCGGATCATCTATTAAGTCAATTTCAGATCTAATTTTAATAGTTCCGCTTCCCAATTGGGTTCCGGTACCAGTCCGGTATCGGGTTAAAACTTCGAACTTAAGGTTTTCAACAGAAGTAACCAATCTAAAATCGAAATCAATTTTGGTATGATGCTCAACAAAATTGAAATACAAACGGGAGTATTACCATCGAAAAAAATGTTTCATTTTGAGACATAGTAATAACAAAGTCAATAAAAATCTGAAATGGTGTGTATGAATACTTGAAAGTATAGACAAGATAATATGCAAGTATTAATCTTTGGAAACACCCAGTTAGAAATAATGGTGTAACAACCCGAGATTTACATGAAAAACATTTAAAACCATACTTCTAAATTCATCAAATTTGTTTGAGAATCGAGAAGTGGTTTGAACATTTAAGAATACATTTTTATGCTTTAAAGTCGTCCTCCTTTCAAACAATCTCAGATTAAGTTTAGAAGATACTTACAGTGAAATGTTTAAGCTCCCCCTCAAATCAAGATAGACTGATTTAAAAATCAGATAAGCTCCCTCTCAAAATCTGCAAGGAATCTTATTTGAACAAAATCAGTAGATGTAACAATCAAAGTCCAAAACAATGAAATACGAGTTCTAAACTGACGTGTTTAGAAGTCAAAACATTGATGTACGAGTTCTGATCTGAAATAACCAGAAGTCATTTATCTTGTATGCTCAGGTTCTAAACTGAGGTGTTTAGAAACCATTCTTGCATATGGTCCCCCTACAAAGAAACATACAGAAAGATATATCAATAAGCACAAAATATATTGTGATCCCAGAACAAGTAATTAATCCATGTTTAGCAATAAGACGACCACCAATATATTCAATGAAGATCAATCACACCAAGTACAAAGATGATTTCTAGAGAGAAATACTATGTGTGTGTACTTGTGTGAAATAGTAATTGATGACCTAATTAGAAAAGCTAGCTAAGTACACAATATATAGTATGTAACATTAGCAATTACAGATTTAATCCCTCTACATAGTACAATTAGAATATTAGGCACTAACATTCTCCCCCTTTCTACAATGTAGAGGCAAAGAGTTTAAGCGTCCACCGGAGCCACATATCTTTTCCAAATCCCGAAGATGATCTTAAACCTCCTCAGTGCATTCCTGTACTCCTTTCGGTGTGTTATAGCATTCAGTACTTGTTTGATCAGCACCTTCTCCGTATCTTTCAGCTTTACCTCCCCGGTTGCATCCAGACGCAATCTACTTTCAAGGTCAACCTCGATAATCTTGAAAGTTCCGTCACTGAACTTGTTGGTTTCAAGAACTCTCATGAATCTTTTCTTTAAGTCTCTATCGAAGTAAACAACTCCAAGTTCCGGTTTTTTCAATACAGTGTAGGCTGGGACACCTTGAATATCTGAAAGACGCCGGTTCGGTGCTCTTAGGTTTAATCTGGCTTGGCGTGATTCCAGACCCATCTGAAAGTCTTTTAGATAAGAGAAATTTAGAATGTTTCGCATGAATCTCTTTATACTTTGATACGCGACAGACCATTTAACATCCTTATCTGGAAGGCAGGCTAGGGAATTGTAGAGGCTTAGGAGGTCGTATAGCTTTAAGCTTTTGATGTCTGCCTCGGAGAAGATACATTCGGTACCATTGGCTCTTCTAACCGTAAATACTGGGTACCGGACTTTGGAGAGCTTGTTTGACTCTACCTTCAGCACTTTCACAATCACACTGTCTGATTTCACGGTATCTGATCCTAGGTTTTCGTTGCTCATAACATGTAAGAACTCGATCTTTTGAAGTGAAGGCCAATCTTTAATTCCGTATAGCTTCTCTAGGTTGAGCCTTTGGACATCTCTAACGAACAGGTCTCTCCTTATACTTTCTTGAAAGGGAATCAGAATCCGTACTCGTTCACCTGTAGCCACATACCTTGGCTCAGCGTCTATTACTTCCTGATAGATTTCCAATTCAGCTTCAAGTACACGGTCCCTGATTCTGCCATCGGCTTGTATTTGAATTACTGGAGCAACTTCTTGTATCACTAGAGCAGGAGGAGCGGAACTACTTGCACTTTGATCAATCAATAGTTGTGGTTGAGTAGTATCATCGTTGTCGGAATCCGAAGCAGCCATAATAACTCCGGTGATGTCAAAAATATCTTCTATTTCCTCTTTGATCTGGACTGTTCTTCTCTCAGAGTCAATATCAATGTAATCAACTATCATAGCATCCGCCATCCTTTCATCTTCTGTTTTATTGTCAATAACCAAAGGATTTTCAACCCCAGTTATGACATCAGCTAGAACGTTGGTATCATCCACTTGAACCATTTCAGTGTCCGTTCCACCGGTTCCCGTTTCCCTTTCACTAGCAGGTTGATCTGATCCCCCAACATTTGTTGTAGCCGTAGCACTGGATTCACCAATCCTTGCTCTCTTCTCCCCCTCATGTTGATCAGGATCATCCTGATCATCATGTCTTTGTTTCTGTGAGGCTTGAGCTTGTATCCCATACTTCTCTTCGACAGCCTTAAGCCTGTTAGTGATAGAGGTGAAACCATTCATCATAGCATTCGTCATATCTATCATAGACTCGGTTAGACGCTGGAAGTCGTTGCTTGAAGGTGTTTGAGGTGGGATATGTTGTTGGAGTAATCCAATAAGATCAATCTCTTCAGCTGTACTTGTGTCACTTTTGGCTATGAGTCGGGCTAACAGCTCTGATTTGAGTTGGTCTTTAGGGATTTGGTGTAATGGAACTGGTGGTGGTGGTTGTGGGTCGGATTGTGTATTGGATGGTTGAGACTGAGGGGTTGACGGCGACTCAATGATTCCTTTGCCCTTGATGGCTCTGCTTACTTCGCTTGCTAATCGCTCAACTATACTCTGCATGGCTTGACGGTGTTGCTTGTATGCTCTGTCGATGGATGCAAAAGCAGACGACAAAAGTGGAAGCGTAATGTAATGTGGAGGTGGGCTAAGCATGCGAATAACCGTACTACCTGTGTTCATAGCTGGCAAAGTGTTGACCATAACAAGACTTCCACCCAGTCCTCATGGGGCACCAATGAATGGCGGCCTAACTCGGGGTGTTCCGGTTGGAGCACGAAAGCTCACAACTTGTTGGAATGCCGACGCGCGTGGCCTAGGAAATGAAGTATGTCCAAAAGGCTCTAGACTCAACGTGCGTGGAATAAATGGCGGTGGCCGGGGCAGGAGCCAACCTGTTTCAATATCAGCAGACACCGAGTGTGTCACCGATAGCAGTTGTGATTGATCCCCTGTGGAAAATGAAACACCGGCAAATTGAGATGCCGATGAGTGGCTTAGAGGGGTTGTGCATTGCATGGCTGGGTCCACCATGGCTTGTTCAATACGCAACGGCAACGTACGCTCGTTGGTAGAAGATGTGGCTACCCGGCTTGGATCGGTATGGTGAGAGGCAGTAGTTAAAACTTTATCTGACTCTATCTCTTTCTCTCTCATTTCTTTTCTCACCACATCACAGCTCACATTAGTATTTTCTACTATATCTCCCTCATTCCACCTTATGTATCCAAAATCTCCGGGGGTTCCGACGTTCGAGGTGGAATCAGCATCGGAACCCTGAGAATGTCGACTCTGACCGATGTGTCTTGGGATTAGATCCGCATCTGGGTCATGGCTAGGGTGGAGTCAGAATCACCTTCATCAACTGGTTGGTGGTCAGATACTTCATTGTCGGATGATGAAGCATCGGGGTTAAAGTCGGAATTATCCTCGAATTCCATCAGTATGTCATCGAGGATGGGTATTCGTATAGCTCTGGTAGAAGATGCCTGACCAGCAGTCCTCGCCACCCCACCCACTCTCTTTCTTAAAGTTCTCCTCACCTCTCTCCGTTCAGGAACCCCAAGTTCCTGAACCTGCTCAACAATAATACCCTCACCACCTAATGGGATAGCACCATGGGGAGATCCGGTCGGTTCTGGCTAGACCACTAGTGCATTTGCTAATCTATACTGCCTAACTACCTCAGACTGCTGTCGGCATAGGCAAGTACATGCTCTGGAATCACGGCGATGTGGACGAAGTCATCATGTGTCGGCATGTTCAGATAATGCATGTATTGTGTCGGACCTCGTATCGCATCTGGGCGTTTAGGGATTTGCTGGTTGCCCTCCATGATTTGATGGATAAGAATCGGGAAGAAGCGTTGATAAGGCACGAAGTTTCTTTTCTTTCTAGGGCGTGCTTTGTCTTCGACCAACTCTTGTAGCTCGTTCCAGAGTATGATAGCATAGTCGATGTTACGGTTGAAGGCAAAGACGTGAATCATTTGGAGAGTCGCAAGGTTGCATTTGTCAAGGCCGGTATGCTTTGACGTCATGCAGCGGTTGAATATGGAGCATAGGGTGTACCAGACTGGTGGTAGGTGCTTTCATAAGAATTTGGAGGAGCTGGTTAGTACAGGGATATTCGGATCTTGGTAGCCTAAGCTTTGGATATCTGTGTATAGTTGGGCTTTGGGTACCATGTCATCAAAGTTCGGGTTAAAAGGTAGATCTAAGGCTCGACGGAGTCGTTTGAGAGTAATTCGAGCATCGAAGTGATCGACTCGAGCAGAAACGTGTGGACCCCGTCGGTGTGTAGGATGATACTGTAGTGTGTGCCAAAACTGTTGTAAGTATATAAGGGGCATAGTGATTACCTTCGTGAGCAATGTTCGAAGAGGATAGCCTCGGATTATCTCGATGATGATCTGATGGTCGAACGCCACAACAAGGTCTAGATGATGATTGTTGTCGAGAAGGGCAAGATGGAGACTTCTCGGTAGAAGCTCCTCATCTAGATCACGGGCGTTCACCGACGGATGCGACGATCGGTGTGATGGTATGATGGTGTTGAAAGTATGAAGCAAGCAATGATACTCCTTACCAGATCTTTTCAGAGACAGTTTGGGAAAAGCCCCAGTTCTAATAGCCAAAGGTATGCTTCTGGCTCCAAGTTCTTGCCCGATTCAACATGTGCTCTGTGCTCGAAGTTCTTGGAGCCAGAAGCATACCTTTGGCTATTAGAACTGGGGCTTTTCCCAAACCGTCTCTGAAAAGATCTGGTAAGGAGTATCATTGCTTGCTTCATACTTTCAACATCATCTACCACACCCACTCCATTTTGTTCCTCATCATACTGATTACCCATATTCTATTAGTAATTCCTATTAGACAATAAAGCAAGTGGGTCTAACTCATCTTCCTTAACCTCTCTTTTCTCTTCCTTCTTCTCTTTCTTCTTTTTCTTAGCTCTCTTTGCATCAGCATCATCTTCATCCTGCTTCAGGGTTTCGTACATCTCTTGTTGAGGCAAATCAGCTAACTTAGCATTCTGTTTCATTCGATGAGCATACTTCTTCCATTCCGGTTGAAGAACACTCAGGAATTTCACATTATGCTCAATTATAGATTTGTTGATATTGTACCTATTCAGCTCATTCAAGATGGTAGTGAAACGGTCATAAGCAGAATCAAGTGCCTCTCCTTCCTTCTGTTTAAAATTTTCATACAAGTTGATAGCGTTAGAGATTCTCATCTGATTCTCTATTTCAGATCCCTGATACAGCTTTGTCAGTTCATCAAACATGGCCTTCCCTGAATAATTTTTGCTATCCACCTTTCGATAAATATCGTTGGTTAAGGCTTGAATAACTAGGGACTTTGCCATTTTGTCTCCATATGCTTTGTACTTTTGTTCAGGATTATAATGTATTGGTAGAACCTCAACCAAGTTGGAATAGGGTCACCATCAGTAATAAGTCCTCTTCTCGTTTGTTTCTCCATGGGGCCATTCTTAAGAGAATTTGAAATAAATTCCCCGTTCTCTTGTCGCTCAACATAATCTATAAATCTGTCTTTCCAAATCTTAAACTCCTTGGGAAAAAGAACCGGTAGTTTGTCCTACGACCCAATAGTTAAGATATCTCTCCCTGTCATATTAGATTACTTGTTGATGATCGTTAAGTATTCTTTAGATTCGATTAGTAACAATTAATATCACCCAAACTTGTCTCAACCCACTGACTGTCTCAACCCACTTCTTGTCGCAGCCAAGAACTTGTCGCAACAGAACAACTTGTCGCAATTAACAAGTTGCGAAAGTAGCCAAAAATACTTGTCGTAGCTAATAGGTTGCAAAACTATCCAACAAAAAAGCTTATCGCAACTGAGGATTGCGATAAGTACTGTTCAAAATCACGTAGGTTGCGATAGTTGAGACTAGTCGCAACAGGGAGTTGCGATAGTATACTGTTCACGATGAAAAATTGCGATTACAACGGCTTGTCACAACTGAGGGTTGCGATAGTATACTGTTCCTTTCAAGTGGACTGCGATAGTTATGAATCTGAATGTTGCGAAAGTTATGAATATCCAAGTTGCGATAGTTTTGAATGTGCAGAGGATCGTGAGTTGATTCTTCAATAATGATCCAATTGATCTGAAAATTGGTATGTAAGCTCGCAACAGTATTCTGGACAACTTTAATTCTCCAAGTTTTGTCCAAAAACCACTAGAACAGTGATTTTAAAACCAAAACAGTGAGTTTTCTATAAAAGTTCGAAAAATTGATTTTGCACAAATTGAGACGATTCCAAGTGTAATTGCGGAATCAAAACACACAGTAATGATAATCAAACACTCCTAGATCAATTCTAATCCATTTGAAGCACTCAAATGGCTAGAATCAATAAGAAATAGATGAAAATATGAAGAACACTCAAAATGCAAAAACTCTCAAAAACTAATCTGATCTAAATGAAATACTATGCTCTGATACCAATTGTGATCCCAGAACAAGTAATCAATCCATGTTTAGCAATAAGATGGCCACCAATATATTCAATGAAGATCAATCACACCAAGTACAAAGATGATTTCTAGAGAGAAAGACTATGTGTGTGTACTTGTGTGAAATAGTAATTGATGACCTAATTAGAAAAGCTAGCTAAGTACACAATATATAGTATGTAACATTAGCAATTACAGATTTAGTCCCTCTACATAGTACAATTAGAATATTAGGCACTAACATATATAAAAAAAATTAGAATTTATCCCCCTGAAATTATGCAAATAGTTCAGCATATGAAAACTGAAAGAACGGGTACTCCTCATCGTAGATCTGCACACTTCTCTTCTGTTTTCCAGTCATGTGGTTGGTATAATTCTGACATTCAGCACTACACATGATAAACTTGCAAAACAAATTAAGTAGATTTTGGTACCCAACGTAACTTGGGTCCTGATTTGTGAAATGCAGTCCGATTTGAAGAAATATTGTAAGTACCATACCAGTACTGAACATTTTCTTTCTTAACAAAATCATGAGTTCCACAATAAGAACAACAAATTTGCTTTTGTGTTAACCTAATCAAATGATTTGCAGAATAAACAGGATTAGGTTTAACAAAAGACTTACATTTAGGAGCATTGTTCTTCTTGTTCACCGCAGGTGGATGAACAGATGATTTTGGTGCATTTCTTTCAGGAGTAGATCCTTTCACTTTCCAAACCATTTTCACTCTTCTGAAAAAAAGATTTTCTGTAGGCTTTGAAATAGAAGCATCTGAATTATCAGCAGAATGGTGATAAAAGAGATTGGAATGACGAATCTGATCTTTTGAAAAACCCTTTGATTTGTCAAATCCCTTTGAAGAAACATCAGTATTAATTGAACTTGAAGCCGTTTTAAATGAACATTCAGAACCAGTTTAGTCAACAAGTGGAGTCTGAACAATCGTGTCAGGACTTACTTGTTTTGAAACCTCAACTTTAAAAATAATGTCTTCAAGTTCTTTAACTTTGTTGGTCACAACGTTTCTTTCTTTGGACATCAAATCAAATTTTCGTTGAATATCAGATTTAACCTTCTTCTCCATCATACATTCTGTAGCTAACTTAGAAAGCTTTCTTGTCAATTTCAAAATCTCGGCCTCAAAATATTTTCTTTCAGTATCAAAATCCTTTTCCAAACACTTACTCTTGTTTGATATTTCAGTAAAAATCCCAACGTTTTTCTTCTCAAACACTTTTCTTTCTTTTTCAAAAATGATTTTCTGTTCTTCAAAATCCTTTCTCTCTTTCTCCAACAGCTTTTCCAAATTAGATATCTTTAAAGAAAACTCAACATTCTTTGCCTCAAAGGATTTTCTTTCGACGTCAAACTCCGCTCTATCTTTCTCAAGCTTTTCTTTGTCAAGAAATAACACCTTTTCAAAATCAGAAAGTTGCTGTTAAGGTTTTAAGCATTTTAGCTCATTATATTTCTTTTCTTCAAAACTCTTCTTTGAAAATTCAGAAAACCTCTTCTCAGACTTTTCTCTCTCACTGTTAACAAGAACAGTTAGCATGACTTCCTTTTCTATCTCAAAATCAATTCTGTCTTCATTTCAAATGTCTTCAATCTTGCTTTCGAGATCAATAATCTTCTGTTCAAGAACCAAAGGAGGATAATAAGTTTTTCCTTCAAAAGCTGGTTTTTTACTCTCCTTTGGTTTCTCTATAGCATACCTCTGGAAATAATCATTAGACAAGGTTTGCTTCCAAATCCAAACCAAAGCCTTCCTATTTTCCATCCCGTAGACAAAAGGTAGTTGCATTTTAACAATGGTTTTTCTCTTAACCTCTTCCTCAGCCTCATAGTCTTCACCATCCATTTTAAGCCATTTGATTTTATACATAAGATCCTTAGATGGAAGACTAAGCCATTCAAATTTGTATAAAGTTGGAGACTTGGTTAATGCAGTCTTCAAATAATGAGGATTATCATATCCCAAGCCCCAATTTGAATTATAGTATCTGAAATTCTTAGGCGTATTAAGATGAATTCTCTGTTTAGTTTGTCCTAACTTGTACAATTTTTTTTCCAGATTACTAGCCTTCTTAGTCAATGCAGTGTTAATATCTTTATAAGCATGTAGTAATTGTTCAAACTCTGTTTTCTTAGCTTCTGAAAGCCTTAATTTTTCCGATAAATCATCCATTCTTCTTCGAAAACAAGCTTGAGTTTCCTCGAATTCAGCTTTGCTCTTTTTCAAACCATCACTTAGCTTATTATGTTCGTTTATCCTTTGCCTTTGAAAGTCTACGTTTGATGAGATTTTCTTAGTTTTTCAGTTAAATCATCTGCTTTAATGGTTAGTAAGTCTTGTTGAATCATAAATTCATTTATAGTAAAGGACTCAAAGTTTTGTGTTTCAACTTTTGCTTCAGGAGTTGACATTTTGTCCTTGAGAATATCATTTTCCTCCTTTAGAGACATTGTTACCTGAAAAATTAAAAATGACGGATCGTTAACAGATACTTCGTGGGAAGTAGAATTTGTGCGCTTGAACGATCAAAGAAAAGCGATTAAAGTTAGAAAAAGTTTCAAAAATAAAACTTGAAAAATAAATTGTAAATTTGTCTCCCAAATATTAATTCCGGAAAATTAATGTGGAAAACTGGACTTTAAATTGGCAAACCTGCAAAACACGAGAAAAATATACCAGTTATGGTTAAATGCAGGCAAAACACGATAGAATCGACAAAAAATGAAAAATAATGAAGAATAAGGACTAAAAACGACACCTTACGAAACTAAAATGAAAAACAAGGACTAAAAGTGTAAAACACTAAAACTTAACAAAAATAAGGATTAAACTTGACAAAATCTAAAAGTTAAAACTAAAAGGACTCAACTTGACAAAATTGAAACTTAAAACTTAAAACTCAAGGGACTAAAAATGTAATAACCTGAAACTATCTAACGGACTTAACTTACACTTAACGGAAAGAATAAATTTGTAATAAAACTAACGGAAAGACTAACAAAAAAGTTAATAAACTATACTAACTGACTCAAACAGAATTAGGACTAAAAATGAAAGAAAAAAAAATTAACAGAAATAACGGAAAAACAAACGAATCCTAACGAAACTAACGGAAAAGGACCAATTTTGTAACACACTTAACGACGACTTAACGGTGCTTCGTTAAGTTACATTTCACTATCACTTTCAAAAACGACGATCTACAGGTTTCTTGGTCGATTCCTTTGAGTTTTTCACGTCAAAACTTGTTGCTTCCGGTTCCTATGCGTTAAAAAATCATCAACCAACCAATATTCTGAAGAGAACCAAATCAGGCATCAACAATGGATTCCTCGTCGATGATAAACGGTTCTCCGGTGAGAACGTTGATTTTCCGCGGAAGAGTTTGAACGTGCGATAAAACTTTTATCGTACACAAGCTTTATCGTGCGTTTATCGCACATAAAACGTGCGAGGACTATTAATCATGCGACAAAAATCCTCTTGCGATAAAATTGAGTGTGTGACACCTTTGATCATGCGAGAATGATAAACTCCAACGACTTTTTCCAGAATCCGACAAACCAACTTTCAAGTCACTTAGCTTGCTGATTTCTCATTGTTTTTCAATTTTGAAAGTTGTATGATGTTAGAAATGACAAAACACATCGATTTGTTGTTAATATTGATAATCTTCTTCCACACAAACAAAATATCTCGATGAACTTTCTGTTGACTTTCTGATTTGCTAAACTCACTGAATTGATGCTGAAATACAATTCTGTAGAAAGGATGTTGTTCCAAATCAGAAACAAAATTGATATGTGAATTCAAACAACCAAAACACAATCCAAATACAAGAATCAATCATCAGTTTTGAAAAATGTTACGAAGAACACACTGTTAACACTTTAAATTTTCAAAATCAATTGATTTGTTGATGAAAAATAATTTTGTAAATTGTAAACTGTTCCAATCAACAAGTAAAATCGATCTATGAACTTGAATCGATCCAAAAACTCAAACAATTTCCAGATTTTTGAAAGTTTTCAATAAAAAACTCAAAAACCAAAAACTCTTCAATTTTCTTCAAAAATTGATGAAAAAAATATGAATTGAAGCACAAATTCCTCTGCTAGGCTCTGATACCAATTGAGAGTTTCAGATAACAATGATTTAGCACAATGATCTTCAATAAATGAGAGAAATTGATACAATATTGGAATGAGATCTAGTTTAGGGTCATCTTTTTCACACACACACACACACACTCACGTATGCAACTCTCTAATGACCCTTCTCTTCAAAAAAAACCTTACATTACACTATTTATACCATTTGACCCTCATACTAACTAATACAAGACTTTGACTATTGTTGACTATTACAATTACACTCTAAATCTTGAATACATTCTTGGTACTAACAAACACCCCCCATAGATGCACCTTGACTTTTACAGGACCAAGCATTCCGGCAAGTTACCGATCATCAACAACAAGGATTGCACTGTCCACAATCATTCGAAGAAAGGTTACCGAGTAGCACCCGTCCTTTTTCTTATCGCACTTCCAACATGCGTTGTTCGAGTCCCATTGGAACAAGACGCCCAGGTTAATTCCTAGGTCCTCCACGTCTTTATGCAACCCCACAATCGATCCCCAAATACCCCCTTTAGCTCTAGAACTATTCCCATCCAAAAGCACCAAAACTACCATAAAACTAAGTCACAATCCTTCTCCATACTACTTATGTATCAGTTCTATAACGTCGCCACCACTTCCCCAACATCGCATGTTTAAAGGCTTTTAACCTACCAATGTCGAGCACACCCTTTTTCTTGTTGTTTAGGACTTTCTCCCACGCAACCTAACAAATATTTCTTTTCTCATCACTACTTCCCTAGATGAAACGACACATAATGCTCTCAAGTATGCTAACAACTTTGGGCCTTAAATAGCGAGAAAACGTAAGGACCCCAAACTTCCCAACATCGTCTTACAAAGACAAAGTCTACCCCCAACGGACAAATTTTTGGCTTTCCAACCCGAGAGCGTGGCTTAAAACTTTTGAATAAAAGGCTTCCAACTAGACAATCTTGCCATCTTTTCTCCCATCAGCATACCCAAGTATGTGAACAGAATTGTTCCATCCTTACGGTGTAACCATCTATCCATCGTTTTCATCTCTTCACTATTTACTTTCACTCCCATAACTTTGCTTTTATCTATATTGACTTTAAGACCCAAGCAAATTTGAAAACACTCAAGAATTCAGACTAAAATGGCACCATTACTACGAGGCCACTCCCCTAGCAAAGTGGCTTCATCCGCGTATTGAAGGATGGATACCTCCTCTCCAATGTTATCAAACTGTACCCCTTTAAATAGACATTTATTTTCTCTTCCATCATAGCCACATTCAGCCCTTCTATAGCAAGAATGAAAAGGAATGGAACTAAGGGGTCCCCTTACCTTACCCCTTTTTCCGTGCGGAATTCTTTCAAAGGGGGACCATTGACTAGGACCGAGACTCTAACCGTTGATATACACCCCCTAATCTAAGCTCTCCATTTTTCTCCAAAGCTCATTTGATCAAGGATATCATCAAGGTAGGCCCAATTATCGCAAATCAAAGGCTTTTTCGAAATCCGCCTTAAAAATTATCGTTTTTTTCCGATTGGCCCACTTTGTAATCTCATTAACAATCAGTGGACCATCCAAGATACTCCGACCTCTTGTGAACATCGTTTGGACATTACTTACCACCGTCACCATAACCCCTTTGCACCTCCTAGGAAGAGTTTTTGAAATGATTTTGCAGACACATCCAATGAGGTTTATTGGGTGGTATTTCGTAAGTGAGTGAGAGAGAGAGAGAGAGAGAGAGAGAAAAAAGAGAGAGAGAGACACATCCAATGAGGTTTATTGGGTGGTACGTCGTTCATTCCAAAAGATATATCAAAATACACATTCGGTCCCTTAGTCTTTACACCCATAATACATAGTTCATTACAAACTTTTTGCTAACTAAATACATGATATCTGATAACTAATTTAAAACTACAAAACATGTCAGAGTCTTCAAAATATAAGTCTTCACAAAAGCTAGCCACCGTTTACTCTATTCACTTGCCCTTACCCGATCCACAACCTGGAATACATATTTTAAAACAAAATGAGGGTTAGACCTAGCGGTCTAAGTGAGAAAATCCCTGTTAGTTTTAAAACCATTTGCACAATCATCATATACATAACACAAATACAAATACCAGTTATGACTCATGCATCATATACTTTCCTGTCTCATTCTCTTGGCCATATTAATTGGTTGCAAGCCAACTAATAAATTAACTCCACTGTACGACAATTACAGCCAACACCGCTGTACGAATATTACAGCCAACACCACCGGTCCTAAGCCCGGCCAACGTATTCTCGTATAGTGTAATGCTCATGTAAATACAATATCTCAATATTTTATATTTCAAACATAAACACCTAATCACACCATCTATCACATTCCCAATCCACCTGTTTGTGTATCAAAAACTCTTTCCAGTCTTTTCCACAAGATTCAGCTTTCACTCCAAATTCACAGTATCTGAAACAATTAGATACAAGTATCTCTTTACCAACTAGAACACATAAGACTTACTAGAGCTAAGAATTCTAGATAACTCAATTCCTCCAATGTTACCCCCAAACCCGAACTTAAGCCTAGTTCACAGAATAGTCAGTCCTCATTCATTCCCTATCTAAGAGTTAACAAAACACAGGTTACTAGATACTCAAAAGTATCTAAACTCTCAAATGTGACCAAATCAGCTAAAGTATCCGGATACCACAAGTTATCCGGACAACACAACTTTCCGGACAACACAAACATTCCGGACAGCATAACTGTCCGGACAACATATACAATCCGGATAACACCCGGACACCAAAGCAATCCGGACACTATCCGGTAACTAGTTTTAACCGGAAACTTATGGAAACAAATGACTTACCCGGACAACATATACAATCCGGACACCACTAAAACAACTTCCGAACACTATCAATCAAACTACCCGGACACATTCAACTTGTTCGGAAACCTCTGTCGGTTTGCCTATTTTTAACCCAGAATTCGACTGAAATCAACCCTAGTCCAGATGTGATAATTCTAATCCGATAGATACTTCCTAATAGCAATTACAAACATAAAATGTAAAGGAAACATACCTTAATACCACTTCCAAGTTAACCAATTTGAATCCTTAGCCACAAGACCTTCTTTCTTCTTCTTCTCTTCTCCAAACACATACACACACTCACTAAACTGAATTTTCTTCTTTTTGCAAAATATCTGAAGTCTAAGGATAATATTAACCATATTTTCCCTTTAGACCTTGAACTATCCTGTAACGACCCGGACCTTATTCGAAATGTTTTAAGTGTTGGGTTGGGTTTTAAATAAAAGAAGAAGTTGAGGGACTAAGTGGTAATTAAGAGGTGGAGTATATAAAGGCACAAAACCCTAGGTGAACCTTCCAATCCCTGATTGTTGTTATGTTTGGCGGCTGAGAATTGGTAATAGAGAGAAAGAGGAAGTTTTCTTGGAGTTCAAGATCAAGGGAAGGAGAAGGTCCCCAAGTAGCAAATTAGAAGAAAGGGTGTGTTGGGGATTCGATTTCTGCAAGGAACTATCAGGTAATTTCGAATCTACAATCCTAATTAAGTTAATTTGCTGATTGTTGGGTCTTTGGATGGTTTTTATGGCTAAAGTTAATGTTAAGACTCTTAGAGAAGATTTGTACACCTTCAATCGCGTTAAATTGGTAAAGTTTGTGGAGAATTGGTTAAAGAACATTAGGGTAGCTATCTATCGCGTAATCTTGCTGTTTTCGGAGTGTTTAGCAAGATTTCGAACCATAAAGTTCTTCCAGCGTTCGTCCGGACACCTCCAAGTATGAAGGTGTCCGGGTGAGTGTCCGGGAAACTTCTTAGCCATGTTGTAGAAGGTGTCCGGACATAGTGTTGTCCGGAAAGTTTGTGCCGTCCGGATAAGTTAGTCGTCCGGAAAATCTGTGTCGTCCAGATAAGAGTTGTTGTCCGGGTACTTAGCGGTATCCGGAAAAGTGGGGTTACCCGGTAACCTGTCCGGAAAAGAGTAGGGTGGCAAGTGAGAAGTGTCCGGATAGTTCTAGTCAGCTTATAAATCTGTCCCTTTGTTCAGGTAGACAATTTGGAAGTAAAGAGCAGAGTAGGGAAAAGCAAACAAACGTACCAGGTGAGTTTCTAACTAATATACGTGATTTTAAAGTGTTTTTCTAAAGTGAATACATGATGAGAAATGCCATGTTTTGGTTCTTATGCTTTTATTGCATGAAAGTTGTTTAAAGTTTTATGTGAGATGTATGCATACATTGTGTAGACGTAAATTGGCTAAGTCGGGGGGAGGTTCCGCCAGTACTCATGTCGGGGGGAGGTTCCGTTTATGCCATAGGGATGAGTCCCAGTAAGGCAGCGTGATACTGACTCGTTGTCACCCTCGGGTGACTTCAGGGTGCCATTTACGGGAGCGGATTTATCCGTGAAAGATTTTACTGTTCAACTATGTGAAAGTTTATTACTGAAAGTCTTGTATACATTTGAAAGTTATGAAAAGTTTTTAAATGATTTTGAGAACTGTCAGGAGGGACTCACTAGACCTCATGGTCTAACCCTCGCTCTTTTCAAATTAAAACCCTTTTCAGGAAAGCAGGTTGCGAAAGGTTCTAGCAGGTGAACAGAGCAGTTAGAAGATAGAAGCAGTAGAACCAGTGTCACTATTATCTATTAGTCCTAGCATTTCTCAGTTGTGTAATAGGTTGATTCCACCAACCTGAATTTTGAAACTTATGTAAGAAATTTTGGGACCCGTTTTTGGGATTGTTGCAGTTATTATGTTTCGCACGCTTTATTTTTGTTTGGGTTGTTACAATTGGTATCAGAGCCATAGTTTAAGGGATTTAGGTGACCGGATGGGCCTAGACTTAAACTTTGGGGGAGTAGAAAATCACAACTGAGAATCAGGAATGCGTTAGGAGGGCACTGACTTAGAATTTGGGGCTAATAGGGTACCGAGGACGGTCATGTAAGGTAAGTTTGGAGTTACACATGGCCAGTGTAATTGTGAACTTACAGGTACATGTGCGTGCTTGAATTTCCTTATTATCCCGTTGCTGTAGCACTGAACGAGCCTTTAGTATTAAATGAGTCTGTGGTAGTAAATGAGTCTTTTGTTGTTGTACCAGAATGTCTGCAAGAGCTTTGAGGAGTAGGTCAATTCCGCTAGTGGGAGAAGCACAAACAAAGAGTACTACACTGCGCGAGGAGACAATGAGAGTTGAGGAAATTGCTGAGGACGAACCAGTGAATCAGCCAAGAGTGGCGGCCACTCGTGGGCGAGGTAGAGGCTGTGGGAGACCCAGAGGGGCGATACCGAGGAAGGCCGTTACTGAGGTGGGGGCGGCAACCACCAAGGGTAAGGGTAAGAAAAAGAAAGCGCCGGTTAGGCGCAAGGCAAAGAGTGTAGAAGAGCCTGAGGTTCGGGAGTTGTCCGAACAAGAAAGTTCAGCACTGGTGATGAAAACAAAGACTAAGAAAGGGGTTAAACCTGAGACTGCACCGGCTTTCGTGACGGAGGATAAGTTCACAGCGAAAATGGATAAACTGCAAAAGACCTTGAAAGCAGTATTGGATAATCAGAATAAGACTACATCTGGAAAACCAAGTAAAAGTGGTACTGAAAAGAAGACTGAGGAAGGTAGTGAACCACGGACTGAAATCGGCAACAACTCGATGACAACTCCAATTGTTGTCTCTGAGCCGAAAGCTGTGAAAGGGTGTTCGTTTAAAACTTTCGTGTCGTGCAAACCTCCAACGTTCAACAGAGAACGTAACCCCGTTCTAGCTCTGAAGTGGGTTCGCGAGATGGAGTTAGCGTTTGATACTAGTAAGTGCGCCGAGGAGGATAAGGTGCTGTTTGCAAGATCGATGTTGAAATCTGAAGCGATCTTTTGGTGGGATGTTGAAACCGGAGGAAGGGGATCAGAGGTAGCTAAGGGCATGTCGTGGGAAGCGTTTGTTAGAAGATTCAAAGCACAATTTTGCCCTTTGGCAGCGGTTAAGAAATTGGAGGAAGAGTTTCTGGGTTTGGAGCAAGGGTCCATGTCAGTTCAGGAATACACGTCAAGGTTTATCGAGAAGGCCAAGTTTGCTGAGTTGTACGTACCTACTGAAGAAAGACGGATTGAGAGGTATATTTACGGGCTGAAAGGCAGCATTAGAGAGTTGGTACAAGTGAAGGATCCGTCTACTTTCCAGGCAGCGGTGGATACCGCGGAACTCACTAAGAAGGAAAATGCCAGACAGTTAACTGAGAGGGTCGGAGACAAGCGAAAGTGGGAAGGACTAACCAGAGACGGAAAAAGGTCAGGTGCGCCTAGACCCGAGCTGCGGGTGGGGCCTAGATCAGGGGAGAAGCCTTGTAGTAAGTGCAACCGAATGCACAAGGGGGAGTGTTTGGCTGACAAAGACGGTTGTTACAAGTGCGGAAAATCAGGACATATGGCTCGGGATTGTCGCAGTTCCAGGTCATGTTTTCAGTGTGGGTCCCCAGATCATGTCAAGTGGGATTGCCCGCAATTGAAGAAAGGTTATGCTGGGAGTGGAGGCAGTGTTAGCGGAGGAAAGAATGAGGAGAGGAAGGTGGAGCCGGCTCGCGCGAGGGCGAGGGCTTTCCACATGTCTGCTGAGGAGGCGGTGAACACGCCTGATGTGGTAACAGGTACCTTTCCTATAGACTCATTTTTTCGCTAAAGTATTGTTTGATTCGGGGGCCAACCGTTCGTTTGTGTCGCCCAAGTTTATTCAAAAATTGCAAGTGAAACCCAAGAGGTTGAATGTTGGGTTTGAAGTAGAGATAGCAGATGATAGTCGAGTCTGGGTGAAGGAGGTCTATGAGGGTTGTAGCATAGACGTGGATGGTCATCTATTTCCATTACGGTTGTATCCTATGGGAATGGGGGAATTTGATGTAGTCCTAGGAATGGACTGGTTAGCGGAGAATGACGCTAACATAGTTTGTAATAAGAAGATGATCCGTATTTCCTTGCCCGATAAGAAAGAAGTGGTAATTTACGGAGATCGCCGGGATAGGAAGTCATGTTTGATTTCGTTGATGAAAGCTAGGCGGTGTTTGGGAAAGGGATGTCTGGGATATTTAGCCTTTGTGCTAGATGCTAAGAAGGAAAAGAAGGGTGTGGGGGATGTGCCAGTAGTGAGTGAGTATCCGGAAGTGTTTCCGGATGACTTGACGAGTCTGCCTCCGGATCGTCAAGTGGAGTTCAGAATATAACTGTTGCCTGGGGCGTCACCGATTGCCCGTGCGCCCTACCGCTTAGCACCAGCGGAGATGAAGGAAATGATGAACCAGTTACGAGAGTTACTCGACAAAGGCTTTATTCGTCCGAGCTCATCGCCTTGGGGAGCACCAGTACTTTTCGTTAAGAAGAAGGACGGATCTATGTGAATGTGCATAGATTACCGTGAACTTAATAAGGTAACCGTGAAGAACAAGTACCCGCTTCCGAGGATCACTCGTCTCATAATGACGGGAACATACCTGATCCCATGAGTATGACTAACATTCAGAAAGTCATAACTTCATATTCGAGAGCCTACTACGAATCATTGCAGATTCAAGAGCATCGCTCATATCCAAGAAATTACAAGTTACTTTATGCCTATTTCTTGGAGTGGAAGTAGAGATTACAATTTACTTTATGCCTATCTCTTACCTTCCCATAGAAATCAGGAATTACAATTTACTCTATGCCTATTCCTCGATTTCTACACTACAAAATGGGAATTACAATTTACTTTATGCCTATTCTCCATTTCCACGTAAACGGGAATTACAATTTACTTTATGCCTATTCCGCGTTTCACGTCACACTATGAAATAGGAATTACAATTTACTTTATGTCTAATCCTCATTTCACAACACCTTTACGAAATGGGAATTACAATTTACTTTATGTCTATTCCACATTTTAGGTCAACGGGAATTACAAATTACTTTATGCCTATTCTTCGTTACAAATACTACCAGTGCCTATGGATCCATTACACTTACTAGCGTATATGCATAATAACATAAACACGCAACATCTCGTATCATATTCTCAACTCTAAGAATACTAGATAACCTATCGTATCCTTATCCTCAAATGTTCCCCCTTCGATGACTTAGCACGGGGGTTCCGCTAAACCCTATTTCTGGAATTAACCTTTATCGGATCCAAGCCCATTTTCGGATCCATTTGATTCCGGATCAATTCCGGTCCCTCCTTATTTCTGGATCAATTCCGGTTCCATCACAATTCCGGATCAATTCCGGTTCCAACTAAATTTCCGGATCCTATTTGATTTCCGGAACCCGTACCGGAACTACTCAAATTCGGAACCCATACCGGATTTAAATACCAGAACTCAACCCATACCGGATCCATTCCGAAACATCGATACTAGGTATTCGATAACACGTCAATTTTTCTCAACAACTCATCTAAATTCAGTTTATTGCTCGATTTCATTTCAAAACAAATATACCAATTCATTCAGACAGTTTGTACCCCAACATCTTACTCATTTCAATTAAAAGCATTTGAAAGAAGATGAACTCACCTGGAAAGAAGCTTTTTAACCCAGCAATCCAATTTCTTTCTTTTCTGATTCAACAACCGATTTGCAATAGGAATCAACTTGATGTTACTAAACTGATTGAGAATTTAAGCAAGATGATTCAAACTCTTACCACAAGAACAACAGTTCCAATTTTTCTCTTCTATTTTCTTCTTTCTCTTTGTTCTTACTCTGGACCGACTTCAACATGATGAATTTAGATAATATCTCAATTCAACTTAACCCATCTCTTAAGTAATCTTAACTTACAAGAAATGACCAATTAGACCTTCAAGTTCTAATTCACAACCTTTCTTAAACTTTAATCAAAATACAATTTCAACCCTGAAGTTTATCTTTTCAATTAGTCCACAAACTTAGACTAAATTACAATTAGACCCCATTTATATTAAATATAATATAATGGAAATTCGAGGTGTTACATGTATAAATCACTAATGATTATGCTATAAAGATTGTGTCATAATGTTTAGAAATAATATCCACTAGTTTATCATATATTAGTAGGAGCATACCTGTGCAATATACAATTTACTTTGAATGAGTAAATCATATACGATTACAATATTCCAAAATTAGACAGACTACTAATCAAATACCTACAACAAATGATTATTACTTTAAATCACATATGATTATTACATTGAATCAGTAAATAACATGTTTTACTTCAAGGGCTAACTATTTCAAATAATCACATGTGATCATGTATGTACCATTTTAATAATCATGTAAGTTGTAACACCCTCAAATTTGGAAAGAGCAACTAATTTAAAATTTTCGATATTACATCCGAAACAATAGGTAAAATACCTCCAATTACAAACAATGGTTATCTCCAAGTAATACATACTACACAAGTCTCATTACCAAGACTAAACCCACTTCGGACATCACTTAATCCAAATACAAGTGCTATTTCCCAAGGGTAAATGCGGAAAACATAACTTAAGATATTCACCTCTCGTGCACATTTCTAGCACTCGCCACTTCACAATGTAGCTAGAGCTACCCCAACCTGAGCCTGTTGCACATGCCGACAAATAAAAAGGGTTAGGCTTACGCCTAGTGAGTTCAAGCATTTCATCATGACTATATAAATTCATAAATCAAAAGGTAGTAGTTATAGTCATGATCTAAGTAAATCTTTTAAATTAAAGTTGCGACAAATACTATCATTTCCAAAAAGATTTCACAAACGGCACAAATGCCTCCTTTTCCAACGCACTCAAAATCCATGGGAATCCTTCCCAAAAGTGTAAAGCGTTTTCCCAAAAATGAGTTACAATCCCAATTCACCCAAATACGTGAATAAGTCTAGTTTAGGCAAAACCTTCAAATACAGTTGACAATACATACTCAACCCATAAAACATGGAAACCATCCAATTAAACATAACTCTTTATTAAAACATAATACGAAGCCAAACTCACGCAATCGTAAAATGTAATAAAGATCAAATACCATAAAATAGAACTCCAGCAGTTAAAACATCCAATAAGAATGTAACGTAAATCCGTCCATCAATCATGGAAAACAATCCATATGCATGTACTATAGCCTCAACAATGCGAATGAATAAAATACCCGAAATTAACACCCTTCGGTGACGGGGGAGACCCGATCTCATCGAATGTGGCAAACACATAAATTAAACCACGATCAAATAAATGCAAGTAAGCTTCTTGGATGTGGAAAACGGATGACATCAACCATACTAGGTCTTTAGTCAATCCTCGGCATCAATCATACTAGATCTTTAGCCCATCTTAGACATCAACCATACTAGGTCTTTAGTCCATCTCAGACATCAACCATACTAGGTCTTTAGTCCGTCTTCGGCATCAACCATACTAGGTCTTTAGCCCCTCTTAGACATCAACCATACTAGGTCTTTAGTCCATTTAAAACCACCAAGTTCAACCATACTAGGTCTTTACCTTGGAAACCCACCATCCAAAACAAGCTTACTCGACTTAAATATAAATACATGACCCCAAAAGAATAACTAATGCGTTCAAATCATGTAAACCTCAAATATGATGCAACTCACGCAATGCAAACCCCAAGCCCACGTCGAGCTTATTAAAACCGGGCGAATGCCCTCAAGACTCAATTGAGCCCATAACCGAGCCCTCTGCTCAAAGATCTAATGATCATTTATTGACGTCAAATCATGCAAATAAAAATGCAATTAAGCATATAACACATCCTAGACTCCACCCTGAGCATGTAAAGTATCAACAACGTGCAATAATATGCAACACGGTGCAATAAAAGCGACCCGTAAATAAGACTCCACATCGAGCCGTTTAAACCGGACAAATGTCCCAAGACTATCTCAAAGTCAAAACCGAGCCAAGTGCTCCAAGCTTGCTAGACCCATAATGTCGGTCGAAAACACATTTAAACTTTGTTTAGGCAAGCTATACTTCAAAATCATCATTAACCCCAAAACTCATCACGGTTAAACAAAAAGGGTTTCCCAAAGGACTCACACCCTTATAATTCTCAAAATGACACATAACACTTAAAAGTGTATTTCCCAATTGGCTTACAAAATCATTTACACATATATGATTACACCATCAATTTAAACCTCATTTTAAGCAATTATTCTTTTAAAGACAATTTATGGTTTCTAACCATCCAAACATCCAAAAGCCCCAAATATTGGTGTTTTACACATTTATGAAGATAACACTTCAAAAGAGTTAAATCTACCAAATAACTCAACCATATACATTTCCAAGTATAACCCACACATATTTGTAAAATACTCATTTTGGCATGTACAACGTTTTCGCAAAGTAACTTGAACTCACCTTTGCTAGATTTAAGCTAAATCTAGAGTTCTCCAAACGTATGCTCCTTTGATGAAGTTTGCATCCTCAAACCAAAACTTCCAAAACCTAGATTTATGAATTCTCAACCATCAATAATACAATCCAACCATAAGGAATCATCATCCATCCATAACATACTAAAATACCCATTTTATACTAAACCCTAGTTTTGTAGATGAAGAAAACAAGATTCCCTTACCCAATCATCACCAAAATCGGTCCACAACATCACAAGATGGAAGGAATATGAAATCAATAACAATAACAACTATAGGGTAGGGAGAGATTACCTTAACCATTTGAATCTTCCAAAAACGACCTCCTAATCTCCACAAAACTCCAAGCTTCCAAATATGATCATCAATGGAGGAAAAGGGTTTGATTTGGTGAAGAAATAAGGAAGGAGAGGGGAGGGGTTGTAGGGTTTCTAGTGAGAGAAATCGATTTTTAGAGAGAGAGTTGAGAGAGTCGAGATAGATGAGTGAAATGGGAAGAAGAAAGAAGAAAAGGGGTTTAAAACACCCTGGAGGCCGTCGGCGATTGTGACATCGCGATAGTGACATGGTCACTATCGCCGGGGCACTATCGCCCGCTACCCCTGGACTCTCGGTACACTTCTCGCGATTATGACAGGTGCGATAGTGACATGGTCACTATCGCCGGGCACTATCGCCCAACAGGTACCGAGCTCAACTTTTTGTCTCGAATGATCCCGATTTGCTGAGCTTCTTTCACACACCTCTTCCCAACGTTACACCTTCACTTTAATAAAATTCCGGGTGTTACAATCCTCCCAACCTTAGAATGATTTCGTCCTCGAAATCTACATCCTTTGCAACCCAAGGCTAATCGACTCAACGCCGACTATAATTTATCAGTTCCTAACTGGAATATAAATTTCCCACACAACCATAAAGACGGTTCCTCGAACCAATTTTCTTATCAGCAAAACCCCCTTCCAAGTACACCGCACTTACGTCCGGAAGACACTCTAACCACTGGAATAATTCCTAGTTAGACGACTTCGGTTGTCTCCCAACCTTAAAGTGTTCCATCTTCCTCTATTTTAGATTCAACTCTAAATCATTTCACGGTTTGTTCACTAACGAACCCAACAGAATCATCAACTCCAATCATCCCTACCATTAACTGCCAATTAACTCCACGAGTTCTAATAGACTCCAAGAATCCATTCCAAAAACAATCATAAAACCGACAAGTCCTTTAACCATACGCGAAGGTTATTCCACCAACACCACTCATCACATATGAGCATCTTACGGTTACTACCACTAACACCATCATTCTTTAAAAATCGGTTACAATCCCCCGATTACGCTAACGGTTCCCGACTTCAAGTCCACAAAGGTTGACACCTAATTATATCACCAAGCCTTGAACTCTACAGGACTCCACACATGAGTTCCTTTTACCGAGTGTTTCTATAAAACTAAAATTGTCAACAAACGGCTATCCAACCTCGAAATGCAATACCGCAAGTCTAACCTTCCGATTACCGCAAATACATTTACTTCGCTACCGATATCATTCGGTCTATGGTATCAACACGCGTGGAATATCCAACCTTCCACTGTCGAAGTGCTACACACACTTACCCTTTCCAATGTCCTAACGAGTTCAAGGTTTTCAAGCGCGTTATTCAATAAATATGCCAATTTATCAAAACCATTCACAAAATATTTTCAACACTAAGATTTTCATATCAAATAAATCGTACGCACAAAACTACTCTATCAGTTCGGTAGTTACGCAAAACTGGACACGCTCGTCCCACATATGAAAATCATGTTGAAACTCATTTCATTGCAGTTCAGTTTGCCCACAAAACGCAAAAGCGTAATAAATAATTTCTTTAAAATGAACCGCCACGGTTCTAGTATGGATTGACTCATGACATGCATGTAAAGTGCCTGCTCGACCTTAAACGAGGTGCAACACAAGATGTGCACGTATTTCAAAGAAGTCCAAACGACATTTGACTCCAAAATTTCCCTTTTTGCCATAAAATGGCATGGAACAAAGTTTACCAACAAAATTTTTTGCGCGCGTCAGTTTATTATACAAAACAATGAAACGGTTTACAAATATTCCATAGTCAATTCACAACTAACTTGTGTAAGTTCCAAACTTAAAGACAAAAACCAACCCGTTCCCATTATTTGAAAGTATCGACTAAAACATTCTAAAACTTCAATTTGGGGTAGGCATGCAAGCTTGTAACACTTCCATTAGAAATTTTCTTGAAACAAAATAACATGCATCAAATGGTTCGCGACCAAATTCCAAAAGAGGCAGCTCTTTAAATCAATTTCCCAAAATTTTTCATCCGGTCCTATAACGACATTTGAATAAAACGCCTTAGGCAAACTTGCACACAACAATGCGTTTTTCTAAAACATATGAGAAAATAAGTGTTAATAATTAGTTGACATTAAGAGGGTTCAACTTATTTTCAGATCCCAAATTGTACCAACGGTGCGCGTCAAAGTTCAAAACCTAAGAAATTACATGCACCATAGTTTTATACAACAATTTCCTAAAATCTTCATCACGAAACATTTCCTCATGGTTTCGTACTTGGAACATAAAACGTCACAACGTAAATGCTAAAAATGTATTTTCAAAATACTCCGAATACCCATTTCCTCCAAACCAAAAGGTTTTCAATTTTTTTCCAAAATACTTGGCAAAATCAAAATTGACCAATGTCAATGACTCGCACATTTGTGTTTTCAAAATGTACAATAATGCGAACTATGCATGATTTCCACAATACCAAAACATTCTTTGACCGAATGGTCATCATTTAAACAAGAGTCTATAAAACATTTTCACTCCCAATTCGTTCCACAAAGTGACGAGAAACAATGGTTACCAAGCTATGCATACCCCCAAGTCGATATAATACGTTTCACATAAAACGGTAATAAACATTTAACTGACCAAAAGCGCACCAAGCAATTTATTATAAAATGCCACCAAAAATGTTCTTTCATGCATCACTTAAGCCACGTATAAATCAATCCATACACCGAACTATTTGCAATGAAATACTTAGCAACACAAACTTTTTGAAAGAAAAGTTACGCGACACTAGAGTTCCAAACTCATCTTTTCTTAGTCGCCTTATGGCATAAAATTAACTTTTCTCTGCAAAACTCGAGTGGGACCAAATGCCCAACCAAAACTCGTAAACTTTTCACATTAGCAATTAGAGTATGCACATTGTAAAATTGTACTCACACGACTCAATACGTCGTAAAACCAAACTCCATGAACCTCCATGGACTCAATGACTCCAAGTCAATAAAACGGCGCTAAACACCATGCTTCTAAGGCCAAATTGCTAAAAGCAAAAATCATAAATGAGACGCCAAAATCCCAAAAATCCCTTTCCATGGTAATACCATATAAACAACATTGTTTAATAACTCACATTAAACAAATTCTCCAAAATAACTCTACATAGACGTAATGGAAGTCAACTTTCCGTCCAAACTCTAACATATGTGGAGGAGATCCAATGTTATAGTTATAAGCCGTAGTTACTTGCCCAATATCTCAAACATCATAAAAATACAATTGTCATTACATCCAAAACAAATGTTGAACAACAATGAAGTAAGGCAAAACAAATCTCGGCGGAGTTTGCAACTCCCGCAATAAAACGGTTTCAAGAACTTTTAAAACCATGATCTAAAATCTTGTGTGCGTGCCAAACATTTCTCAAAATTCATAACACAATCCACATAAGGATTGGAAACACAAGAAATAGTTGATGCAATTTATTTTCAAAATAAATTTCGTGCATGATTTAGTCGGCATTCAACGTCTCCACTCATACTCCTCCAAAATCCTCCGGTCTACTATTTTCATCCGGATATTCAAACCTCTTAAGGCAAGTTGGGAAATACATCAATTAACCTTACGGTTTTTCCTCAAATCAGAATCGGCTCAAAAGCCTATGGTTCTAGTCCAACCATCCATCTCGACCCGAAACGGTCTACTTAAAGCAAACATCATGCTTATCGTCACTCCAAGTGACTAATACTAGAATCGTCCATCCGTTTCAACAACTACTAGTTCAGAACCTCCTTCACTACCCCAACGATCACCACATGAAAGCAATTCGAGCATGCACATGTACTAGTAGGTTCACCATGACACTGGCCAGGTGTCACTATGAACGCACCGCACATGATTATCCTTGTTACTCTCGATGTGATTCTCGTTTCTAACAACATCCATTGACCTCGAAACATCCTATCTTAAAGTGCCTAAAGGTGAATTTCACTCTCATTTACTTAAACAAACTCTAGTTTGAGTCTAGGTATTCAAAATCAACACCTAATTCTCTCAAACTTATGCTCTGATACCAACTTGTAACACCCTCAAATTTGGAAAGAGCAACTAATTTAAAATTTTCGATATTACATCCGAAACAATAGGTAAAATACCTCCAATTACAAACAATGGTTATCTCCAAGTAATACATACTACACAAGTCTCATTACCAAGACTAAACCCACTTCGGACATCACTTAATCCAAATACAAGTGCTATTTCCCAAGGGTAAATGCGGAAAACATAACTTAAGCTATTCACCTCTCGTGCACATTTCTAGCACTCGCCACTTCACAATGTAGCTAGAGCTACCCCAACCTGAGCCTATTGCACATGCCGACAAATAAAAAGGGTTAGGCTTACGCCTAGTGAGTTCAAGCATTTCATCATGACTATATAAATTCATAAATCAAAAGGTAGTAGTTATAGTCATGATCTAAGTAAATCTTTTAAATGAAAGTTGCGACAAATACTATCATTTCCAAAAAGATTTCACAAACGGCACAAATGCCTCCATTTCCAACGCGCTCAAAATCCATGGGAATCCTTCCCAAAAGTGTAAAGCGTTTTCCCAAAAATGAGTTACAATCCCAATTCACCCAAATACGTGAATAAGTCTAGTTTAGGCAAAACCTTCAAACACAATTGACAATACATACTCAACCCATAAAACATGGAAACCATCCAATTAAACATAACTCTTTATTAAAACATAATACGAAGCCAAACTCACGCAATCGTAAAATGTAATAAAGATCAAATACCATAAAATAGAACTCCAGCAGTTAAAACATCCAATAAGAATGTAACGTAAATCCGTCCATCAATCATGGAAAACAATCCATATGCATGTACTATAGCCTCAACAATGCGAATGAATAAAATACCCGAAATTAACACCCTTCGGTGACGGGGGAGACCCGATCTCATCGAATGTGGCAAACACATAAATTAAACCACGATCAAATAAATGCAAGTAAGCTTCTTGGATGTGGAAAATGGATGACATCAACCATACTAGGTCTTTAGTCAATCCTCGGCATCAATCATACTAGATCTTTAGCCCATCTTAGACATCAACCATACTAGGTCTTTAGTCCATCTCAGACATCAACCATACTAGGTCTTTAGTCCGTCTTCGGCATCAACCATACTAGGTCTTTAGCCCCTCTTAGACATCAACCATACTAGGTCTTTAGTCCATTTAAAACCACCAAGTTCAACCATACTAGGTCTTTACCTTGGAAACCCACCATCCAAAACAAGCTTACTCGACTTAAATATAAATACATGACCCCAAAAGAATAACTAATGCGTTCAAATCATGTAAACCTCAAATATGATGCAACTCACGCAATGCAAACCCCAAGCCCACGTCGAGCTTATTAAAACCGGGCGAATGCCCTCAAGACTCAATTGAGCCCATAACCGAGCCCTCTACTCAAATATCTAATGATCATTTATTGACGTCAAATCATGCAAATAAAAATGCAATTAAGCATATAACACATCCTAGACTCCACCCTGAGCATGTAAAATATCAACAACATGCAATAATATGCAACACGGTGCAATAAAAGCGACCCGTAAATAAGACTCCACATCGAGCCGTTTAAACCGGACAAATGTCCCAAGACTATCTCAAAGTCAAAACCGAGCCAAGTGCTCCAAGCTTGCTAGACCCATAATGTCGGTCGAAAACACATTTAAACTTTGTTTAGGCAAGCTATACTTCAAAATCATCATTAACCCCAAAACTCATCACGGTTAAACAAAAAGGGTTTCCCAAAGGACTCACACCCTTATAATTCTCAAAATGACACATAACACTTAAAAGTGTATTTTCCAATTGGCTTACAAAATCATTTACACATATATGATTACACCATCAATTTAAACCTCATTTTAAGCAATTATTCTTTTAAAGACAATTTATGGTTTCTAACCATCCAAACATCCAAAAGCCCCAAATATTGGTGTTTTACACATTTATGAAGATAACACTTCAAAAGAGTTAAATCTACCAAATAACTCAACCATATACATTTCCAAGTATAACCCACACATATTTGTAAAATACTCATTTTGGCATGTACAACGTTTTCGCAAAGTAACTTGAACTCACCTTTGCTAGATTTAAGCTAAATCTAGAGTTCTCCAAACGTATGCTCCTTTGATGAAGTTTGCATCCTCAAACCAAAACTTCCAAAACCTAGATTTATGAATTCTCAACCATCAATAATACAATCCAACCATAAGGAATCATCATCCATCCATAACATACTAAAATACCCATTTTATACTAAACCCTAGTTTTGTAGATGAAGAAAACAAGATTCCCTTACCCAATCATCACCAAAATCGGTCCACAACATCACAAGATGGAAGGAATATGAAATCAATAACAATAACAACTATAGGGTAGGGAGAGATTACCTTAACCATTTGAATCTTCCAAAAACGACCTCCTAATCTCCACAAAACTCCAAGCTTCCAAATATGATCATCAATGGAGGAAAAGGGTTTGATTTGGTGAAGAAATGAGGAAGGAGAGGGGAGGGGTTGTAGGGTTTCTAGTGAGAGAAATCGATTTTTAGAGAGAGAGTTGAGAGAGTCGAGATAGATGAGTGAAATGGGAAGAAGAAAGAAGAAAAGGGGTTTAAAACACCCTGGAGGCCGTCGGCGATTGTGACATCGCGATAGTGACATGGTCACTATCGCCGGGGCACTGTCGCCCGCTACCCCTGGACTCTCGGTACACTTCTCACGATTATGACAGGTGTGATAGTGACATGGTCACTATCGCCGGGCACTATCGCCCAACAGGTACCGAGCTCAACTTTTTGTCTCGAATGATCCCGATTTGCTGAGCTTCTTTCACACACCTCTTCCCAACGTTAAACCTTCACTTTAATAAAATTCCGGGTGTTACATAAGTACCATAAAACATCACATGTGATCTAATTTTATGAATAATGATCATAAATTTATGGAAACTTTAAGTTATGAATCATCTTACAAAAGGCACATGCGACTAATCCTGTAAAGCTAAACAACTCTGGAAATATGATCCTCCCTCTCTCTCTCTCTCTCTCTATATATATATATATATATATATATATATATATATATATATGAGTTTGGTACGGGCGTGCCATGGGCTTAACGCATTAGGTCATGGTGTGCCACGGGCTTAACGCGGCGTGAGACACAAGCCTTGGTGCCATGGTGCGTCAGACGGCTGTACGGCGAGTTTTTTAGAACAGTGATATATATATATATATATATATATATATATATATATATATATATATATATATATATATATATATATATATATATATATATATATATGAGTTTGGTAATTTAGAAGGGAGCAAACCCTTCAATATATAGGCACTCTATGAAATGTCCCATAACATGTTATGTTGGTGTATTCTTAAGGTCACAAGACTATGTTCTACCTATTTAAAACAATGTAGGAAACCAACAATGTTAAATACTCTCAGTTGATACATAAAAGGAAGATACATAAAAGGAAGATGAGTTTACAAAGCTTTATCAACTTAGCAACCTTACAACAATCCTACCCCTCACACCCTTCTATTCCATGTGAGATTTAATGTGTTTGGTTTTGTAAACTTTATAACCAGTAAGTGCACGTGATTGCCGCATATCCCAAACTTAGTGTACCAAACCACCAAATTTCACATCAAACAGCAATATACAAACAAAAAGAAGTAGACAGATGGAGCAAACGGATATTGCAAAACCAAGGGATGGCGTGAGAATAACGTATGTGCCTGCGATGAAGGCTATCGCCATTGTTAGCATGGCCATTATATTCCTGTAAGCACATGCATAGAAAAAGCTCTTTGTGCAAGTCGATCCAGGTCTTCCAGATATTTTCCATCGGTGGCATAACGACCAATTAATGTCCTGATGCTTTCAATTATAACAGAGCATGAACAAATGAAGGCTAAAGCATTTGCAACAACAAACAATTTGTATGCGATTTTGTTTAGTAAAATGGGCATGCCTTGTTTAGACCCTTGGTTACCGTCAAACCCACCTGGTACAGCAAAAGCACCTGCAAATGATGCCGTTAGTGTAAGAGCTACCACTATAACAATTTGATCCATCATCTCAAAGTGCTTCCTGGCTTCCACTGAATCATAAGCCTTGTTGATCTTCCATTTTTGTTTTTCAATAGATATAACCTGCATATTTTGTTATAGCTTATATCAAAATCTAATCCCCCCTTCTAATTTTGGGAAATTAATCATATACATAACCAATGAGCATTCTTACTATAGCTACAACAGCATTAAAAGTTGTATATATATTTTAGATGATAAAGGTATATATACTTATTTTAACTACACCACAAGGGTTGTGGCGTACTGGTTAAGTCCCTGGGGATGTGGTGGAATGTCCCATCTGCCCAAGGTTCAAAATCCAGGCGTACACAACAATTGTGGTCATTGAGGTTTAATCAGGGTTGATGTCTTACAGTCATAATCACTACAACAAATCGACTCTATTGCGACGACAAAAGTCGTCGCTAACGCTCTAAAGGTCGTCGCTATTGATATATTGCGACGACGGTCGACGCTATAGATTTTGTAACTATAAATTCGTAGTTGTAGTTCCCTACAGCAACACAGTTCGTCGCACTAAGCCAAAAATAAAAATAATTCAATTTTTTCTCTATTGCGACAACATGTCGTGGCTATAGATTGAAAAATAAAAAAATTAATTAAATACCTATAGCTATGACATGTCGTTGCAGTAGATGAAAATTTTAAAAATCATTTTTTTACCTACTGCGATGACTTGTCGTTGCTGTAGGTTGAAAAATAAAAAAATTAATTAAATACCTGTACGTAGCTACGACATGCGTCGCAGTAAAAAAGAATTTAAAAAATCAAAATTTTATCTACTACAATGACTTGTCGTTGCTATAGGTGGAAAATTAAAAACAAATGTTTTACCTACAGCAACGAAATGTTGACGCAATAAGTATTTTAGCTTTCAACAACCATTTTTTCCCATATAAATCAGATTATTAAATATATTTTAACCAATTAATCTGATATTCAAATTACTAGAAAATAACTATATATTCCTATAACTAGAAAATATTTGAAACCGTAATACAAAATTGATGACATAAAATGTTCATAACATCTTAAACATATTAATATGTAGAAATCTAATCATCGTACAAGTCAGATCTGTGTCATCTTCCTCGTCTTCGTCCTCACGTGATGGCTGTTGTGGTGGTGGTGGTTGCTGTTGCGTTTGATGTCCCGCCATAATGGGTGGTGTATTGGAGAATGTACGTGGGTCTATAGTCGGTGGTGGAGGAAACTGAAAGTCAGGTTGAAAACTTCTAAATGCATTATACATTTGATGCATGTATTGGTGCATACCATTAACTCCATCGACGACTCTACCCTTATTCATAGTCGGCTGGGGTGGGGGTGGGGGTGGCGAGGGCAGTTCAAAGGAGGAAAAAGCAGAACCCTTCAACTTTCGTCCAATTCATCGGTTGTGACCGCGACGCTCCCCGAGTACTTTAGTGATGATTCCTTCTCGTTTAGGGAAGACGAGGAGGTCGAGCCATCTTGTGTTTGTGAAGCTTTTTCTGCAAGCATCGCCTCCTATATTTGTTGAGAAATATAATTAGTAACAGAAAAAGTAATTTAAGTATATATATATATATATATATATATATATATAGGGGTGGTATCGGGTACAAACCAACTAGTTTGTACAAACTCGTACAAATCATACCTAGCTTCATGATTTGTAAATTTGGCTTCATGAATGTATATATATGTATGGTTTGTACGAGTTTGTACAAACTAGTTGGTTTGTATTTGATACCCAGCCTATATATATATATATATATATATATACTAGTCTTTGGCTCGCCCGTTGCGCGACGATCAAATTTATGTTTTAAGTTAATTATTTGATGTTTAATAGTTGTTGAATAATTTTGTGACACATACAATAATTGATAAAAAAGAAAACAAAAATTCCACAAATAGGGAATATTATCTTGAAGATAAAAATATGTCTATTAAGTTTGATACCTATTATAAATGTCGTTACTAAATGAATTTATCAAACGAATACACAATAATTGCATATTTATATTTTTTAAAAATGTTCGAACTCATAATCCAAAAGTCAGTTGATAAGTGATATATTTTTTTTCCAAGTAATTAAATCTCTTGTGATAATTCTAAGGATGTTTCGTTGACAGAATGAAATTTGATAGAATTGTAATTTGTCGAAATAATTCGACTTTGAAGTAAAAATTGATATGAAGTTGCAAAAAGAAAATCACAACAATTTAGTGATTATTTGTATCAAATCTCATACTAATTTCAACAAATCTCATACTAATCACGACACATTAATTCGTATATATTTATGATATTTAATATTTAATAATATAATTAAATCCAAAAATATTCAATATTAGGCCTTCGGTACCGCCAGCGGGCTCGGCTCGGGCTCGGGCTCCTGCGGGCTCCATCGGGTAGTGGTAGGGGGCTGCGGGCTTCCTCTGCGGGTTCCAAAACCCGATAAACCCGAGGGTTGTGTGAGAGGAGGGTGGGGGTGGGGTGGGGTGGGGTTGCGGGCTTCTAAGAGTATCGGGTACCCGGTACACCACTTTAGGGTAAGGAGAGGGTTAGGAGAAAAGCTGATGTGGCGCTTGAGGGCTTGAGGGCAGCGGTACTGATGGCTTTCGACCAGCTCCAAGGGGAGAGTTACTTCTCAAAGATAGACTTGAGGTCGGGTTATCATCAGTTGAAGGTGAAGGAGGACGATGTGCCGACGACGGCTTTTCGTACGAGATATGGACATTATGAGTTCTTAGTCATGCCCTTTGGGTTGACTAATGCGCCCGCGGTGTTCATGGACTTGATGAATCGGGTGTGTAGCTCGTTGCTGGATAAGTGTGTGATCGTCTTCATTGACGATATCTTAATCTATTCTCGTACCCGAGAGGACCACGAGAGGCACCTTCGAGCAGCGTTTGAATTGCTTAAGCGTGAGAAGTTATATGCGAAATTCTCAAAGTGCGAGTTTTGGTTAAGGGAGGTTCAGTTTTTGGGTCATGTAGTGTCGGCGGACGGCATCAAGGTAGATCCTGCTAAGATTGAAGCCATTAAAGATTGGGAAACGCCAAGAACCCCATCGGAAGTGAGAAGCTTCCTCGGTTTAGCAGGTTATTATCGGAAGTTTATCCAAGACTTCTCACGGATAGCTTCACCGCTGACCTCGTTGACAAGGAAGAACGTCAAATTTTTGTGGGCTGAAGCACAAGAATCGGCGTTCGAGAAGCTGAAAGAAAGTTTAAGCAGTGCTCCGATCTTGTCGTTGCCTAACGGATCGGAGGGTTTTGTGATATGCAGCTACGCTTCGAAGCTTGGGCTGGGGTGCGTGCTAATGCAGAACGAAAAGGTAATTGCATAAGCTTCTCGACAGTTGAAGGAACACGAAAAGAACTACCCCACTCATGACATGGAGTTAGCGGCGGTGGTGTTCGCGCTGAAAATATAGCGACATTACTTATATGGAGTAAAGTGTCAGATTTACACCGATCACAAAAGCCTGAGACACCTGTTTGATCAAAAGGAGTTGAATATGAGACAGAGGAGATGGATGGAGCTGTTGAACGACTATGACTGTGAGATTTTGTATCACCCAGGCAAAGCTAATGTAGTGGCCGACACGCTGAGTCGGAAGGAACGGAGAGAACAGATCAAGGTCGTGGCTTTCAGAGTCGATGCAACCTCGAATCTCCTTGAAGAAGCTAAGAGATTTCAAGAAGAAGCACTGTTAGAGGAGAACTTAAAGAGCGAAAGAATAGTCGGAGTTGCATCATTGCTCGAAGTCAGCAATGGTTGGCTGAGGTGTATGAAAGACCGAGTGTGGATTCCTAAACTGGGCAATCTGAGAGCAAGCTTCTTAGAAGAAGCACACCAGTCGCGGTATTCCATACACCCGGGAACGAATAAGATGTATCGAGACTTGAGACAATCTTACTGGTGGCCGGGAATGAAGAAGGATATTGCTCATTTTATGGAGCGGTGTGTGACATGTTTGAAGGTTAAGGCAGAACACCAGTGACCGCAAGGGGAACTCCAGTCCACAGTGATACCAGTGTGGAAGGGGGATAATATCACCATGGATTTCGTCACAAAGTTACCGAGGACCCCGAAGGGTAACGATGCAATTTGGGTGATTGTAGATATACTCACCAAATCCGCGCATTTCTTACCTATTAAAGAGTCAGCTTCTTTGGAGAAGTTAGCCCGTTTATACATTAACGAGATAGTGTCTAGGCACGGAGTGCCGCAATGCATAGTGTCTGACCGTGATAGTCGGTTCACGTCAACCTTTTGGAGAAGTTTGCAACGGGAGTTGGGATCGCAATTAAAGTTGAGCACGGCCTATCATCCTCAAACGGATGATCAGAGCGAGAGAACCATTCAAACGTTAGAGGATATGCTTCGGGCGTGCGTTATCGACTTCAAGGGATCGTGGGAAGTGCACTTACCGTTGATAGAGTTCTCCTACAATAATAGTTACCACGCAAGCATTCAAGCAGCACCGTTCGAAGCCTTGTTTGGACGAAAGTGCCGTACACCGCTGTGCTGGAAAGAAGTAGGAGAAAGGCAGTTGGCCGGACCGGAAATTGTGCAACTAACGGCGGATAAGATTGAAGTGATCCGCGAAAGGATGAGAATCGCACAAGACCGGCAGAAGAAGTATGCGAATAGAAGAAGAAAGCCTATCGAATTCCAAGTAGGTGACAAGGTCATGCTGAAAGTCTCGCCTTGGAAAGGAGTGGTACGTTTTGGAAAGAAAGGAAAGCTAAGGCCGAGGTATGTTGGAACTTTTGTTATCATTGAGCGTGTTGGCGCGGTAGCATACAAGCTTGAATTACCGGAAGAGTTGTAGAGAATTCATCCAACCTTTCATGTGTCAAACTTGAAGAAGTGCTTGGCCGAGACCGATGTGGCTATTACGTTGGAAGACGTCAGTATTGACGAGAAGTTGATGTTCGAGGAAGAGCCAATCGAGATCGTAGACAGTAAGGTACGAAGAACGCGAAACAAGGAAGTCCGCTTGGTGAAAGTTCAGTGGAAGTATCACAAGGGACGAGAAGCAACGTGGGAAGTAGAATCCGATATGAAGTCCAGGTACCCTTACCTCTTCGATGTTGGAATTCCGGGGACGAAATTCTTTTGAGGGGGGAGTGTTGTAACGACCCAGACCTTAATCGAAATGTTTTAAGTGTTGGGTTGGGTTTTAAATAAAAGAAGAAGTTGAGGGACTAAGTGGTAATTAAGAGGTGGAGTATATAAAGGCACAAAACCCTAGGTGAACCTTCCAATCCCTGATTGTTGTTATGTTTGGCGACTGAGAATTGGTAATAGAGAGAAAGAGGAAGTTTTCTTGGAGTTCAAGATCAAGGGAAGGAGAAGGTTCCCAAGTAGCAAATTAGAAGAAAGGGTGTGTTGGGGATTCGATTTCTGCAAGGAACTATCAGGTAATTTCGAATCTACAATCCTAATTAAGTTAATTTGCTGATTGTTGGGTCTTTGGATGATTTTTATGGCTAACGTAAATGTTAAGACTCTTAGAGAAGATTTGTACACCTTCAATCGCGTTTAATTGGTAAAGTTTGTGGAGAATTGGTTAAAAAACATTAGAGTAGCTATCTATCGCGTAATCTTGCTGTTTTCGGAGTGTTTAGCAAGATTTCGGACCATAAAGTTCTTCCAGCGTTCGTCCGGACACCTCCAAGTATGAAGGTGTCCGGGTGAGTGTCTGGGAAACTTCTTAGCCGTGTTGTAGAAGGTGTCCGGACATAGTGTTGTCCGGAAAGTTTGTGCTGTCCGGATAAGTTAGTCGTCCGGAAAATCTGTGTCGTCCGGATAAGAGTTGTTGTCTGAGTACTTAGCGGTATCCGGAAAAGTGGGGTTACCCGGTAACCTGTCCGGAAAAGAGTAGGGTGGCAAGTGAGAATTATAAATCTGTCCATTCGTTCAGGTAGACAATTTGGAAGTAAAGAGCAGAGTAGGGAAAAGCAAACAAACGTACCAGGTGAGTTTTCTAACTAAAATACGTGATTTTAAAGTGTTTTTCTAAAGTGAATACATGATGAGAAATGCCATGTTTTGGTTCCTATGCTTTTATTGCATGAAAGTTGTTTAAAGTTTTATGTGAGATGTATGCATACATTGTGTAGACGTAAATTGGCTAAGTCGGGGGGAGGTTCCGCCAGTACTCACGTCGGGGGGAGGTTCCGTTTATGCCATGGGGATGAGTCCCAGTAAGGCAGCGTGATACTGACTCGTTGTCACCCTCGGGTGACTTCAGGGTGCCATTTACGGGAGCGGATTTATCCGTGAAAGATTTTACTGTTCAACTATGTGAAAGTTTATTATTGAAAGTCTTGTATACATTTGAAAGTTATGAAAAGTTTTTAAATGATTTTCAGAACTGTCAGGGGGGACTCACTAGACCTCATGGTCTAACCCTCACTCTTTTCAAATTAAAACCCTTTTCAGGAAAGCAGGTTGCGAAAGGTTCTAGCAGGTGAACAGAGCAGTTAGAAGATAGAAGCAGTAGAACCAGTGTCACTATTATCTATTAGTCCTAGCATTTCTCAGTTGTGTAATAGGTTGATTCCGCCAACCTGAATTTTGAAACTTATGTAAGAAATTTTGGGACCCGTTTTTGGGATTGTTGCAGTTATTATGTTTCGCACGCTTTATTTTTGTCTGGGTTGTTACATATTCACTAATGACTAAAACACCTTTAAACCTCTAATTTAACCAAACTTACCCTAAACATCCCAATTTAAAGTTAACTGATTTAACGAAACGAGAATTTAACTAACGAACTTACCCGGGTATTACATCATCTCCCCCTTAAAAGAATTCCGTCCCGGAATTCGGTTAAGCAAAAAGGTAAGGGTACTTAGTTCTCATTTCTGATTATGATTCCCAAGTAGCATCCTGACCCCTATGGTGTCTCCACTGTACTTTTACTTGCTTGATTACTTTGTTCCGCAACACTTTAACTTTGTGGTCAATTATGGCTTCAGGTTCCTCCACATAATTCAGCATTTCATCAACTTGTATATCCAGTAGATAAACGGCCTGATCTGGTGTAACCAAACACTTTCGAAAATTCGATACATGAAAGGCGTTGTGTATACGGCTTAATTCTGGCGGGAGATCTAACCGGTAAGCTACTTCCCCGATTCTTTCTGTAATTGCAAACGGTCCTATGTACCTCGAACTAAGTTTACCTTGCTTTCCACATCGAATGACTCCTTTCCAAGATGAGACTTTCAGCATTACAAAATCCCCAACTTGAAACTCTAGCGGTTTTCGGCGTCGGTCGGCGTAACTTTGCTGTCGTTCCCGAATCTGAGTAATCTTATCCGCGGTTAACTGAACTATATCTGGTCCCGCTAACTGTTTCTCTCCCACTTCATTCCAACACAGAGGCGTTCGGCATTTTCTACCATACAGAACTTCAAACGGTGCCGCTTGTATGCTGGAATGATAACTGTTGTTGTAGGCAAATTCGATCAACGGCAAATGCTTATCCCACGATCCCCCAAAATCAACAATGCAGGCCCATAGCATATCTTCTAAAGTCTGGATTGTTCGTTCACTCTGACCATCAGTTTGAGGATGATATGCTGTACTTAGTTTTATTTGCATTCCCATTTCCTTTTGAAAACTCCTCCAGAATCTTGAAGTAAAACGACTATCCCGATCAGAAATAATCGAGATTGGAACTCCATGTGGAGTTACTATTTCGTCGATGTACAACTTGGCTAACTTTTCCAACGAATAAGTTTCTTTTATTGGCAGGAAGTGAGCAGACTTCGTCAATCTGTCAACGATCACCCAAATGGCATCGAATCCCTTCGGAGTCAATGGTAACTTCGTGATGAAATCCGTAGTAATCTGATCCCATTTCCACATAGGTATTTCTAACCGTTGCAACTGACCAAACATCTTTTGATGTTCAATCTTTACCTTCTTACAAGTAGTACAACCTTCCTCATGCTGAGCAATACTCCTTTTTATTCCCGGCCACCAATAAAATTGTTTTAAATCTTTATACATCTTATCCGTACCTGGATGAATAGAGAAACGAGATTGATGAGCTTCTTGTAGTACTCGATCACGTAAATCACCCAAACGAGGCACCCAGATTCTGTTTCCCAGACACAATAACCCACGATCATCTTTTACGAGTGATGCTGATATCCCTGCTAACCGTTCTGATTTCAAATGTTCTTCTTGAAAAGCTTCCACTTGACACTTCTTCAATTCTTCAAAGATGTTAGGTAGAAGTTCAGCTCGTAGTGCAATGGCTTTTATTGTTCCACTTCTTTCTTGACGACTCAGTGCATCAGCTACCACATTCGCCTTTCCCGGATGATAAAGAATTTCACAGTCGTAATCATTCACCAGTTCTAGCCATCTTCTTTGCCTCATATTTAATTCCCGTTGATCGAAAAGATGTTGAAGACTCTTATGATCAGTGAAAATTTGACATTTAGAACCATAAAGATAGTGTCTCCAAATCATTAGCGCGAACACAACTGCTGCAAGTTCCATGTCGTGTGTAGGATACTGCCGTTCATGATCCTTTAGTTGACGAGAAGCATAAGAGATAACCTTCCCACGCTGCATTAATATACAACCCAATCCCAGTTTGGAAGCATCACTGTAAACAACAAAATCATCGGAACCTTCAGGTAATGCTAGTATCGGCGCGTTAAAGAGTTTCTCTTTCAATATTCGGAATGCTTCATCCTGTTCTGCTTTCCATTCGAACTTTAGATTCTTTCGAGTCAGCTTAGTGAGAGGCGTAGCGATACGAGAAAAATCTTTTATAAACTTTCGATAGTAACCGGCTAAACCCAGAAAACTTCATACTTCGGTTGGCGTTTTCGGCGGTTCCCACTTCTCAATTGCCTCTACTTTCATCGGATCAACTTGAATACCTTTCTCAGAAACTACATGTCCGAGAAACTGAACTTCCCGCAGCCAGAATTCACCTTTAGAGAACTTAGCGTATAACTGTTCCTTCTTCAACAATTCCAGAATTAAACGAAGATGTTGTGCATGCTCTTCTTTGGATCGGGAGTAGATAAGGATATCATCGATAAAAACAATAACAAATTTATCGAGATATGGCTTACATACTCGGTTCATTAGATCCATAAAAGCAGCTGGAGCGTTCGTCAGTCCAAATGGCATCACCAGGAATTCATAGTGACCGTACCTTGTGCGAAAAACAGTTTTCAGAACGTCTTCTTCTTTAACCTTCAGCTGATGATAACCAGATCTTAGATCAATCTTGGAGAAATAACAAGCTCCAACTAATTGATCGAATAGGTCATCAATTCTGGGAAGCGGATACTTGTTCTTGATCGTGCGCTTATTCAGTTCTCGGTAATCAATACACATTCTCATCGAACCATCCTTCTTTTTCACAAACAAGACTGGTGCACCCCACGACGAAGAACTGGGTCTGATGAAGCCTTTTTCAGAAAGATCTTACAGTTGTGTCATCATTTCTTTCATCTCTGGTGGCGCTAAACGATACGGTGCTCGAGCAACAGGAGCGGCTCCAGGAGCCAGATCTATACCAAACTCTACTTGTCTAACGGGAGGAAGACTATTCAAGTCTTCGGAGAAAATTCTGGAAATTCACGGACAACAGGAGTATCTTCCAACTTATTCTTTTCTGGCTTAATATCTATCACGTAAGCTAAGTAACTCGGGCAACCTTTATTGACACACTTACGAGCTTTTAACATAGATATAAGGCAAGACTGATGATTTCTACGATCACCATAAATCACTACCGGTCCCCTCTCAGGTAAGACAACATTGATTAACTTCTTATCACAAACTATGTTAGCCTGATTCTCGGCTAACCAATCCATCCCCACTACTACATCAAACTCAATCAAGGCTATAGGAAATAATTGAATAGGTACTCTACACCCCTCTATATTTATCATACAACTATCAAAAACCTCTTTAACGGATACTTGATTATCATTTGCAGTATCTACCATTAAAGCATGATCTAACACTTTAGGCTTTAAATGCCTATAAGCAGCAAATGAAGGAGATACGAATGATCGGTTTGCACCAGAGTCAAATAACACTTTAGCACGTGTAGAGTTTATTAAAAATGTACCTGTAACCACATCCGGAGTTTCCTTCGCTTCTTGTGCTGTCATCTGAAATGTACGGCCCCTTGCTCTTGGTTGCTCTGGCCTTTGTACTACGGGTCTAACACCCGTTGGTCTCCCCGACGTACCCACTTGCTGTACTCTTCCCCTCGGACAATCAGACTGAATGTGATCCGGAGAATTACATGAGAAACAAAACCGCGTTACTCGACAGTCTTTAGCAACATGTCCGGTCTTCCCACACCTATAACAAACCCGAGGATCAACTTGACAATTTCCTTGGTGGATACGGTTGCATTTCGGACAAGGTCTTTCCGCTGGTCGGAAAGGCGGACGGTTATCAAACCTCTGAAACCTGGATTTCTTTGGATCATACTGTGGTCCTTCCCACTTTCTTTTTCCCATACCTTTATCACTAGCGTTTCCCCCTTTATCCTGTTCCACGGTTTCCGCGGCGTCTACTACGGCTGAGAAGGTTTTTGGTCCTTTAGCAATCACCAGACTTCTGACTTCTGAATTCAACCCAAAGATAAACCTCTCAATCTTCATTGCCTCCGTGGCAACGTAGTATTCCGCGAAACGAGACTTTTCCAGAAAACGAGCGGTATAGTCCCGAACTGATAAATTCCCTTGCTTCAAGTTCATAAACTCCCCTTCCAATTGTTTAACTGCTGCTTGGGGACAAAACTGTTTCCTGAAAGCTATAACAAATTCTTCCCAAGAGAAAGTAGACTATATGTCAGATCCTCCAGAAGAAATAAGAGCTTCCCACCAGTATAGAGCATCGGCCTTTAGCATTGCAGTCCCATATAGTACTCTTTCCTCTTCGGCACACTTACTAGTTTTGAAGATAGCTTCTATTTCTTTCAGCCACCTCATAGCTTTCACTGGTTCCCTTTCTCTTGAGTAGGTCGGAGGTTTGCAACTTAGGAACATTTTATAATCACACTTCTTCGTCACTGGTACGACAGTAGGTGTAATAGGCATCTCGTCTTCATGAGTAGGATCTGGTATTTCCGTTTCAGTATTATGAGTTCGGTTGAACATAGCTTGGATATTTGCCTGTAATCTTCCCATTTCAGCCGCTAAGTCGTCTCTTGTAACAAATTCTGCACCTCGCGGTTGAACTCTGCCGCCTGTTCTGCCTCTACCTCTTTCTCCCCCTCTTCCCCTTGTCCCAACTGTTGGATTTGTTCTATTAGAATTTCCTCCTCCCTCTCGATTCGTTTGTCGAGTACCACTTGCCATTCTGTAGATTCAAACAAGGTTAATATACACATAAGCACATACCCTATATAACAAGGTATTCCAGTTCAAACATGTACCTGTAAGATCACAATTACACTGGCCAGGTGTAATCTGAAATTACCTTACATGATGTTCCTTCTACCTTTTCATATTTAACATCCCAAGGTTCTACAATAATAGGGACATCCTACTTCACATGCAGTTTAAGTCTAGGTACAGATACGAATACCTAGATCCCTTAAACTAGGGCTTTACACCCATTCGGTCCAAAAGATATATCAAAATACACATTCGGTCCCTTAGTCTTTACACCCATAATACATAGTTCAATACAAACTTTTTGCTAACTAAATACATGATATCTGATAACTAATTTAAAACTACAAAACATGTCAGAGTCTTCAAAATATAAGTCTTCACAAAAGCTAGCCACTGTTTACTCTATTCACTTGCCCTTACCTGATCCACAACCTGGAATACATATTTTAAAACAAAATGAGGGTTAGACCTAGCGGTCTAAGTGAGAAAATCCCTGTTAGTTTTAAAACCATTTGCACAATCATCATATACATAACACAAATACAAATACCAGTTATGACTCATGCATCATATACTTTCCTGTCTCATTCTCTTGGCCATATTAATTGGTTGCAAGCCAACTAATAAATTAACTCCACTGTACGACAATTACAGCCAACACCGTTGTACGAATATTACAGCCAACACCACCGGTCCTAAGCCCGGCCAACGTATTCTCGTATAGTGTAATGCTCATGTAAATACAATATCTCAATATATTATATTTCAAACATAAACACCTAATCACACCATCTATCACATTCCCAATCCACACATATATGTATTCCAGTTTAAAAACGTTTTAAAGTAAAACTCACCTGTTTGTTTATCAAAAACTCTTTCCAGTCTTTTCCACAAGATTCAGCTTTCACTCCAAATTCACAGTATCTGAAACAATTAGATACAAGTATCTCTTTACCAACTAGAACACATAAGACTTACTAGAACTAAGAATTCTAGATAACTCAATTCCTCCAATGTTACCCCCAAACCCGAACTTAAGTCTAGTTCACAGAATAGTCAGTCCTCATTCATTCCCTATCTAAGAGTTAACAAAACACAGGTTACTGGATACTCAAAAGTATCTAAACTCTCAAAAGTGACCAAATCAGCTAAAGTATCAGGATACCACAAGTTATTCGGATAACACAACTTTCCGGACAGCACAAACATTTCGGACAGCATAACTATCCGGACAACATATACAATCCGGATAACACCCGGACACCAAAGCAATCCGGACACTATCCGGTAACTAGTTTTAACCGGAAACTTATGGAAACAAATGACTTACCCGGATAAAGGACTTGTCCAGACACCACTAAAACAACTTCCGGACACTATCAATCAAACTACCCTGACACATTCAACTTGTCCGGAAACCTCTGTCGGTTTGCCTATTTTTAACCCAGAATTCGACTGAAATCAACCCCAGTCCAGATGTGATAATTCTAATCCGATAGATACTTCCTAATAGCAATTAAAAACATAAAATGTAAAGGAAACATACCTTAATACCACTTCCAAGTTAACCAATTTGAATCCTTATCCACAAGACCTTATTTCTTTTTATTCTCTTCTCCAAACACACACACACACTCACTAAACTGAATTTTCTGCTTTTGGCAAAATATCTGAAGTATAAGGATAATATTAACCATATTTTCCCTTTAGACCTTGAACTATTCACTAATGACTAAAACACCTTTAAACCTCTAATTTAACCAAACTTACCCTAAACATCCCAATTTAAAGTTAACTGATTTAACGAAACGAGAATTTAACTAACGAACTTACCCGGGTATTACAATCCTTCACCTTGGCAATAAGGGATATGAACGACGCATTGCTACTGGGATTGATCATCGGGTTATCTTCAAAAAAAATTACCGCTTTGAATATCTCTCTACCGATCTTATTCCAATATTTGTTAATAAACTCGAAGGAGAAAGCATCAGGACCCGGGGCCTTGTTATTCCCACAACTCCAAACTGCCATCTTGACCTCATGCATCTCAAACGGGGCCTCAAGGCGCTCTCTTTGATCTGCCGAAAGCCTTTGGATCAAACCACTACAAAGCTTTGGTCTAACAGAGTGCTCTTTATCCTTAATTTTTTCCGGATCCCTTGAAAGATCTGGAATTCTCATCTCCCTTTAAAGTCCGTTTCATTTTTGCTTTTGGCATTGAATATGACACTTTGATTACTTCTAACTTACTTTCATCTGCAGATCCATTCTTTCTCTTATCGTCTCCTCAAAATTCATAGTGCATCTTGATACTATTTACATTCTTATATTTGAAAAATAATTTATGTGGTGTTCTATTTTTTTAACGCGCTAAATACCATTAATCGTTTTATTTATTTATTTTAGTGTTATATACTTTATCCATTTACAATTTTCATTCAAGCTCTCTCTCTCTCTTCTTTAATTACATTGTAATATTGAGTTTTTCTTCATCTTTTTCTTCTAGGGACGTTGCAATTTTCATTTCTTTGTATGAGAGAATAGAGCCTAACGTAAAGGAAAAGTTGCTCTAATTAAAAGGCTATCTAACGAAAAATTGAATAATAATAAAGTCACCCATGTAATCTATTAGAGTTGTGATACTTTCCTCTTTCAAGTCTCAGAACGATTTAATTTGCTCGGAAAAGCATGAGCTATTCTGTTGAGTTGTACAATTACAGAGAGTTGTCTTGCACCCTGAGGTACTCTTACCAACCAGGCCAATTGTGTTGGTTTTCAAAATGATTTTGCACACACATCCAATTAGGTTTATTGGGCGGTATTTCGAAAGAGAGACATGATCCTTTGTCCATTAATCGGCTTATTTATTTATTTTAACGCGCTAAATACCATTAATCGGTTTATTTATTTATTTTAATGTTATATAATTCAAAGATTTCATTCAAGATCTCTCTCTACTCTTTTTTCCATTGTAATATTGAAATTTTCTTCATCTTTTTATTCTAGGGACGTTGCAATTTTCATTTCTTTGTAAGAGAGAATAGAGCCCGAGGTAAAGGAAAAGTTGCTCTAATTAAAAGGCTCTCTAAGGAAAAATTGAAAAATGATAAAATCACCCTTGGAATCTATTACAATTGTGATACTTTCCTCTTTCAAGTCTCACAACGATTTAATTTGCGCATAAAAGCATGAGCTATTTTGTTGAGTTGTACAATTAGAGAGGGTTGTCTTGCACTCTTAGGCACTCGACCATTAGCTCTAGGAATTCCCATTGCTCTCAACCACTGATGGCACAACTACTATACATCCAATTACAAATAGGATTAACCTTGAAATAGAATAAAGGCATGTGTTAAAAAGAGAATGAAAGGCGCTCATGAATCTAATCAACCTAGAAATGTCAGATTGAGGCTTCTAAAGAAGAACACTTGAAACCAGAACGCCTTGTAGGTATGTCATCTTTACTACTAAAAGATGATCGTGGGTTATTATGGTTTGAAAATCGGATATGGATACCTCATTTGGGTGATCTACACGATAAAGTACTGAATGAAGCTCATCAATATCGTTTTTCTATTCATCCTGACACTAACAAGATGTACAGAGACTTACGGAAATTTTATTAGTGGTCGGGTATGAAGAAAGATATTGCTCGGTATGTGGATCGTTGTCTCACTTGTTTGAAAGTAAAGATATAACATCAGAAACCTTTTGGTCAGTTGCAATCGTTGGAAAAATACCGATTTAGAAATGGGATCACATCACAATGGATTTCATTATGAAGCTACCAAGAACTTCAAAGGGACTTGATGCTATTTGGGGGATTGTTGATAAAGTCCGCTCATTTCCTACCAATGAAAGATTGGCCGAACTGACATTGATGAAATCGTGACTAGACACGGCGTGCCGTTGTCAATCGTTTTGGATCACGACAGTCGTTTCACTTCTATGTTTTGGAAAAGCTTTCAACGAGAGATGGGGTCACAAATAAAGTTAAGTACGACATAACACCCTCAAACAGACAGTCAAAGTTAAAGGCAATTCAGACACTGGAAGATATGTTGCGGGTGTGTATCATTGATTTTGATGGGTCATGGGAAATGTATTTATCTTTGATCGAATTTGCTTACAACAACATTTATCATTCCAGTCTTCAGACGGCGCCTTTTGAAGTACTGTATGGTCGAAAATGCCGAACTCCTTTCTGTTGGAATGAAGTGGGGGAAAAGAAATTAGTTGGGCCAGAGATTGTGCAGTTGACCGCAGATAAGGTGCATAGATCCAGGATAGATTAAAAGTGGCCCAAGATAGACAGAAAAGCTACACCGACCAACACCGGAACCGTTAGAATTTCATATTGGAGATCGAGTTATGTTAAAAGTTTCACCGTGGAAAGGGGTGGTCAGGTTTGGAAAACGGGGTAAACTGAGTCCACGGTACATAGTTTGTAATCATAGAACGAGTCGGAGAAGTAGCGTATCGGTTGGAACTCCCGCCTGAGCTTAGTAGAATTCATAACACTTTCCATGTTACAAATCTACGAAAGTGTTAGGTTACTTCTGATCAGGCGATACCTTTACCAGAAATTCAAATTGATGAAAGTTTTTGTTCATTGAAGAGTCGAAAGCCATAGTCGATCAGAGAGTCAAAGTACTTAGAAATAAGGAGATCAGCCTCGTGAAAGTTCAGTGGAGGTATCACAACGGGCAAGATGCAACGTGGGAGCCAGAGTCCGAAATGAGATCAAAGTACCCCTACTTATTTCACTGGTCGAATTCTGGGACGAAATTCCTTATTTTGGGGAGATAATGTGATAACCCGGTAAGTACCCTTATTATTTTATGAGTATCTTTTAGTTTAAAGGGTAAATTATGTTATTATTTTATGTGATCTGTTAGGTGAAAGAGTCTTCTAAGTTGTTATTTTATGTAGTGAAAGTTTAGGGTGGTTGGTAACTTGGTCATTTTATGATTTTATGTGAGCATTAAGCTAAGTGGAAGGGATATATGTTATATATTTGATAATTCTATTGGCATTTTAGTTATTAGTTATAGGTTAAGGGTTCTTTTGGTTAGTTGGTTATACTTTTGGACTTAAAGTGCAATTAAGCATAAATATATATGTGAGTCATATATGTGTTTGATCAGTCATAACTGATTTCCAGCTTTTGGTTAAGTGTGTAATGTGTGTGTGTGTGTGTGTCGACATCAAGAGAAGAGAAAAGAGAGGAAGAGAGAAAAAGGAAAGAAGACTTACGGTTTGAAGTGTAGAAGGTGATTGCTCTTCTTCTTGCCATAATATTCAACTTACAGGTATGTATAGTTATAGTATGAAGCTCCTCCTCCTTTGTCATGATGGTTTTATTTAGGGTTTTGATGATTAACTCATATTCTTAGATGAGCGCATAAATTGTTAGAGTAAGTTTATATATGGTATTGATGAATTATTAAGCTAATGTTTCAAAGCTCTCATATCCTTAGATGTGTGTATGTCTAAGGTTGGTTTTGAAACTTACACAATGAATAAGGGATTTGAATCTTTTATGGATAAGTTTTGATCATTCATTCTTATGATTGTTTGTTATTTTAAAGGTTTCTTATGATGAGAAAGAGATTGGTAGTAATCTAGATGTGTTTATATCAAGTTTTCCATGCATTTTCATCCATAGAATTGTGCCAAATTGAATGGAACTTGAGAGGGGGTGTCAAGGGGCTGGAGCAGGGGCTGTTTGTTGTCTACAGAGGCCCACGTGACTTTTGGCGCGGTTTTGGTCGCACCAAAACTCGCACCAAGCTCTGTTTCAGCATTTTCCGATTTTGGTTTGTTCGGTACTCGTGTCGTTACTAGGCGTAATATAGGGGCATGGGTACTCGTTTTGAGTGTAGAATAGAATTTGAACACTTTGAACATGCTATTTTGTGCATATCTCAACTCCAAATCTTGTGTTTGATGTTGGTTGTTCGGTTTCTAGCTCGGTTGCTATTCGGGGGCGTCCGGTTGGTTGTTAAGGTTGTAAATTGTTGTAGTGAGTCTTATATACATATAATTATGTGGATTTAATCAATGTGTATATATTTCAGGCTCAGTTGCTCGTTAGTGAAGTTTGATAAGTGGTGTTTGGTTGTGTCGTTTGCACGTGTGTGGCTTCAAACTCTTAATAAGGTGAGTTTTCTTTTATGAAGTTGATAATATGTGATATATGTGTAGTAATGATCGTGAGTTACATGGAATGTGATTATTGAAATGAAATCTCATTTGTTTGAACATTTCACTACACTATTGCATTTTGGCCGGACTTAGAGGCCGGATGGAGTTGACTGTACCGAAAGGCGTAGCGGAGTTGGTTTTACTTAAGGTATTTCAAAGTAAATTAATTAGTTGTGCTTAGCGCGTCTAACTAATGTTGTTATGGCCATGTGTTGTTGGTGTTATAGGCCAACGGAGTCACGGAGTGTGTTGTGCACATTGCATGAGATTTAAGATGTGATTTGTTGATAATGGTTTCATATCAATGCTTTCATAATTTTGTTATTGAAAGGTTTGGGATTATCTCACTTAGAACAATTGGTCTAACCCTCATTGTTTTCCAAATCTGTATTCCTGGACAGATGGTGGGAAAGGCAAAAGGAAAGGATAAGTTGTGATATTATATGAAGAAATGTGTTTGTTGGTCCCGAAGGGTTATACAAGTTTGTAGAAGGGGGGGGGGGGTTGAATACAAACACACGATTTTTACTTTTCTAAATTGTTTATTGATAAATCAAGACAATTTACAAGATTAAGGATTAACCTAATCTAAACAAGTTAAGAACACTAAGTTTCTTGCACTAGAAGGAGATAAGGAAATTACGAATAATAACCTAACACACAGATAGAAAGGAAGAATAAGAAAATGGCTGAGCGCACTTCATTTCTGAAGTAGGGTTCTTCTTATATACTACATGCATTTAATGCATGGCAGTATTGCTTTACACGTGGCAGCAGCTGAGTAGTTGCATGTCATTGACCTTTGTAGACAACTTTAGTAGCCGCATGGTGCACAGTGTAGAATCAGAGTTGTTGTACGATCATAGACAAAAAGGATGTACGTTCTGACATTTCGTACGGAGACGTGCAAGGGAGGTAAGACAATAGTACTTTGTAAGGAGACTTCATGATCAGCTTTCGTTGAAACAGTTCTTTATCAGCGAATGATAAAGTTCAGCGATTGCTGAAGTCTTCTACTTGATACTTCACGTTGAGTAGACAAATCTTGGCTTCGCTGATATCCGCATCAGTTCATTAGTAGACTTGTCGCTGGTTCTTGAGCTTGATCTTCGACTTCAGCGTAGAACATATGTTGACGTGAAACTTGTCTTCAGGGATCATAAGTAAACAACTAACTTATCAGCGATCATCTCATAGACTGAACAGGCTCAGAGCTACTCGATGAACAGAGTTCGTTGACTATTTAACTTTAAAGAGCGAGAGTTACTATCAGCGGTACTGAAACAGTCTTAGTACTTATCAGCGATAGTGAAACTCTAATACATATTGTTTACTTACAATTTTCACTAAGTTTTTAAGAGAGGGTCATTATAAAATCACTGAGGGTTTGGATCAACAATCTCCCCCTATTTGATTATGACATAGCAAAAGAGAAAATTGCTAATTAATGAAAACATAAGGATAAAAAGAACTCACTTAAATATTTGTCCCTTTTACTGTTTTCTGGAATCTTTTCAGTACTGATGGAGTAAAGTACATTCGCTGAAATTTTTCTTTAAACTTCGTAAAGGTTACAGAGGGAAGTGGAAAAATCACAAGTACATCAAATAAAATTACAAGTACAAAAGATGTAGACAGATAAAGATAGAAAGAATTACAAGGCGATCCTATCCGTCAAAAGGTTCTTCCTTGATGAGAAGTTCATCGAGGGTCTTTGATGTGGGAATCATCCAGTCAGGAACCGTTACACCTTGATCCTTTTTGTTCTTTGCTTCTTCAAAGATCAGGGGCTTGAGGTGACGTGCCTGAATGTCGCGTCTGACTTCACACCAGTATATGAGGTCTCTGAGCTGTTCGATGGGAGTGAGTGGAAGCTCAGATATGCGTTGAAAGTGTTGTCGTCCATAACAGTCTACAAAGAAGATGCCATAGGGTTCACTTAAGACTTTTCCAGGGTTGAAAGTTTCACCAGGAGGCAGGGAGGTGTCAAGTACTGAGAGGTCAGGGTCACGACCAAGTACTTCTTCGCGTGAGAAACCTATACCTGTTTCATTCCGTATAGAAGGACCGGAGTCTGAGGTTTTCTTTTTCTTTGCAGAGGCCCGTCTTTGTTGAGGTGGAAGAAGAGTGGAAGGAGGAATATCCACAGAAGAAGAAACCAAGTCGATCTGAGAATTTAAAATTTTCTCGACATGGCTCTTGAACTTTGAGCGAGATCGCTGAATGGCTAATTTCACTTCCAACCATTCAGTGAAACCAAACTTCTCTAATGAAGTAGCATAGAAGGTTTGCTTGGTTTTGTCTTCTCTGAATACGTCAACTTCAACAACATGAACGTCTATCGATGAAGGTATTGCTCAAAAATGGTTTTCTGCCGGTCCATCGATGAAGATATTGCCCAAAAATGGTTTTCCGCCGGTCCATCGATGAAGGTATTGCCCAAAAATGGTTTTCAGACGAACCATCATTGACAGAAGTCACCAGACGGAATACCGATAACTCCATCGGTGAAGGCCTCCAAAATTTTAGTGTATTCCTTTAGGTAAGCTGTTTAGATTAGTTTTGACCATTGTAATTAGTTAGCTAGTTTAATTTTCATTGTTTTATTATTGGTTTTTGTCTCTTTTATTGTATTTTGATTTATTGTTTCTGAAAGCCATAAAAATCCATAATCAATTGGTTAGAAAACCTTTAATTTAGAACGACTTCTACTCGATCATTGCCTCACTGTGTCCAACTTGTATGCTATTACACTGCACCTTTTGTAATACCCCGGGTAAGTTCGTTAGTTAAATGTTAGTTCCGTTAAAATTTTGTTAACTTTAAAATGTGAAGTTAAAGGTAAGTTTGGATAGATTTATGAGTAAAGGGTGTAATTGGTCATTTATGATAACTTAAGGACTAAGGTGGTAAATTGGAGTAGATATTACCCTTAATGGAATTAGATATTTTCATAAAATCAGTATTATCCAGAAATTCAAAGTGAGTGTGTGTGTACTTGGAGAAGAAAAGAAGAAGAAAGAAGGTTTTGGAACTAGGGATTCAATTTGGTGCAATTGGAAGTAATTTCAGGTATGTTTCCTTTGCAAATCTTGTGTGTAATTGCTATTAGGTAGTTTCTATCGGAGTAGAATAAACGATTTCACATCCGAGAATGATTCAGTCGATTTCTGGGCTGAAAGTATGCAAACCGACAGAGTTTTCCGGACACCATGAATGTGTCCAGATGGGTTGGTTGGTAGTGTCCGGGTAATTAACTGGTGGTGTCCGGATGGTGTTCTAAGATGTCCGGACGAGTCAACTATCCGGGTAAGTCTCTCTTTTCTATAGTTTCCGGATGAGTTAAGATACCGGATGCTGTCCGGATTACTTTGGTGTCCGGATGACGTCCGGATTGTATAGGTTGTCCGGAAAAGTAGTGTTGTCCGGATTCTTTAGCTGTTTGACCAATTTTGTGATTTCAGATACTTTTGAGTGTCCGGATATAGTTTCCAAAAGTATTTTGAGTTAAGTTGTTCCGAAAACTTCCTGGGGGGCCGCCCCTAGACCCCGCAAGGGCGTTGCCCCTTGACCCCATCCGCTAACCGGGTAGCGGAACCCCCGTGTTAAGTCGCCGTAGGGGAACATTTGAGGATAAGAGTTTGATAAGTTATTCGGGATTCTCAGCCTGTTTGTGTTCTATTTGGTAAAGTGGTATATGTATTTGACTTGTACAGATACTGTGAAATTGAAGTGAAGCTGAATTGTTTTGAGAAAAGCTTGGAGAACGTTTTGATAAGACAAACAGGTGAGTTTTACTTGAAAATGTTTTTAAACTGGAATACATATATGTGTGTATAGAATATGTGATAAATGATGTGTTTTTATGCTTATGTTGGAAATATAATATGTGAAGATTGTATTATATTTGCATAAGTATTATACGAGAGTATATCGGCCGAGATTAGGACCGATGATGTTGGCCGTAGTAATTGTACGGTGGTGTTGGCCGTAGTAGTTGTACGGTGGTGTTGGCCGTAGAAGTTGTACGGTGGAGATAATTTATTAGTTGGCTTGCAACCAACTAATATGGCCATGGGAATGAGAAGGGAAAGTACATGAAGAGTGAGTTCAAATTGATAATTGTGATTGTGTTATGTGAATGTAGTTTATGTAAATGGAGTTTATATAAATGATTTCAAATTGACAGGGATTTTCTCACTTAGACCACTAGGTCTAACCCTCATTTTGTTTTAAAATATGTATTCCAGGTCATGGAGCAAGTAAGGATCAATGATAAGATAATTTGTGATTAGCTTTTTGGGAAGACTTGTGTTATGAAGATCATGAAGTGTTTTTGTACTTGTGACTTTGTTATTAGTCATAATGTAAATTATTTAGTTGAAAAGTTTGTACTGAATTACTTATTATGTTTAGCAAGACTATGGGACCGAATATGAAATATGATGTATCTTTTGATGAAATTATGTTATGAAATGTATGTTATTTGTATATATGGAATATGGGTTGTTACACCTTTGCATTCATTGTAAAACATCACAAAGCAACATGATTAAGCATTATATATCATACCCCAAAGAACAAGCACTTTCCCATAATTCTTGTTATTTGCTACTATGGCAACACTTTTTTTTCTTTGTGTCTTTCTTTTGATGATACAATACTTACACTACAAAATTCGTCGGTATTCGGCCTGAAAAATCCATCACCGGCGGATTTGATCGCCGCAGGAATGGTGGCCGGTGATTGTCGGTGGATTTTCAATCATTGATGGAAAATCCGTCGGCAGTGAAATCTGTCATTGAGCACCTCTTTGTTTTGCAACATTATTACTGTTGTTGATATCTTGTAGGTCTATTTTGTGTACGACACCGATTATTGTTTTACGTTCTTCTATTCCTATGGGTTGTTCGAACTATATGAAGGTATGACTACTACAAGAACCGGTGATTTATTCTAACATATACCAATTTTGTAATTCCCCGTTGTCAATAAAACATAAAATATATTGAAGACTGATTCAAAGCTGACTCGGAAGATCGTGGAGAAGATTATGGGTTAGTTGGAAGGTGTTGCTTAGTAGAGTTAGTGGATGTATTTCCTGATTTATTTCCAACTTTTTCTCTTAGTTTGTTAGTAGCTTATCTCCCTTTTGTGTAAGCCTATTTAAGGCCATGGTGTGCTTTTATAAAACTTATGCATTCATAAATACTTTGGCTTTCTTACTCTGTTAAACACCCAACATATGTGGTATTAGAGACAGGTTGTAACCTAGGCGTCTAATTCTTGTGTCATCTAGCAAGATGGCTTTAAGTAATCCAACAGCAACAATCAGTGTTTCCCAACCACAAATCCCTCGCTTCAAAGGTGACTCTTATGAGTTTTGGAGCATCAAAATGAGAACTCTCTTCAAGTCTCAAGATATGTAGGATCTTGTCGAGAAGGGGATTGGAGAATCATCGTCGGAAGAGTCAACGAACAAAGAAAATCTTAAGAAGGATGCAAATGCATTATTCTTTATTCAACAAGAAGTTGATGACTCTATTTTTTCAAGAGTAGCAACAGCAACCAGAACAAAGGAAGCATGTATGATTCTTCAAAAGGAATATAAATGCTCGACCAAGGTGATAACGGTAAAGCTACATTCCTTGAGAAGGGACTTTGAGACAACAAGCATGAAGAACTCGGAGTCTGTACAATATTATCTTGCAAGGATCTCATCTATTGTTTGTCAAATCAGATGCTACGGTGAAAATATAACAGATAACATGGTTGTAGCCAAAATATTGAGAAGTTTGGTCCTAAATTTGACCATGTAGTAGCAGCTATAGAGGAATCTGTTAGTCCCATATGGCTTAAACAGGTATTGTAGAAGGGGAGGGGGGTTGAATACAATACACAAAAAATCACTTAATTTAAATCTTTTATTGAAAAACTTCAACAAGAATTACACACAGAAAACTACATATTGTTGCGGAAAATAACAGTTAAACTATTCTAACAATCTTCACAAAGTAAACTGAAAACAAAACAACTTTAACACACTAAGATTCAAAGCTATAAAGTTCTAAAGAGATGAAGTATTTTTGCACTGAGAAATTCTTCAAGAAAGCGTAAGCTTTCATGGGGAGCTCCTTCCTCTTTATATAGTGCATGAAGCATTAAATGCTTAGGACACTTGTCATCTGGAGATTTGAGTGTAGGGGTTGACTCTAAAATGTTGATGTGTCCTTTTCACCTTTTTCCTTAGTACCAGGAAGAATACCCATGCTTGATTGAGACAATATCTGAGATAGGATAAAATGAAAAATAGTCACTTTTTCCTGACAATGAATATTATCCCATAATAAATGATCTTTTCATGTTGTCTTCCAAGAATAAATCTCACCGATTTTGACTGTGAAGTCGGTGAGATTCTTTAATCAAAATGAGCATGATAAAGACCATGTTGCCACCGATTTGAATATCCCATCGGTGGGATTGTTGGACCGATGTTGAGAGAGGATGGGTTGGAGTGTCCACCGATTTTCATAGAGAATTTTGGTGGACAATGACTTAGATTTTGTTGAGAAGAGTGTCTTTCACTTCCACAATGAGAACATCTTCAAGCTTGATTTCGGTTGATCTTTGACTTCACCGAACTTTTGTTGTCTTGTCTAAGTCATTATAACGAACCACGGTAAAATATTCTAAGTAAGATTTTAGGAGTAAAATCGGTAGGTCAATTTCAAATCCTTGGTGACCCAACAGAATCAAAGGATCTTTCCACTTGCTCTTTAGATGAGCTCATGGGGTCCTTACAAACGCATGAAATGAGGATCAACAGAAGTGCAACTAAAGAAGAGGAGCAGGCTTTTTCAAACTCAGGGGGAGTCTATGAGATTCTCGCCAAGACGTGGCAGAGGAAGAGGACGCGGATAGATAAGTAGTGTACAATGCACATACTGCAAGAAGTTCAGACATCATGTAAATGATTGTTAGAGCAAAGACAAACAGGGACACTACATAGAAGAAAAAGAAGAGGAAGATTGTCTATTCATGACATTTTCACCTCCACACAAATCTTCAAAAGACATCTGGTATCTTGACAGTGCATGTTCAAATCACTTGACCGGCAAATCAAAGTTCAAAGAGCTAGATGAATCTTATAAGTCCCAGGTCAAATTGGGAGACGACAAGCAGGTCAAAATCGAAGGAAAAGGTATGGTTGTCGTTAATGTTCATGGAAAAGAAAAAAAATGATGCAAAATGTCAATTATGCACCTACATTGGCTCACAATTTAATTAGTGTAGGCCAACTTATATATTGTGGTTACTTTGTTTTGTTCGATAAAAATGCTTGCATTGTTAAGAAACAGACAGGTGAAGTGTTAATGATGTCTAAGATGAGTGAGAACATGATGTTTCCTCTAAATCTATCTTCTAAGGAAGGGCATGTAATGATGAGTTACAAGCAAAATGACCCTGAAATCATGCATCTACATTGCAAGTAAATAAATGGTTATGAATCTGCCTGCAGCCAAAGAACTAGAACACATATGCAAAGGATGTGCTATAGGGAAGCAGACAAGAAAGTCCTTTCATGTAGGACAATCCAAGAGAGCAGAAAAAGGTTGGAGTTGATCCACGCTGACATATGCGGAACCATGAGAACAGAATCACATGCTGGAAGTAAGTATTTTCTGTTATTTATTGATGATTTGTCAAGAATGTGATGGGTATACTTTGTCACATACAAATCTGAAGACTTTGAGTGTTTTAAGTGATAACTTTGATAGATGAAGAAGAAATGCAAGAAAATGGTTAGGGTTTCATAAACTAGCTTTGTTCTTACAATGATACAAGAAGAAGAAGAAGGAATAATACTGATAACCTAAAATATATATACCAAACCTAATCCTAAGCTAAACTATACAAAAGGCCTAAAACCAAACCAAAGGGCAAGGCCCAGCCCATAAGGCCTCTATACTATCTAACATCCCCCCTCAAACTCATGATGCTGGAGCAAGAAGCATCGAGAGTTTGCTAACAAGGAAGCGAAAGCGAGAGATCGTGTGAGACTTCGTAAAGAAATCAGCAAGTTGTAACGTAGAGCTTACAAACGGTAAGGAAAGATTGCCACGTTTGAGATGTTGGCGAGTAAAGTGGCAATCAACCTCTATATGCTTGGTACGTTCATGAAAAACCGAGCTGTGACCAATCTGAATGGCACTACGATTATCACAGTACATAGGAGTGGGATGATGAAGAAAGACACCCATATCAGCAAGCAGCCAACGCAACCAGATGATCTCCTTGGAAGTAGATGCCATAGCACGGTATTCAGCTTCAGTGGAAGAAAGAGAAACCACAGATTGTTTCTTACTTTTCCACGAAATAAGTGATTCTCCCAATAAGACACAAAAACCTGTAACAGATTGACGGTCTATAGGATTGCGTGCATAAGAGGCATCAGAGTATGTCCGTAGTTCCAGAGAAGATGTGGAGGATAGCAATAGACTTCAGAACATGGTACCCCAAAGATAACGTAGAATACGCACAACAGCTGCCCAATGAGTACAAGTCGGAGCTGCAACAAACTGGCTGAGAATGTGAACCGCATATGCAATATCTGGTCGAGTAATAGTGAGATAAACCAGGCTGCCAACTATAGTACGGTACAAGGTAGGATCTTTGAGGGGAGAACCATCTGTTGGTGAATACTCGACATTCAATTCAGAAGGAGAGTCCACAACACGAGTATCAGTGAGGCGAGCTCGATCAATAATTTCAGCAGTATATTTAGATTGAGAAAGCAGATAACCTCTGGGAGAAGAAGCAACCTCAATACCTAAGAAATATCGAAAAGGACCCAAATCTTTCATCTCAAACTGTGCAGCTAATTCTGACTTTAAGGTATGAATTCCTTGAAGATCATCACCGGTGATAATCATGTCATCAACGTATAACGAAAGCAATATACGACCTGCAGAAGTATGCTTGACAAAGAGGGGAGAATCATGTTCACTATTAGAGAATCCAAGAGACAGAATAACATCAGAGAACTTTTCAAACCAAGCTTGTGGGGCCTGTTTAAGCCCATATAGAGCTTTTCTAAGCTTGCAAACTTCACCCGTTTTATGAAGAACACCGGGAGGAGGAGCCATGTATACTTCCTCATTCAAGTCACCATTCAAAAAGGCATTCTTAACATCCATTTGTGAAATATTCCACTTGCGAACAACAACAACGGCAATAAGAGTGCGAATTGTAGTCATTTTGGCTACCGGGGCAAATGTCTCCTCAAAGTCCAAACCATATTCCTGAGTAAAGCCCTTAGCTACAAGCCGGGCTTTGTAACGTTCGACAGATCAATTAGATTTTGTCTTGATTTAGTATACCCATCGGGAACCAATGGCACGCTTACCTTCCGGAAGTGGAACCAAATCCCAAGTATGGGTCTTTTGCAAAGCCTCAAGTTCCTCACTCATGGCATGCTGCCAAAGAGGGTTAGTAACTGCTTCTTTATAAGATGAAGGTTCAGAAAGAGAGTGTATAGAAGCTAAGAAAGAAGTAAAAGAGGGAGATTAGGTAGAGTAAGCAAATTCTGGTAGACGAGTAGACTTACGAGGACGTTGAGATTGTCGAGGTGGATCCACATTCTCAGGTGCATCTTGAGTGACAGTAGGAGGAGGGGCAGCAATGTCAGGCATTGAAGTACCAGTAGCATGTTCGTCCATTGCAAGAGTATCTGAAGTCTGGGTAGAGTTTACTTGCTCAACAAACGGATCAAGATTAATGACATCTGACTTTGTCAAGTTGTGGTCATTTTTAGGAATGAAATAGAAAGGAATATGCTCAAGAAACACAACATGCCGAGATACATATAATTTTTGAGAGGTAGGGTCAAAGCAACGATAACCTTTTTGTCCTTCACCATAACCAAGAAAGACACAGACAGCAGATTTGGAAGATAATTTGCCACGTTCTACATGTGGACGAAGTACAAAGCAAGTGCAGCCAAAGACACGTAGAGAGGAATAATCAGGGCAACGACCATAAAGTTTCTGAAAGGGAGATATACCTGAGGTGATTGAGGATGGAATTTTTTTGATCAGATTGACAGCAGTAAGAACGGCTTCACCCCAGAATTGGTTAGGAACCGAAGAAGACAACAAGAGAGAACGAGCAGTTTCAAGGATATGTCTATGTTTTCTTTCAGCAACACCATTCTGCTCGGGAGTGTCTGTACAGGATGTCTGTTAACTAGTTCCATCTAAAGCAAGTAATTCACAGAATTTATTGGAGGTATATTCTCCTCCCAAATCACACCGAAAACATTTAATCACATAATTATGCTGGGTTTTAACATATGCACGAAAACGACAATAAACAGCAAAGAATTCTGAACGATGTTTCATGAGAAAAATCCAACAAAAACGAGTACAATCATCAATAAAAGAAACATAATATCGAGACCCTCCTTTTGTAGGAAAAGGAGATGGTCCCCACACATCAGAATGAATCAAATCAAAAGGTGCAACAGACAAAGAATTGCTTAATTTAAAAGGCAAAGCTGAAAATTTTGCAAGTTTACAACCACTGCAATTAGAAATATCATGAGTTTGCAAATTTCCCAAATTTCCAGAAGAAGCCAAGTATTTTAAACGAGAAACAGAAACATGTCCAAGGCGTGAATGCCACAAATAAAAATTAGATGACTTAGACGACAAACGAAAAGAAGATAGATCTGCGGTATGAGCAACTGCTACTGGTAACTGCAACTCATCCAACACATATAAGCCCCCACGCCTACGGCCGGTCCCAATCAGCTTCTGAGTACGTGGATCCTGCACACAACAAGAGTCAAGAGAAAATAATACTTTATAACCAGAATCAAATAATTGACCAACAGACACAAGATTCAATGAGAGTTTTGGAATGTGATAAACATTAGGAAGAGAGAATTTTGGACCCATAATAGGACCAATGCCTGCTAATGGCATAGGAGTACCATCAGCAGTCGTGACAGGCAAGGATGGCATAGGTTTTACAGAAGCAAATAATTTAGCATTCGGAGACATGTGAAAAGAAGCACCAGAATCTAAAATCCATGTAGTTGGATTCATACCTGATTCGTTATCAATCGACTGACCTTTGGGAGAAGAGACGGACATGGCATGAGACTTAACATCAAGAAGCTTCTGGAGTTGTTCAGTTATGGATGCAAGAGTAGGATTAGTAGTTGACCGAGATGGAGGAACGGCGACAGCAGTGCTAACTTGAGGAGAGAAGCGATGTGGTTGTCGCGGATGATCGGACTGCATAGAAGAATTTCGACCCATAAGCTCTGGACATTGAGACTTCCAATGGCCCTTTTTCTTACAAAAGCTGCATTCATCAAATCCGACTGTCGGACGACTCTTATTCTGATTTTGAGCAGGATACCTATAAGGAACAGCCAAAATAGAAGGGCTTAGAATCGGAAGAATACCCTTTCCTGTTTGTGCCTTTAGACGAGTTTCATCAGCCAACAATTCACTTACTACTGAATCAACTGAGGGAAGTGGGGTGCGATGCAAGATGTTACTACGGAGTCCTTCAAAGTCGCTTCTTAGAGCCATGAGAAACTGCACCAATCTCTGTTCTTCCCTACGGGCAATGTAGGGTCCAAATGCACGCAATTCAGCGGATTCAGTAATAGCTAACTGATCCCACAAATCTGTCATTGTTGAATAAAAGTCCTGAATACTCATCTCTCTCTGTTCAAGTGCTCAGATATCAGCTTCTAACTGATACTGTTTTGCAAAATTAAACTGTGTATACAGTCTCTCAAGATGGTCCCATACTTCCTTGCTTGTTTCATATTTTGCCAACTGAACACCAATTGAAGGTTCAACAGAATTGTTTATCCAAGTGATAATTTTCGAATTCTCAACTTCCCAAAGTTCAAGTTCTTTTGCTACTGTTGGTTTCACAATGGTGCCAGAAACATAACCCCACATTTTCTTTCCCTTCAGAAAGTTTTTCAAGACATAACTCCAATAGGAGTAATTTTCCCCATCTAAACGAATACTAATGGCTTGGAGAGAATCGTTTCCAGCCATTGCAAGGGAGAAAAAGTAAGCAAAAATCGAAAGAAACACAGAGATTATAAAGATACCGTATACCAAAGGCGATTCTCAATTAGAAGAAAACCAAACCAGAAGAAGATCGAACCAGAAGAAAATGATTCTCGAACCAGAAGACGAGCGCCGAGCGATTTTCGAACCAGAAGAAGAAAACCAAACCAGTTGGATCCGCGCACAGGAGTGCTTGAGATTAACAGTACTTGAGAAAAGAAATGAGATTAACCTTGCTCTGATACCATGATAACTTTGATAGATGAAGAAGAAATGCAAGAAAATGGTTAGGTTTCATAAACTAGCTTTGTTCTTACAATGATACAAGAAGAAGAAGAAGAAGGAATAATACTGATAACCTAAAATATATATACCAAACCTAATCCTAAGCTAAACTATACAAAAGGCCTAAAACCAAACCAAAGGACAAGGCCCAGCCCATAAGGCCTCTATACTATCTAACATTAAGAAATTCAAAGCACTCACAGAAAATCAAAGCAACGAGAAGCTCAAGACATTAAGGACAGACAGAGGTGGAGATTTTTGGTTGTGTAGAGTTTAACACCTTATGTGAAGAACAAGGGATTAGAAGGGATCTTACAGCTCCATACACACTAGAACAAAATAGCATAGCCGAGCGCAAAAATAGGACGGTGGTTCAAATGGCTAGGTCTATGATCAAAACATAGAATCTTACAAATAACTATTAGGCCGAGGTTGTGGCTACTGTAGTGTATCTCCTAAATCTTTCTCCTACAAAGGCTGTGTGGAACCAGAAACCTTTTGAAGCCTTGTATGATTTTAAGCCTTCAGTTAGTCATCTTCGAGTCTTTGGTTCATTATGTTATGCCTTGACAACTTCTCATATGCATAAACTTGAATCAAAGACAAAGAAGTATGTTTTTGTTGGATATAGCCCAAGTTCGAAGGCACATAGACTGTTCGATTCAGAAAGAAAGAAATTAGTGGTGAGTAGGAATGTGCAATTTGACGAAAACCTAACATATGAGGAAGTAGATGGCAAGGAGATCCCGGTATAGGATGCATTTCAAGAAGAGAAGATGGAAACTGTTGATGAAGAAGGTGACCCAGACGTTAGTGATGAATCTGAGTCTCCACAATATGATTCATCAAAAAGTGAGGAAGAGTCACCTCAAGTGCGCCGAAGCCAACGTGGCGTCGTTCCTAAGAAAATGTATGAAATTGAAGGGTATGATAACACATGCACATTTGCAATGTTTGTAGAAGACCCACGATGTGTAGAAGTCGCGTTGCAAAGTGAAATCTGGAAGGAAGCAATGAAAGTGGAGCTGGAGGCAATTTAAAGAAACCAAACTTGGAAGTTAATAGAGCTACCTGAAGAAAAAAATCGATAAGCTTGAAGTGGATATTCAAGACCAAACACCATTCTGATTGCAGCATACAGAAGCATAAAGCTCGATTGGTAGCTCGAGGATACGTGCAAGAACAAGGGGTGGATTTTGACGAGACATTCGCTCCGGTAGCAAGGTTCGAAACAGTAAGGTTGATTCTTGCATTAGCAGCACAATCTAAATGGCCTGTTTTTCAAGACGTAAAGTCGGCGACTCGGCGTTCCTTAATGGTGACTTGAAAGAAGAAGTGTATATGCAACAGCCCGAAGGCTTTGTGATTAAAAGAGAGGAGGAATTTTTTTACAGATTAGACAAAGTATTATACGGCCTAAAGCACGCTCCTTGATCCTGGTATAACAACATTAATGAGTTTTTTCATCAGAATGGTTTTCAAAAGGAGTCCGAATGAGCCGGCGTTATATGTGAAATGGCAGGGAAATAAAGATGTTATACTTGTAAGTTTATACGTTGATGACATGATATATACGGGATCATCTTTGAAGCTGATTGCAGAATTTAAAGAGGCCATGAAGAACAAGTTTGAAATGACATATATGGGAAAACTTGGTTATTTTTTGGGTTTAGAAGTCAAGCAAACAAACGAAGGTATCTTCTGAAACAGTTTGGCATGATGAAGTGCAAAGTTGCAGAAACCCCGATGAATGTGAATGAACAGTTGGTTGCAGATGATGGTACAGGGATGGCAGATGCAATAAAGTACATAAGCCTAGTTGGGAGACTCATTTATCTCTCTCACACACACGTCCAGACTTAGCATTTGCTGTTGGACTGATCTCAAGGTTCATGCACAATCCAACAAAACAACATTTAAAAGAATACTTCGCTATGTAGCTGGAACTAAAGATCTTGGAATATGGTACTTGAAGACAAGTAAGTTCGTTTTGGTCGGATATTCCGATAGTGATTGGGCTGGATCACACGATGATTGGAAAATCACTTGGGGTAACTGTTTTCTGATGGGATCAGGAGCAATAACTTGGTCCTTTAAGAAGCAATCAACAGTGGCATTATCTTCCGCAGCGGCGAGGCCGAGTATGTGGCAACCACAACAACAACTTGTCAAGTTGTGTGGTTAAGAAGACTTCTTGACAACGTGAACCAGATGCAAGTGCAGGCTACTCAGATTTTCTGTGATAATACCTCAGCTATCGCCATGACCAGAAATCCAAATCCAGTGATGCATGGCAGAACAAAACACAACAAAACACATAGAAATCAAGCATCATTTTACTCGAGAGCTCGTTGCAGAAGGAAAAATCAAGGTGGAAGCGTGCAAGTATTCTGATCAGCTAGCTGATATGTTCACAAAGGCCTCACCGCAAGCAAAATTCAAAGAGTTCAGGGACAATTTTTTTATTACCAGCTTCAATTCATAGGGGAGTGTTGACGACTGATTCAAAGTTGACTCAGAAGATCGTGGAGAAGATTATGGGGTAGTTTTTTTTGAACCGGCGGAAGGAATTTATTAAAAAAAACCTGCAAAACAGGGGGCTGACTAGCAAGGAGCTAGCCGGCAGAACAACACAACCAATCCACAAGAAAAGAAAAGACAGACAAACATCGCCAACGCCCACTACCGTCTATCGGATGACAATCAAAGGATTTTTCAGCCAATCTCCCCAATCAATCCTACCTTTCCCCAATAGTTATGGGGTAGTTGGCAGGTGTTGCTTAGTAGAGTTAGTGGTTTTATTTCCTGATTTATTTCCTAGTTTTTCTCTTTGTTTGTTAGTAGCTTATCTCCCTTTTGTGTACGCCTATTTAAGGCCATGTTCTGCTTCAATAAAATTTATGCATTCACAAATACTTTGGCATTCTTGCTTTGTTAAACACCCAACAAAATAGTAGTATAATGTCCAATAGTTAACTAATAGAATTTGTTACTTCTATTGTGAAGAAGGTTTAAGGCATCAAGTTCAGAGTTGAAAGTGCAGTAATTCGTGAATCAATAGTTTTAAGTATATGGCATGTCACATTATCTCGTATTTATGTGTGAGATAAATATATGAGACACCGGTGCTCGAATAGTTTTTCTAGTAGACCCCTTGAAACAATTCAAACATTTAAAACTGTTGTTGTTTTGGCTATTAACGCAACCCTCATAACTCATTCTATAATACATAGTTTCAAGCATGTTTTTGTATTAATGTTTTAATAGACTAGATGCGAGGTTTATAATTCATGTATTCTATATGAGTGTCATATTTGACTTGTTCAAAATTCTCTAATTTTGTACACTATTATTAATGGAATAAAGATTAAAGAATAGTTCAATATTCTTGGATTCTCAATAATTTATAAAAGCCAAGTCAAGTGGTTGATTAATAACTTAATAAATGCACCTCAAATATATATAGTCTGGAAATAAATTGCGTCACTGTTTCAAATTATGTTTGGCATGTGAGCTTCTGAATCCTAACTTCTAGAGTTTCTAGCTAGCATTCACTATAATTATTTGATATTCATATAGTATTGCTAGGTTACAAAAAAGAGTCCACTTTCGATTATGTTGACTAGTACAACTACAAAACAAATAACTTTTATCCATAAAATTTCAAGGAATCGGTGATTATCCAGCGAGAAAATACCAATAGTTCAGTAGAATCCGACGTTTTTCAAGAAAATACTCATGGATCACTCAGGAAATCTCTCGCTAATCTGTCACTGATTTGCATTACCCACCAAAAATTTATCAACCAACTTTTGTGACGTTTTTGTTACAAATCACCTTTTAGCTACAGATTTCCAGGAAAAAAATTGTACGTATAAGTCTTTTATTTAGTAGTGTACATGATGTATTATTTTTGGGAATAGAAATGTTGAACAAGAAAAATAGTGTTTCACAAAACAAAGTACTTATTATCAATAAACAAAAGGAAAAATGAGTAAGAATCTTTTTCTCGTGATGGAGGAAGTACATGTGAACCCATAATTAATTCTTTTGCTCATCTGAGTTGGAAGTATATATAAAAATAGCTTACCTATAATTCTCAAATAATTGCTTATACGCGTCTATTTACTTTGCTTTATTTCTTGTTAATTAAGTAAGCTTGAAATTAATATACTACATTCTTTGAAAAGATGCTAATGAGCAAAGCCATGTGAGGCTCCACCCAGCAACACACAAGTGGACAAACAAGCTAAGCTATAAATACATATTTCAATTCGTGACAACCACAAAGCCAGCTGCACTTTTGGTTGGAGTAGCAGATCCTATAGAAACAAAGACAAGAGCTAAGCTACTTTGATTTCAATTCATCTTCCTTCAAGAACTTGTACATCTTTTTTTCTCTCCAAGACATGGGTCTTCGGCGATGGTCGTCTTCGTCACTAATTTCAAAAGTAAAAAGTTTTAGCAGGCTGGATGCTTATCGCAACAGAAATTTTCAAAGGGATGTGCCAAAAGGCCATCTAGCAGTGTACGTTGGCGAAAATCAGAAGAGGCGGTTTGTGATCCCAGTATCGTATCTAGAACAACCACTATTCCAAAACTTGCTGCGTCGATCTGAAGAGGAATTTGGTTTTGATCATCCAATGGGTGGCTTAACCATTTCATGCCAAGAAGATGAATTTTCCAAGCTTGCAACTCTTTTGTAGCTTTATGATATATTGTAGACCAATCTTTCATTTTTTCACCTCTCATCACTTCAGGGATGTATATAGGTCACTGCCAAAACATGTAATTTAGTTGATAGAAATCTTTCAAAATAATATATACATAGTAAAGGGGCATTCCCATTGTCAATCAAGATTTTGATTTTTGAACAATGCTTATTAGTTAATCAATTTATTATGAAACTGAATGATAAATGGAGATGCTTTCAGTTTCTATTTATAATGATCTATTTATTGATTAAAGATCTTCATAATGCATGAGGTAAAACATCCTTTCAGATGGATCGAGTTGAAAAGGTTCTACATCACTTAGGCATTGTTTGGCAAAAAAAACTAGCTTATAAGTTAGCTTTTTTTTGGTATACATGTTTGGATAACCATAAGCTAGCTTTTTGAAACGCTACTTGGAGTAGCGTTTTAGTAGCTTTTTTGTGAATATTCCAATATTGCCTCTTATTATTATTTACTAACTATTATTATTAATAAATATTAATTTTTAAATGATGTTCTTTTTTGTCATTTTACATGTTTATAAGCTAGTTTTGCTAAACGTGACTTTTTCATCAGGTAGTTTATCAGCTACAAGCTAGCTTATCAGCTACCAGCTAACTACATTCATCCAGATAAAATATCTATTTTTAACGTCACCTGAAGATTAAGATTAACTAGTATTATCAGCTAGGTTTTAGGCTTCAAATGAATAAAAGATTTAATCACTACAGATAGCAAACTTTCAGCGACTATAACCATCAAAGGAAATCTTTCAACTTGTCACGTATCACCGACATATCAACAATACATTTGGCTTTGAAAATTTTGTACTGATACGATGGCTTTCATAGTTATTGCAAATTTGATGGTACACTCTCACCGATGGATCACCGAATAACTAGAAAATATTTTTTGAAAAATATTAGCTTATATTCCGTATATTTACTATATTTCTATTAGCTTATTATAGCCTAGATTTTTGTTTAGCCGCTTCTCTAATTAGGTTTTCCTTCTTGTTTAGCTATAAATATTCTCTGTTCTATCCTTTTGTAATCATGTTTTTCTATGATCATGGTTGTTTTTCGATTGAAGATCTTTTCGTGAGAGACAAAAGTTCGGTTGCACTTTTCGGGCAAGTGTAGCCGCACCGTGCCATTACAAGGTATTGGTTTTGTTGTGTTTAGGACCTGCAATCTCGAAGGTGATTGGGACATGCCGTAAGGTAGTGGAGCTCTATGTCTTGGATGAACTCAAAGTATCTAATGGTGTTGCTTCGAGTATTGACTTGTCTTCTTTTTGTTTGAGTCATTTTTTTTTTTGGAAGGCAGCATACTTTTATTACCAAACCAAGGAATTACAATCATCAAACCAATACCTCACCACAACTTTGAGGTAGCCGAACAGTAGCTAAGGAAAAAGGTTTGCCAGTGGCAAACCAAAACCAAACAAAATGATAGCAGACTTTTAATAGTGGTTCAATTTGGAAACACTACAAAACCAAAGCAGAAGCAGCATAACTGATCGATAGATTTATGTACTCTCCGCTATGCTGATCGAACAACACCCCAACCCAAAAATGACCATCCACCACTTGTTTGTCTTTTGGTTTTTATCTATGGCATTCTCTGTTGGAACCATAATGATATAACAGTTACATATGTTAGTTATAGTTATATTAGTAATTCGGTTACTATAGAAGATAGTTATATTATGGTAGTTACTAGAAAGCGGTTATGCATTAATTGGAGGGGTGGTTATTTAACCGCCACCATAACGAACCGCCACCATTAATATCGAACAGTTGCACCTGTTCATTGGCACCGGTTCATGTCTATAAATAGACACCTTATGTAAACATTGTAATTCATTGAATACCGATTATATATTGCGGATTATTAAAGTGTTCAATCCACTCTCTCTTGTTCTTGTTCTTTCTTATTGTTTGATGATGATTTGATGCATGATGTATATATGAAGGCCGGGTAAATCAATAATGATCCTGGGAGTACAAGGCTTGTCAATTCTGAACATGGTATCAGAGCCAAAGGGTTCAAACGAAGATCAAATTCATGCGCAAATTATCATCTCAGAATCTTAGAATTCCAGAATTCTATCTATATTATTATTAGTATTTTCGTGTCCTACATTTCTAGTTTTCGATACCTACAATCTATTGTGTTTACTGTGTTCGATTGTGCAAGTGAATAACCTGTGATTCACTAGAAGAACCAACAAAGTGTTGAAGTACCAATGGCGATTAATAATCCAAAAGGAGAGAATCAAGTTGTGAACGGGGAAACTACGAAGAATGAGGGACGAAAATACCAACAGTACTAACAGTGGAAATTCGAAGAACGATCAGAGAAGTGAAAAAAATGGAAATCTCACCAACAAATCGACACCAGAAGATTCAACAGAAGAACACCAGGAAGGCGTTGATTGAATCAACGGGAGAAACCCAGGGCGGCCGATAAACCAGAAGGTATCTACCACCGACTGGCCTCACACCGAGAAAAGTAGAACATACCTATAATCGGAACCAGAGAAGACAACCGGAGAAATACGAACGGTCAGAAAAACCGTCGATTAAAGGCACGAGGGCAGGAAGCATCGCGTCAAAAGAACAACGATTAAGAGAATCATTGTGCAAGGAAATCACCGGAGAAGAAGATCTCAACCGCAACCACAAGGGTTAGCAAAATCAAAAGGCGATCTGCAAGAGGCATCGCAAACCACTACCGGAGAAGGGGTTACCAACACCGGAAGGCCGCCGATCAACAAGAAGACCGGCATAGACGGACGGTTACTAGAAACCGTCAATTGAAGAACCAGAGAAGATAACAGAATTATCGCCGAGATTAACGATCAACCATGGGGCTAATCAGAATCTACTGGGGATACCCAGGGCGACCAAACACCAGAGGCATTTTACATCCTACTGGCACCAAAACGCGACTACAGAGACAGTCAGCGAACCACAAGGAACCTGAAGATAGTTCCAAGATTAAAGATGAAGACAGAAGACCGAAGAATTACTGTTTATATCATTAGGGGGGAGATTGTTGGAACCATAATGATATAACAGTTACATATGTTAGTTATAGTTATATTAGTAATTCGGTTACTATAGAAGATAGTTATATTATGGTAGTTACTAGAAAGCGGTTATGCATTAATTGGAGGGGTGGTTATTTAACCACCACCAACCGCCACCATTAATATCGAACAGTTGCACCTGTTCATTGGCACCGGTTCATGTCTATAAATAGACACCTTATGTAAACATTGTAATTCATTGAATACCGATTATATATTGCAGATTATTAAAGTGTTCAATCCACTCTCTCTTGTTCTTTCTTATTGTTTGATGATGATTTGATGCATGATGTATATATGAAGGCCGGGAAAATCAATAATGATCCTGGGAGTACAAGGCTTGTCAATTCTGAACATTCTCGTTTAGGGTGTATATGTGTGTTAGGTTTACAGTTTTTGACATCTACACACTACAAGAAAAGTGAGTTTCAGTGACACACTTTTAATGACGGAAAGTTTCATTTACATGCTATAGCGACGACAAGTCTTTTGTGTAAACTGAATGGAGGGAGAAATCGACTTTTAGCGACGACAAAAGTCGTTGCTAAAACCCATGTTTCTTGTCTCTTGTGGTGACAGGTGCTCTAGATCATTTGAACACTTATGATATTTCTGACGGCAATGGTTGTAAACTGGCAACTTTTCTGTTTTATCGTTTAATAAAAGTGTCTCTTGTTCTTTTGCAGCTTTCGACTATGTCTTTGCCGACAATAACTTTCTGACGAAGTACCAACCGATACCAACATTGTCGACGGTTCTACGACAACTACTTCTGTTGCTGAAAGTTCTCGTTTTGTAGTATTTTTCTTGTTCGGCATTTCAGTTACCTATTTTATTTTTGGACAGCAAAAAGGCAAATATATTCCACCAAAACTAGCGAGACGCTAGAGAACAAAAGCTAATTACAATGATTCAAAACTCATGGCTCTTCCTGACTTGGCTCTGACTTTAATCTAGTAAAAAGCATAATATTGTATCAAGTGAGTTATCTTCTTAGCATTCTTCATCTTCCCGTTGTAAATCTTCTCATTTTGTTGATTCCACATGACCCAAAAGTAAGCCATCAAGATCAATTCTGCCACTTCCATGCTATGTCTTCGATGACTCGCTAGATCCGCCATTTCCCATAGATCACGTACCGAGCCGGCATGATCAGTTGGCCAATTGCTCCACCATTGGTGAAGACGTGCACCCACCTCCCGAGATGTCAAACACCGTGCAAAAAGATGGTCAGCATTTTCGGGATGTGACACACAACATGGGCAATCATCTGCGCCTATCGTTATGCCCCTTTTGATCAGATTGTCCTTGGTCGCCAATCTATCTTGCCTCACCCTCCAGAAGTGCACGTTAACTTTGCCCGACACCCACCTATTCCAATCAGTGACTAAATCAGTCTCTGAAAGTATCAAGTTGTCAACCATTCTGCGTAGGGAGGCCACCGAGTATTTGTCGTCCTCTTCCAGGTTCCAATTCCATCTAGAGCTGCCCGAATCCCATTGGAACATGTTTCCAATGTTTAGCCCCAACTTCTGTAGTTCTTTGTGCAACCCTACGATCGACCGTTGTCGCTGTTTCTGTTCATTGCCAGTATCCCACCCGAGCTGCCATAAAAGCTAGTCACTATCCTCCTCCACACCGCGTCTGTGTCTGTTCTAAATCGCCACCACCATTTCCCCATCATTGCTAACTATTTATAAATTTATAAATTCTATTTGTAAATTCTATAAATTCGCTGTTTCGATTACCTATAATACTATTTAGAGTAAATTACATTTTTGGTCCTTGTGGTTTCCACTCAATATCAACTTTGGTCCATGTTTTAAAGTAATTACACTTTTGGTCATTATGGTTGTTATTTTGTTTCAATTTTGGTCCTTCTGACCAACTTTAATTAAAATATTTATTTCACTTAAGGCTATTTTAGTCCATTTACCTTTTAATTTGTCTTTTTCATTTTTTGTTTTATTAGTTTATATAGTAAATTACAATCTTAGTCCTTGTGGTTTGTCTTTTTTCTTTTCTTTTTTGTCTTTCTATCCTTTTTATTTTATAACCTTGTTATATTAATTAATTAATTATAATTTTTACTAACAAGACATTAAAAATATACATTTTATTTTGTAAATTAAACCATTAGAAAAGTATTGTCAATATCTTTAAGTAATTATTGAATATTTTTTAATTTTTACATAATTTATCCAGTATATACAAATTCGTGTACACTAATAAAAAAAACTTCTATATTTTAAGTTGTGATTAAATTTTTTATCACTTTATTTTATTGTGTAAAAAATTAAAACTTGTCTGTGTCAGTTAATAAAAAATGTATAGTTTTTACATTTAATTAAATGTTTTTTAAATATGTATAAAATAAAAAACTTTGTAATATAATAATTGTGATCCCAGAACAAGTAATCAATCTATATAAGCAATCAGATGTCCATCCATATATATTAATCAATGATTATCAACCCAAGTACAATAGAGAAATGTAGAGAGAATGTAGAGTGTGTGTGTGTACTTGAGAGTGAATGCAATGAATGACCTGATTAGAAATCTAGGCTAAAGTTACCTTATATACTTGGTAACATTACAATTACATAATTAGTCCCTCTACATGGTACAACTTAGAATATTAGGCACTAACATTCTCCCCCTTTGTACCAATGTAGAGGCAAAGAGTTTAAGCGTCCGCCGGGGTCACGTACTTCTTCCGAATCTCGAAGATGATCTCGAACCTTCGTAGTGCATTTCGGTACTCCTTCCGGTATGTAATGGCATCCAGGGCTTGCTTGATCAGCTCTTTCTCCTTGTCTTTTAGTTTCACCTCCCCGATTGCATCCACACGCAGTCTACTCTCAAGGTGGATCTGAATGTACTTGAACGTTCCGTCACTGACTTGTTGGATTCACAGGTTCAAAAAATCTCTTCTTTGAGTCTCGATTAATGTAAACCACCCCAAGCTCAGGTTTCTTCAGAACGGTATAAGCAGGAATGCCTTGAATGTCAGACGGACGCTGGTTCGGTGCTCTTAGGTTTACTTGGGCTTGGTGTGACTCCAAGGCCATTTGGAAATCCGTAAGATAAGAAAATTTCAGGATATTCCGCATGAACCTCTTGACACTATCATATGCAGAAGACCATTCAATCTTCTTTTGAGGAGCTCGTGCCAGGGTGTCATACAAACTGCAGAAGTCGTCAAGTTTTAGACTCTTGAAATCTGCTTCTGAAAAGACGTGTACGGAGCCATCGGATCTTTGTACAGTGAACTGTAGGTACCAGACTTTGAACAGCTTGCAGGAATCTATGTTCAGCACCTTCATGATAGCTTTGTCTGACCTTACCACATTTGTGTTCAGACATTCATTGCCCATGACATGTAGAAATTCAATCATGTGCATTGATGGCCAGTCTTCAACCCCGTATACCTTTGCTATATCGATCCTCCGGACATCCCTAACAAACATATCTTTCCTTATGCTCTCTTGATAAGGAATCAAAATCCTAACCCGTTCACCTGTAGCCACATACCTTGGCTCGGCATCTATAACCTCCTGATAAATTTCAAGTTCAGCTTGGAGTACAGGATCCCTGATTCTGCCATCAGCTTGCACTTGAATTCCCGGAGCATTCTCGTGTACCACTGGAGCTGGAGGAGCGGAAGTACTTGCACTCTGATCAATTGGCGTTTGTGGTTGAGTAGTATCATCTGGAGTATCATCATCGGAATCCGAAGCAGCCATAATAATCCTGGTGATGTCGAATATGTCTTCTAATTCCTCTTTGATCTGGACAGTCATTTTCTCAGGTTCTTCCTCAGAATCAATGTAAATGTAATCAACAATCATATCATCCGCCATCCTTTCATCAGTTGTTCTATTGTCAACAACCGGAGGCTTTTCAACCCCATTTATGACATCAGCTAGAACTTCGGTGTCATCCACTTGGACCATATCAGTGTCCGTTCCACCGGTCCCCGTTTCCCTTTCACTAGTTGGCTGATCTGATCCCCCAACATTTTCAGTAGCCGCAGCACTAGACTCACCAACCCTTGTTCTCTTCTCCCCCTCATGTTGATCAGGATCATCCTGATCATCATGTCTTCGTTTCTGTGAGGCTTGAGCTTGAATCCCACACTTCTCTTCGACAACCTTAAGCCTTTCAGTGATGGAGGTGAATCCTTCCATCACGGCATCCATCATGTCTCTCATTGAGTCGGTTAGACGCTGGAAGTCGTTGCTAGAAGGTGGTTGGGTTGGGGTTTGGGTTTGAGGTTGGGTATGTTGTCGGAGTAATCCAACAAGGTCAACTTCTTTAGCCGTACTAGAGTCGCCTTTGGCTAAGAGTCGGGCTAACAGCTGTGATTTGAGCTGGTCTTCTATGATTTGGTGTAACGGAACTGGTGGTGGTGTTTGTGGGTCGGATTGTGCGCTTGATGGTTGATCTTGAGGAGTTGACGACGATTCAGCAACTGCTTTGCCCTTGATGGCTCTGCTCACTTCGCTTGCTAATCTGTCAACTGTACTTTGCATGGCCCGACGGTGTTGCTTGTAGGCATTATCGATAGTGCCTAAAGCAGACGCCAGTAGTGGAAGCGTAATAAAATGAGGATACGGGCCAAGCATGCGTACAACCTGTTCATGTGGAAAATTGGGAAAAATAGAGCTAACCACCGGACCACGTAGGTTACCGGTTGAAGTAGCGGTTGTAGCAACCGTACTGCCTGTGTTCATGGCTGGCATAGTGTTGACCATGATAGGACTTCCACACAGTCCTCGTGGGGCACCAACAAATGGCGGCCGCACTCGGGGTGTTCCGGTTGGGGCACGAAAGCCCACAACTTGGTGTGATACCGACGCGCATGGCCTAGGAGAAGATGTATGTCCAAAAGTCTCTAGACTCAACGTGCTTGGAATAAAGGGCGGTGGCCGGGGCAGGAGCCTACCTTGTTCAATATCAGCAGACACCGAGTGTGTCGCCGATAGCATTTGAGCTTTATCCCCTGTGAAAAATGAAACGCCGGCAATTTGAGATGCCGACGAGTGGCTTAGAGGGGTTATGCTTTGCATGGCTTGGTCCACCATGGCTTGTTCAATACGCAACGGCGACGTACGCTCGTTGGTAGAAGATGTGGCTACCCGGCTTCAATCAGTTTGGAGAGAGTCAGTAGTTAATACTTTATCCAACTCTATCTCTTTCTCTCCCATTTCTTTTCTCGCCACATCACTGCTCACATTTATATTTTCTACTATAACTCCCTCATCCCGCCTTATGTCACCAAAATCATTGGAGGGTCCGAAGTTCCAGGCGGAATCAGCTTCAGAACACTCAATATGTCGACTCCGACCGATGTGTCTCGGAATAAGATCCGCATCAAGGTCATGATCGGGATCGGAGTCGGAATCATTATCAGCTCGGCGTGGTTCGTCAGATACTTCATCGTCGGATTACGGAGCATCGGGATCAAAATCTGGGTCATCACCTGAATCCATCGACAAGTCGTCGAGGATAGGAATTCGTATAACTCCGGTAGTGGATGCCTGACCAGCAGTCCTCGCCACCCCACCCACTCTTTCTCTTAATATTCTACTCACCTATTCCCGTTCAGGAACCCCAAGTTCCTGAACCTGCTCAACATGTAAACCCTCACCGCCTAGTGGGATAGAACCGTAGGGAGGTCCATCCGGTTCTGGCTGGACCATTAGTGCATTAGCTATTCTATATTGCCTAACTACCTCAGACTGCTGGTCGGCATAGGCAAGTGCAGGCTCTGGAATCACGGCAATGTGGACGGAGTCATCGTGATCTGGCATCTTCAGATAGTGCATCCACTGTGTCGGTCCTTGTACCGCATTTGGGCGTCTAGGGATTTCTTGGTTGCCCGCCATGGTTTGGTGGATGATGATCTGGAAGAACCGTTGATATGGCACGAAGTGTCGGTTCTTTTTCGGGCGTGCTTTGTCTTCGACCAGTTCTTGTAGCTCGTTCCAGAGTAGAATAGCATAGTCAATGTTACGGTTGCTAGGTTACATTTGTCAAGGCCGGTATGCTTTGACATAATGCATCGGTTGAATATGGAGCATATGGTGTACCAGACCGGTGGTAGATGTTTCCATAGAAATCTAGAAGAGCCGGCTAGCATAGGGTTCTGTGGGTCTTGGTATCCTAAGTTTCGGATGTCCGCGAACAGTTGGGCTTTGGGAACCATGTCCTCAAAAATTTGGGTTAAATGGGAGGTCTAAGGCTAGACGGAGTCGCTTGAGTGTAAGTCGAACATCGAAATGATCGACTCTTGCAGAGAAATATGGACCCCGTCGGTGTGTAGGATGATATCATAGTGTGCGCCAAAACTGTTGCAGATATATAAGGGGCACAGTGACTACCTTCGTGAGCACTGTTCGGAGAGGATGGTCGCGGATGATCTCGATGATGATCTAGTGGTCGAAAGCCACGTTGAGGTCTAGATGGTGATTGTTTTCGAGGAGTGAAAGGTGGAGACTACTCGGTAGTAGCTCCGAATCTAGATCACGGGCGTTGACTGATGGATGCGACGACCGGTGCGACGGTATGACGGTGTTCTCGTCAGATGAATGGCCGTCATTATAAGCCATCTGAACAGTTCACAGTTTAGAACAGTGCTAAAAATTGGTTTTTCTTCAAAAATTTCCAAAAAAATTTCTAAGTATGGGTTTTATCGCAACACACAAAAGACTCTTATCGCAAGGCAATATGATATCGCAATGAAGAGCTTGCGATGAAATGTTATCACAAGACACTAGTTGTGACAAAATTTTATCGCAACACAAGTGTTGCGATAAGATGTTATCGCAACTATAGGGCTACGATAAGTATGAATGGAAGCGACTTGCGATAGATGGTTGCGATAAGTAAGAACACAGAAATATCCTAAGTGACAAAGGGTCAGATTCGACTTTTTGCACAAAGGATCAGTGCAAACCTACACTATGAGGCTCGCAATACACACAGAAGATAAGGTCTACGAGTCCTAACCACATACAAGCATACAAGGGTCGATTTCAAAGCATAAGATGAAAAAACAGATAAGGGTTTCAAAAATAAAACCCTATAATCGACTGATAAGCATGGTATTATCGGTTAAAATCGAGTGAAAATCCAAGAAAATGTACCTGGAAGTAATGCGAACACACCGAAATCGATTTGATCGCGAACAAACACTTGGAAAATCCGAACGCAGATAGTAGTTTCTAGAAGTATGTTGAGAGTGTTTTGAATGTGTGTGGAATGAGATAAAAAAATCAACCGCCTCGTATTTAAAGGCTTGAGACAAAGTGACACGTGGCACGATGTGACTGGTCCAAGGGTTTGACCGCCACAGTGTCAGTTTATCGCAAGTACAAGGTTGCGATAAACTTAGATGATATCGCAATGAATAGGTTGCGATACCATATTCAACCTTATCACAACAGAGGGTTGCGGTAAGTACTGTTCATTTGTGTTTTTATCGCAATTAAGGGGTTGCGATGAAACCTCTTTTTTGTTTAATCGCAACTGAGGATTGCGATAAAACACTGTTCACATCTTTATCGCAAGCAGTGGGTTGCGACAAAGTGAACACTTGGACATTTTTCAGTAATTTTCAAAAATGATTTTATCACATTGGAAGATGTCCAACTTCCAATTGATTTATGCACTCATGGTTTTAAACACAGTTTTCACTCCCCCTTAAATGATGCATAGATTTGAAAATTTGTTTTCATCATTTAAGAGTTAGTGTTTAAAACAAGTTAGAACACTTACCTTGGCTTCTCGGAAGCAACAGTCACAATGTATCTACACTTACATGATCTGGCAGTTATGCACACTCCCCCTAAATTTGTGCATAAGATCTGTACTAACACTCCCCCTGAAACCATGAACATACATTTATGCAGATACAGGTATCATAACAAATCAATGATAAGATATTTAGAAGGAGAGAAAGAAAGAACAAGTTGAAGAAATATTTGTAATACAACTAAGATATGAAAATTTAAATAACATATATTGAGAATAGAATATGATGAAAATTTGAGTGTATCAATCTAGATACGATGTCTAGATTGAGATACAAATATTTTCATCTATTATATGATCAATATATGGAAGTTAAACTTTCATATTCAGCATGCCGAGCTTGGATACTAGAAAATTGAAACGTTTTTCATCCAAGGCTTTTGTAAAGAGATCAGAAAGCTGATACTCAGTTGTAACAAAATACAATTCAACTGTTCCTTTCTCAACATGATCTTTTATGAAATGATACCGTATGTCAATGTGTTTGGTTTTGGTGTGTTGGACAGGGTTAGCAGATATGGCAATAGCACTCTTACTGTCGCAGTAAATGGGGATCTTCTCGTATTTGAACCCATAGTCCATGAGTTTGGTCTTCATCCAAAGGACTTGTGAACAACAGCTCGCCGCGGCAACATATTATGCTTCCGCGGTAGATGTTGAAACATAATTCTACTTCTTCGACGACCAACTCACGAGCTTGTCCCCCAAAAACTGGACGTGCCCCGAGGTGCTCTTTCTATCTAGCATGCTTCCTCCGTGATCCGTATCTGAATATACAGTGAGTTCGAAACCGGTTCCTTTAGGATACCACAGTCCTAGGTACAGAGTGCCTTTCAAGTACCGAAAGATTCTTTTGACGGCGCCGAGGTGTAACTCTTTGGGGTTGGCCTGAAATCTAGCACAGAGACAAGTTGAAAACATTATATCTAGACGACTAGCGGTTAGGTACATTAGAGACTCAATCATTCCTCTATAACTCTTTACATCGACATCAATATCGTCTGGATCTGGGCCTATCTTAGATCCAGGAGCCATAGGCGTACCGATCGACGTACAGTTTTCCATCTTGAATTTCTTCAAGATTTCAAACACATACTTCGACTGATTGATGAAGATACTAGTAGAGAATTGTTTGACTTGTAATCCGAGAAAGAAATTAATCTCTCCCATCATACTCATTTGGAACTGAGTCATCATAATGCCAGAGAACCAATTACAAAGTCCAGGGTTAGTCGAACCAAAAATAATATCGTCAACGTAAATCTGAGCTAAAAGAATATCACCTTCCTCGCGCAGAGTAAATAGAGTTGTGTCGATTTTACCTTTCACAAAGCCAACTTTTAGTAGAAAGGTGGATAATACTTCATACCAGGCTCGGGGGGCTTGCTTGAGACCGTAGAGGGTTTTGTCAATAATGTATACATGATTTGGATAGTTTTGTCCACAAAGCCTTCCGGTTGAGACACGTACACCTCCTCTTTTAGAACACCGTTCAAGAATGCGGTCTTCACGTCCATTTGATAGACGGTGAAGTTCTTGAAGGCGGCAAAAGAAAGAAACATCTGAATTGCCTCAAGACGAGCAACCGGCGCGTACGTCTCGTCATAATCTATCCCCTCATGTTGCCTATACCCTTTCGCTACCAATCTAGCCTTGTTTCGCACAATTATTCCGTCTTCGTCTTTCTTGTTCTTTAGGACCCACTTGGTACCGATTACTGTCTTACCTTTGGGTCGCGGAACTAGTCTCCACATCTTCAGAGCTTCAAACTGATTCAGCTCTTCTTGCATCGCAAACAACCAGTCAGGGTCTTCTAAGGCTTGTTGAACTGTTGAGGGCTCAACTTGACTTAAGAAGAGTGCAAATAAAACTTAGTTTGCGGATGCATATCTTGTCTTCACTGGTTCAGAAACATCACCGATCACCTGATCAATTGGGTGACTGCATGTCCACTTTGTGGAGTGTGGATGGAGAGATATAGCATCTTCATTGGGGTCTACAAGGGTATGGTCTTTATCGAAGTTTAACTCGATCGTCAGCGTCGGTTCCGGTTGTGAGGCGGGTTGCTTGTCAGAATTTAATCGGCACAGCCTCGGGAACTGATTCGGTAGATTTGTCAGGATTGTTGTCATTACCCTGATCACTGATATTCGAAGTTGTTCCAGATGAAGAAGCACCACTCATAGATGCATGTTGTCGTGCTTTTGTAGATACCATAGTTGTGTTCCTTGGAGAAGTTGTAGGAGTAGTTGCACCAGTATTTGATGAAGTCGGCACCGGCGAAGGGCCTGACATAGTAGCTTGCACTGGTGGTGTTTCAACTGGTATCCTGTTATTGACAGATGAAGAGGGATTATCAATACCAAAATAGTCATCATAAAAATGTTCAAACAATAAATCAAGTTCATTAGTATTAGAATAAGAAGTGGAAGCTTGATCCCGTTATATGCTCTAACGGTCTGAACTGTTTGTTGACGATTCACTTGAAGTTGTTTGATTAGTGAGATGATCAAGTCAGGTGTTTCATCTTTTGAGCATAGAAACTTGACCCATGTGTATCTCGAATAATCATCGATGACAACTAACACGTAACGTTTGGCACTAATACTCTGAGTCTTCATCGGATCACAGAGATCCATATGAAGGATTTCCAAAGCTTTGTTTGTGTTGGGCTCGGGTTTCGGTGGATGAGGAGCTCGTTTCATCTTCCCTTCTCACAAACGGTACAGAAATTGTCTTTCTCAAATTTCAGAACTGGTAGACCTATGACTAAATCACCCAACGTTAACTTTTGAATGTAACGGAAGTTGAGATGAGATAGTCGTCTATTCCATAACCAACTTTTCTCTAAAGACGCTTTAGACATCAGACATACGTCATTCTTAGGCTTGAGCGTTGATAGGTCAATAGTGTACATATTGGACTTCCTAGAACCAACAAGAAGCTCATCTCCTCCGTCGGTAAGAACTGCACAACGGGTCTTCTTGAAATGGACTTCTAGGTCTTTATCACAAAATTGACCTATACTAAACAAGTTATGTCCTAAGCCCTCGACGTAATTGACTTTTGTAATCCTCACATTATCCTTGACAATATCTCCATAACCCAATATTGGAGAATATTGATCGTTTCCAAACTTAACTCTGCCACAATCCTTTTCCACAAAATTAGTTAGCAGCTCCTTTCTTCCAGTCATGTGCTTTGAGCAGCCTGAATCTAAGTACCAGACATGGCTGGGCTGCAAAATGGAAATTAGACGGTTTTAGGTACCCATTTCCAAATGGGTCCTTTCTGATTAGTAGGTTTGGACTTGACATTATGTTTTCTATAATCGGTTTTAAAGTAATCATTTGAATAAAACCAACGGTTATAGTCAGATTTGCAGATAAAATCATCCACACCACAAGAAGAGCAACAAATTTGATCACGTGCCAAATTAATCAGTTGTCGCATTGAATAAACCTTGTAAGGAACTACAAGTTTTCGTCTATTGCCAACATTAAAATTAATAACATTTGAAACAAAATTGTCTTTCTTGGAATTTAAAACATTTAAAACATCGTGGGATGATTTGATCCGGGCCACATCCTGTGTGGACTCCTTTATTCTCCACTCAAGGCGCGTGTTGTTTTTCAAATTACGATCTGAAACACCAGACAAATAGGAGTTGTAAGCTTTTGAATTCTGAGCTTGAAAACAATTAACATGCTTCTTTCTTTTTGTTTTTCTTTTTCTTTTTCTGTAATAATTGTTTTGATTTAGATTTAGAATAATAATCATTGACAGAAGTTTTCTCAGCTGATTTTGAAGATTCCCCTTTGAAGAAAGTCTTCTCAGGTTTCTCTTCTTTTATTAGAAAGTCAGTGTGATCTGGAAGTTTGGCACTAAAGTTAAATTGAACAGGCACTTCACTTACAGCTTTACCTTTGTTCTCACCAACAGTCTCACTATCAAGATCAGACTCAACATCATAGGATGTGTGAAAGATACCATAAGACTTAGGAAAAAGAAATTCATTATATTCTTTTCGAAAAGCTTTATCTTCTTCTGTAGGAGAATACCTTTTAGCAGCATTAACAGATTGATTTTCCAAATCCCAAGATTCAAAATCATCTTGGTCATCAATTGTCAAATTCCTAAAAACAGTATGTCCCATAAAAGCTTTGCATGAAGAAGCATCTGAATCTGAAGAATGCTTTTCTTTTTGAACTCTTTCTTCAGATATCTCCTCAAGTTTTGTTTTCATTTCTTTTAAACTTTCCGAAAACACTGTGATCATAACTTCCTTTTCGATCTCAAAAACAAGCTTTTCGTCATTTCTGATTTCTTGAATAGTACTTTTGATTTTGCTTTCGAGGTCCATGAGTTTCTGTTCAAGAACCATTGGTGGAAAATACCTTTTACCTTCCAAAATTGGTTTTTCGTTAATATCCTTTTGAGGATTTTCCATTTCCTCTTATTCTTGAATAACATAACTCTCGAAATAATAATTTGGCAAGGTTTTTTCGTTATCTAATGCCTTTGCATTATCAGGACCATACCAAAAAGGAAGCTGCATTTTAATAGTGGTTTTTCTTCTTACTTCTTCCTCAGCCTCATAGTCTTCACCATCCATTTTAAGCAATTTGATTTGATAGCTAGGATGTGATGCAAGCATAAACCAATCAAATTTTTAAAGAGTGGCGGATTTTATTAAGGCATTCCTCAGGTACTGTGGATTGTCATACCCGATACCCTACTTTGAATTGAAATACCGGAATTTGCTAGGCTTATTCATGTGAATTGTTTGTTCAGTTTGGCCTGCTTTGTACAGTTTATCTTCCAGACCTTTGACATTTTCACTCAGCTCATTATTCCTATCTTTATAAGCATGTAAAATATTTTCAAACTCACTATTCTTGGTTTCCGAACTCATTAATTTTTCTAATAGTTCAGTTATTCAACTTTGAAAATACGCATGACCAATATCGAACTCAGTCTTTTTCTTTTCCAATTCTTTATATTGACTGTCTTGTTCAATTAGTCTTTCCTTTTGAGTGGAAATTATTTCATCTGCTCTTTTCTAGTCATTTGTTAGTTCTTCCAACTTCTTTGTTAAATATGCTTGTTGACTAAAAAATTGATTATAGAGATCGAAATGTACCTCATTTGAAGTAGACTCTGACCCTTCATCATCGGTGTTTTTGGTCATGAAGCACATCTTGGTCTGAGCAGTTGTCTCATCATCTGCTTCATCATCAGTTTGAGTAAGCCAGAATTCCTCTTCGACCAACAAAGTTATCCCCGATTCCTTCTGTTCAGCAAGCATCAACTTGTTCTTGTAATAACTGGAATCCCTGACTTTCGGCTTCCAACATTCCTTGGAGAAGTGACCAGTCTTCCCACAGTTGTAACACTTCGGTGCTTCATCCTTTTTCTCAAATACCTTCTTCTCATTCGTCCTCTTATCATCTCTCTTATACTCAAACTTCTTGTTCGATTCAACATGTGCTTTGTGCTAGAAGTTCTTAGAGCCAGACGCATACCTTTGACTATTAGAACTGGGGCTTTTCCCAAACTGTCTTTGAAAAGATTTAGTAAGGAGTATCATAGCTTGCTTCATACTTTCAACATCATCTATCCCATCTACTTCATTTTGTTCCTCATCAGACTGATTACCCACATTCTTTGAGTATTTTGTGATGGTTTTGTTAGACATTAAAGCAAGTGGACCTAACTCTTCTTCCTTAACCTCTATTTTCTCTTCCTTCTTCTCTTCCTTCTTTTTCTTAACTCTCTTCGCATCAGCATCTTCCTCATCTTGTTTCAGGGTTTCATACATCTCTTGTAGAGGCAAGTCAGCTAACTTAGCATTACGTTTCATTCGGTGAGCATACTTCTTCCATTCCGGTTGAAGAACACTCAGGAATTTCACATTGTGCTCAATTATTGACTTGTCTATCTTGTACCTATTCAGCTCATTCAATATAGTAGTGAAACGGTCATAAGCAGAATCAAGTGCCTCCCCTTCCTTTTGTTTAAAGTTTTCATACAAATTGATGACATTGGAGATCCTCATCTGGTTCTCCACTTCAGATCCTTGATACAGCTTAATCAACTCATCAAACATAGCCTTCCCAGAATAGTTTTTGCTATCTACCTTTTGGTAAATATTGTTGGTCAAGGCTTGAATAACTAGGGACTTTGCCATTTTGTCTCCATAATGCTTTTTCTTTTGTTCAGGATCATAATGTAATGGTATAACATCAACCCATTCTGGAATTGGTTCACCATCAGTAGCTAGTCCTCTTTTTCTTTGTTTCTCCATAGGACTATTCTCAAGTGAATTAGTAATGTATTCCCCATTCGCTTGTCGCTCAACATAATCCATGAACCTGTATTTCCATATCTTAAACTCCTTGGTAAAAAGAACAGGTGGTTTGTCCTTCGACCCAATAGTCAAGATGTCTCTCGCTGTCATATTTAGATTACTTGTTGATGATCGTTAAGTACTCCTTAGATTTGATTAGTTAAAAAATAGTTCACACTGTCTTGTCTCAACCCACTGTTTGTCTCAACCCACTTCTTCTCGCAACACACGTCTTGTCGCAACACAATTCTTGTCGCAACCAAAAATTTGTCTCAACCAACAAGTTGCGAAAAAGGCCAAAAACCTTGTCGCAACAAATAGGTTGCGATACAAACCAAAAGGATTCTTATCGCAATAGAGGGTTGCGATAAGTACTGTTCACAATGAGGTAGGTTGCGATAGTTGAGTCTTGTCGCAACAGGTAGTTGCGATATGCTACTGTTCACTTCAAAAAATTGTGATTATAACGGCTTGTCGCAACTGAGGATTGCGATACAATACTGTTCACTTCTTGTGAATTGCGATAGTTATGAATACTCAAGAACACCAAGAGTTGCGAAAGTTATGAATATTCAAGTAGTCTTAAATCGATTATTCAAAACTGGTCCAATTACTCTGAAAATTGGTACGCAGGTTCGCAACTATATTCTGGACAACTTTAATTCTCCAAGTTTTGTCCAAAAACCACTAGAACAGTGATTTTCAATCCAAAACAGTAGGTTTTCTTCAAAAGTCCGAAAATACAAGTTTTGCACAAATTGAGCCTGATTTTGGTGTAATTGCGGAATCAAAACACACAGAGATGAATAGCAAACACTTCTAGACCAGTTCTAATCCATTTGAAGCACTCAAATGGCTAAAATCGAATAGAAATGAATGAAAAATGAAGAACACTCAAAATTTGCAAAAATCTTCAAAATCCTAATCTGATCTAAGTGATATACTATGCTCTGATACCAATTGTGATCCCAGAACAAGTAATCAATCCATATAAGCAATCAGATGGCCATCCATATATATTAATCAATGATGATCAACCCAAGTACAATAGAGAAATGTAGAAAGAATGTAGAGTGTGTGTGTACTTGAGAGTGAATGGAATGAATGACCTGATTAGAAATCTAGGCTAAAGTTACCTTATATACTTGGTAACATTACAATTACATAATTAGTCCCTCTACATGGTACAACTTAGAATATTAGGCACTAACAATAATTACTTTTTTTCATAATATAAACTTAAATTTATTGTAATGAAAAGTAATAATCAAGTAACAAAAGTAATAATCAAGTAACAGCCACCCACTTTCAACAAGACTTTTCTAATGATTTCATTTACAAAATGAAGTATGTGTTTTTAACGTATTGTTAGTAAAATTTATCATTAGTTACTTAATGTAATAAAGGTTTAAAATGAGAAAGGTACGAAAGACAAAAAAGTGAAAAAAAACCCCACAAAGTAAACAACTGTAAGTGTGTGGTTGTTAATTAAATATTTATTTTTTCGTTACAACAAATCTAAGTGATAAATTTCGATTTTTTACATAATAAAAGAAAGTGATAAATTTTTTAACACGACTTAAAATAGAAATGGTTTTTTTTAAGAGTGTACACGAACTTATATATATATATATATATATATATATATATATATATATATATGTTGGGTCATCACAGATTTGAAGTTGACTCAATTAAACCCTCTTAGATACTTAGAATGTTTTTGGATTCTTTTGTGTAACTTGTACTCTTATACCAATTGTTCGGTGAAGTCGAAGATCAACCGAAACCAAGTGCGAAGACTATCTCATTGCGGAAGTGAGAAAATCGGCTGCAAGTTTCTACAAGTTACATCACCACCGATATGCTTGTGCTATCGGTGGACACGCATCACCGAATTGAAGAAATTCGGTGAGGAGTCCAAGAAGACTTCCACCGATATGTGTTCAGAAATCGGTGGGAGTTCAAGAAGACTGTACCGAAATATTAAAACACTTCGGTGAAACTCTCTCTCTCCTTTTTAAAGAAGTGAGATTTCGAATTGGTGCAGTTTTCAATACAAGAGGTCGGTAGCCTTATTCTCTATAGAACAAAAGTGAAGATCATTTATTATGAGACAATATCCTATTGTCAGATAAAAGTGGTATTTTGTCATTTTATCTATTCTCAGATAAGGTCTTTTTCTGGTACGACTGTCCTCCTGGTTCCTTGGATAAGTTAAAAAGGAGATATCAGCTTTTCAGAAGTCAACCTCTACAATGAATGGAAGAGTGACAAGTGTCCCATGCATTAAATGATGCATGGACTATAAATAGAGGTGAAGACTCTCCATGCAAATTACGCTTCTGAAGATTACTAAGTGCAAGCTCCTTTCTTACTGAAACTGCTTCTTGTGTCTAAGTGTCCAATTTGTTCTAAGTGTTTTTCAGTTTACTTTGTGTTAGATTGTTAGAATAGTTTAACTGTTATTTTCCGCAACAATCTTTTGTTTTCTATGTGTAATTCTTATTGAAAGATTTTAAATATATTGAATTAAAACTTGTGAAAAATCTGAGTATTGTATTCAACCCCCTCCCCCCCCCCCCCCTTCTACAATACTTGTTGAGCCATTTTGGGACCAACAAGTGGTATCAGAGCAGAAAGTTTAATTCATAAACTTGATCCGCAATGGCTGCCTCATCTTCATCCCTAACTGTTGAAAACACTGGTCAAAACAATTTTGCTGAAAATGGTTCCATTTCAAAACCTCCCAAGTTTAATCCTAACAACTTTTCTCTATGGAAAAGCCGTATGATGCTATTTATGGAAGGAGTGGATACTAGATATCCAACCATTCTCAAGGAGGGACCTATCATCCCGAGAGTTTGGGCTCGCTATGAAAAGCAGAGGCCGGGTAAGTAAACAGTTGATAAGTCAAGTGACTCTGATGATTCTGATCCTTCCGATACAGAGAAAGCAAAGACTACTGGGCGTTACATTCTCAAAAACCCAAAGGAATATACTGATGAGAAAAAACGATTGGTATCTCTGGATTCTCGGCTTAGAGCAATCATTGCTCTCTCACTTCCTGGTGAAGTCTATCACTCTCTTGTTAATTTCGGTACTGCTAAAGAGATGTGGACTACTTTGTGTGTACTTTATGAGGGTACAGAGGAAGTAAAGAAAAGCAAAAAGATTGGCCTCATTCGAAAATATGAGCTCTTTGCCTATGAAAAGGGAGAATCTCTTCCAAGCTTTTATAACCGTTTCAACTCTCTCTTAAATGATTTAAAGTTACTAGGTAGAGTTTATGATAATGAGGAAGTTCTATGCAAGTTCATGGATTGTCTTCCTGACTTTTGGGAAAACATTTGCACTTGCATTAAAACTACCAAGGATTTGGAATACATGCCTTTAACTGTTTTGTATGGAACTCTGTTCAACTTTGAACAAACCAAGCTTCATAGGAAAACCATCTTCAAAGAGATAAAAAGCTCTTCAATAGCTCTTATCTGTGAAAGCTCCAAGAAAAGTCAAAATGTTCCTTGTATCACATATCCCTCATCAGACTCTGACACCGAAAATCAGAACAACCGTTCTCACCAAACGGAGGCATATCTGAGTGATACCGATGATGAAGGTGATGAAATTTCGGTAGACCGAATGTCTGATGAAATGGCTATGATGGCCGGTTTTAAAAATAAATCTCGAAATTTCAACAAACCCAGAAGTTTCAGAAAACCATCCTTTACAAAAATGTCTTCTTCTGATAAGACAAATGAAGAATGTTTCAACTGTGGTAAGAAAGGACACTTTGCTGCTGAGTGCAGAAACAAGCGTGTGTCAAAAGTCAATTATACGTCCTCTGACAAATATCCTTCCAAATTTGAGAAATCCAAAGATAAATCATATTTCAAAAAGGATTCTCAATCCTCCTCACTCTCTCATCAGGAACGTGCTGAAAAGTACAAAGCTAAGTACAAGAAGGAAAAGGAAAGAAATGAAGGATCTCAAAGGAAAGGAAAAGGATTAATGGCTGAGGCTCATGACTGGGAAGAAGAAGAAACCTCTGACAGTGATTTTCAAAATATGTGCTTTATGGCCATATCAGAAGAGGTGAAAGAAGAAAAGGCAAAGTCTCCAATGGCATTAGTTTCAACTGAATGCTCATCATCATACTCTCAGGTACATCCCTTCAATGACATGACTGATATTGAAAAGATAAATGGTTATGAATCTTTAACTCAAGATTTTTACAATGTCAAAGAAAGCAAGAAAAGAAAATCTGCTCAAGTTAAAAATCTTAAATCTCAACTTGAAGCTTTCATGTGTCAACTTGGAAAGTTTGAGATAATCAAAACTGAGCTTGAAAATCTAAAAGTCATAAATCATGAAATTGAAAAGGAGAAGAATAAACTGTTCAAGAAGTTAAAGAAAGAACAGGAAATTGTCAGAAAATGGACAAATTCTTCAAGGAATCTTGAACAGATCTTTCAAGACCAAATCGGTGGTAATAACAAGTTTGGGTTAGGATATGAAAAATCCATGCTTGAAAAATCTTCCCCTGCACTTGTTCCCATCACCGATACATGGGATGATGACTCTGAGTCAAACTCTTGTGATTCCATTTCTTTAAATTCTGCTGATCTTAGTGAAGCCTTAAAATATGGAATGTTTTTAAAAGCCAAAGAATCCTCATCTGATCAAACCCATAAAGTGCAAAATTTGAAGGATACTGTTAAACCCATTCATGATGTGTTCAAAGATTTAACCATTGATAACAACTCTTCAAATCTTTCAAAATCTCAATCTTTCAAAGAAAAACACACCATGGAAAAATCCTTCACCGATTTTGTCCAAAAGGGAAAGACCGAAGTTTTCTCAAGAAAAACTCCTGACCATGCTTCAACCTCAAGAACCGAACTTTTTAGAGGTCCTCGCAATCCCCTTTTCGGTCCAAAGATTAAGATTGATATAACTGGAAAGGAAAAAGGAAAGGAACAAAAACCCAAAAGAACTTTCATCTACCGAAAATGTTATAATTGTGGTGATACCTTTCATCTTGCTAAGGACTGCCCAAGGGAAAGAATCGACAGATCCAAACCCAAGGTCTCTCACATCTCTAACCCAAAAGGACCCATTACCAAATGGGTACCTAAGAACTGACTTGATGTTGTCTTCAGGTTTTTGAGCACCAACAAGTTTGGTATTTAGATAGCGGGTGCTCACGTCACATGACTGGAAACAAACATCTTCTTGTAAACTATGTGTCAGAAAAGGGTCCTTCTGTAACCTTTGGGGACAACTCCAGAGGTCACACTAAAGGGTATGGAACTCTCACGAATGGAACCCTCACCTTCAATAAAGTGGCATTTGTTGAAGGTCTCATGCATAACCTCTTTAGTATTAGCCAACTGTGTGATCTTGGATACAAAGTCATCTTTGAACTGCGTATCTGTACTGTTGTTGACAAGAATATGAAGGTTGTCCTCTCTGGAAGAAGGCTAGATAATGTGTATATCATTGATATGAGTCAAAACAACTCTTCAAATGTCTGCTTCGTGTCTGACGATACAGTCAAAAGAAACTGGTTGTGGCATAAACGTTTGTCTCATCTTAACTTCAAAACCCTTCATAAGTTATCAAACAAAGAGCTGGTGACTGGCATGCCTAAGTTGAACTTCGTCAAAGAAAAGCTGTGTGATGCATGTGAAAAAGGGAAGCTCACCAAATCTTCTTTCAAAACCAAGCAATGCTCTTCCATTAATCTCCCACTTCAGATGCTGCATATGGATCTATGTGGACCAGTCAGCACTCCCAGTATAGGAGGAAGAAGGTACATTCTTGTTATTGTTGATGAATTCTCTAGATATACTTGGGTGTCTTTTCTCAGGTACAAAAGTGATGCAACTGAAGAAATCATCAACTTTGTCAAAAAGAATGAAATTCTGAATGGTCAGCTTGTCAGATCTGTAAGAAGTGACAATGGCACCGAATTCAGAAACAGTGGTTTAGAAGACTTCTTCAATGAGAAAGGAATCTCTCAAAACTTCTCCGCTGTCAGAACTCCACAACAAAATGGTGTTGTGGAAAGAAGAAACTGAACACTTTGTGAAGCAGCAAGGTCTATGTTGTGTGAAGCAAATCTGCCAACCTATTTTTGGGCCGAAGCTGTCAACACTGCCTGTTTCACTCAAAACAGGTCGGTGATAACAAAAAGACATGAGAAAACCCCGTATGAAGTCTTTCATGGAAGAAAGCCAAACATTGGTTTCCTTCATGTCTTTGGCTGTGTGTGCTTTATCCTAAATGACAGGGAAAATCTTGGGAAATTTGATCCTAAGGCAGATGAAGGAATCTTTGTGGGATATTCCTTGACTTCCAAAGCCTACCGAGTTTACAATCTTCGGAGAGAATGCATTGATGAATCTATCCATGTAAAGTGTGATGATTCAAGATCATCTTCCTTGACAAATGATGATGAAGAGTTACATAGATGGATATCATCATGCATTGGGAATTCTCCCATTTCAACCTCCACCGATACACCTTGTACTCCAAATATTTCCTCTGTTCCAAACAATCAAGTTGGGTCATCTTCTTTATCACCTGAAACCCTCTATGCCGAAATTGCCCCCACCGAACCTTACCCATCATCCACCGAAATTAACCCCATCACCGAAACTCTTCCTGCCAATAATCCCTCTGACGAGCCACCTTCATCACACCCTGCCAACACTCCAGCCCCGAACTTACCTTCCACTTCAATTATTCCTTCACCGATGTCCCCTGCTCTTAAATGGACCAAAGATCATCCCATTGATCAAATCATCGGTGATTAGCAAGCTGGTGTTCAAACAAGGAGAGGTACCAGCAACATCTGTCTCTATGTGAATTTCCTATCTCTTGTTGAACCTAAAAAGATTGAAGAAGCCCTAAGTGACCCATGTTGGGTTTCGGCCATGCAAGAAGAACTCTCCCAATTTCAAAGAAACAAAGTCTGGAGACTTGTGCCTAGACCTTCAAGGAAAACAATCATCGGCACAAAATGGGTCTTCAGAAACAAAATGGATGAAGATGGTACTGTCATAAGAAACAAAGCCAGACTCGTAGCTCAAGGCTACCGACAGGAAGAGGGCATTGATTATGATGAAACTTTTGCTCCCGTTGCCAGACTTGAAGCTATCAGGATCTTTCTTGCTCATGCTGCTCACAAGAACTTCAGGGTATTTCAAATGGATGTGAAAAGTGATTTTCTGAATGGAGAACTAGCTGAGGAAGTCTATGTGAAGCAACCTCCAGGCTTTGAAGATTCCACACATCCAGATTATGTGTACCGACTTGACAAAGCTCTGTATGGGCTCAAGCAGGCTCCTCGGGCCTGGTATGACACTCTTGCCATCTTTCTACTCAAGCATGGATATACTAGAGGTACAATTGACAACACTCTCTTCCACAAGCAAACTTCAGGTAATCTCATTCTTGTTCAAATCTATGTGGATGACATTATTTTCGGTGCCACCGATGAGTCTCCGTGTGATGACTTTGCCTCTCTCATGAAAAGTGGATATGAGATGAGCATGATGGGGGAGCTAACTTTTTTCTTAGGTCTTCAAGTGAAGCAAATTTCAGAAGGAATTTTCATAAACCAAAGCAAGTACATTAAAGATCTTCTGAAGAAATTTGGCTTTGAAAACTCCTCCCCCATGAAGACTCCCATGGCACCACCTTTGAAACTTGATACCGATTTAAATGGTGAATCTGTGGATGTTACCCATTATAGAGGCATGATTGGTTCTTTGCTTTATTTAACTGCTAGCAGACCAGATATCATGTTTGCTACTTGTCTATGTGCTCGTTATCAAGCAAATCCAAAGAAATCTCATTTGGATGCTGTGAAACGGATTTTCAAGTATCTAAACGGTACCATGCATCTGGGTCTTTGGTATCCCAAAGATTCAGGTTTTGAACTCATGGGATATTCAGATTCTGACTTTGCAGGTTCTAAAAATGATAGAAAAAGCACAACAGGCAGTTGTCAATTCCTTAGTGGAAAACTGGTAAGCTGGTCCAGCAAAAAGCAAAATTCAGTCTCAACATCCACTGCCGAGGCTGAATATGTTGCTGCTGGAAGTTGCTGCGCACAGATTCTATGGATGAAAAACCAGTTGAGAGACTACAATCAGTTCTACTCCAAGATACCCATCCTATGTGATAATTCAAGTGCAATTGCAATTGCAAACAATCCTGTTCTTCACTCAAGGTCCAAACACATCGATATCCGATATCATTTCATCAGGGACCATATCTCCAAAGGTGACATTGAGCTGCATTTTATTCCAACTGATCTTCAGCTTGCAGATTTGTTTACTAAACCTCTGGATGAGGCCAGGTTCACCTTCCTTATCGGTGAACTTGGCATGTTGTACTTAGAATAGGTTCAAAAAAAAATATCTCTTTTCGGCATGAGCATCTTCGGTGATCTTTTCGATACACAGATAATTCTCGGTGGGACCAAAATCCACTTTCGGCATAAAAACCCCAAGTGATCTTTTCGGTGACTCATCTCTCGGTGGATCTCCTCGGTGCGCATATCTGTCCTCTTCGGTATCTCAACGCCTCGGTGGATCTCTTCATATTCCTTACCGATGTACACCGAAATTCAAACCTATCCACACGTCACCCCTATAACCCTAGCCTGTCAGACCCCTCATCTCCCCGTTTCGTGAAACGGCTTCCTGCCCACGAATCCCAACGTGGTCATGATTGCCTTTTTATTTTATTTTATTCCTTTTTTTTAACCGTTCCCCCCATTTTTCTCAAACCCTATATATACTCAACCCTTCTCCTTCATTTTTCCTTTACGTCTCCTTTATCTTCTTATCTGCTCTCTATCTATAACATGCACCCTAATCCTTCTAAGAGCTCGATCATCAATGGCGTCCTCAAAGAACACCCCCTACGTGTTTTGCTGATCTCAAGTTCAACCCATGCAATCACGTTGCAAGATTTGACCCCGACCCCTCTCACCTAGAGTTCAACCATGTAATCAAGTTCTTCACTCGCTCTCCCCTTCTTCATGCCTTCTCTTGTAATCCCAAAATGAGCAAAATGCTCATTGGGAAATTCTGGCTTACCTGTGTGTATGACTCCTCAAATGATGCGATCCACGCATCCATCCTTTCTGAAGACGAAGGTGATCATGACCTCACCTTTGGGGTCGATGATGTTCGCACTGCACTTAAAATCGATGCTTTCGATCCCTATGACGAATGGCATTCAGATACCGTTCTCGAAGATGTCCTTAGTACAACAGGTTACGTGGTCGATGACAACTCCAAAAGCTCCAAAGGTCCTGGAACCCTTCTTCGGAGTCACATGGGTGGTGTATGGAACTTCTTCTTTGCCCATGTGATCCACTGCCTCTCCCGAAAGACAAGCGGCCACGATCAATCCCCTTCGTACATCACCAAACTTGCCCATGCCTTAATCTTTCAACGCCGAGTGGATTTCGCCCAGTACTTCTTCTCCGAATTAGTGGAAGTGATCTCCCATCCAAAGAAGTGCCATGTTGCCTACCCCCGATTTGTCTCTATGATCATCCATCACAAACTTGGCAAAGCTCTGGACAAAGACCGCAAGTCTCACACTCCCCGATTCACCTATGACTGGTCTCCCCCGATCGTCGGCAGCAAGACTCTCAACGTCGGTGTTCTCGACACCGATCGTCCTTTACGCCGAGGTATGATCACCTTAGCCATCTCTCCAGAACTTCAATTGGGTGATTCTGAAATTCCAGGGTTTCAACACCCCGATATCCCCGAGATCCTTCCTGCTGTTGTGACCTCCTCCCCACGTCCCAGAGTAAAGTCTGTCGGCGCGAAGAAGAAATCGGCCACCGACACCTCCGCCTCTGCTTCCAGGACCATGACACCGATTAACCCGTCGGTGGCTTCCCCGATCCAAAAACCTTTTATGCGGAGGCACTCCTCGTCCCCCCCGAAGATTCGTCTAAAGAGATCTGGAGGAAATGTCCGTGAGCCATCCCCTTCCAAATCATTTTTGTTCACCACCGACCATTTGATTATCCCCAAGGCTTCCCTAAATTTACCTCCTCCAACTCGTTCCTTGAGTGAACACGCTGACTCTCCCATCGAAAGTCTAGACTCTCCCTCCTAAAGTCTGGACCACGCACTTCACGGCCTTTCACCCGGTCACTTCTTGATTGATGATGATGCACAACCTGATCAGGGTTCCCCCCATTAGATCCCCCCCCCCCCCCCCATGATTTCTTTGCAGGACTCCTTGACGACACTGGCTCTCCCCGAACTTCCCCGTCGGTCGGAGCAATCCCCATTGAGTCCTCATCCCCCTCACCGACATAGTCACCTTTGAACCAGACTTCTCCCCGAAGTTCTCCCCTGGTTCAAACTCCCCAAAGATCGCCTACGCCACACCGATCACCCTCCCCGGGTCAGAATTCACCCCGACGAGCTCCCACTCCGCCACCGAGACCACTATTCCCCGATGAAATGCTGTATCCCGACAACATTCCTATTTCGGCGGAGGATCCCCATCGCATCCGCTACACAGTTACTGGGGATGTCGGGGGTGACACCACTGTTCAAGCACCCTCTTTGATTGAAGACTTACAAGAAAGTGCTCGACAATGTCGGCTTGTCGGCACCCAATTTGAATCTTTCAAATGGGCCACTCTTGCAATGATTGTCATGACGAGTTCCCGAATGTCCACTATCGAATCTCGCCTACCGCAGCCTCTTTCAGATACTATTGCCGATGTTGTACGGCCCCTTACCACCGACATCAACTATTTGGCTTCCAGGGTGGAATCTTTGTCCAGATCTCATGGGGATCTTGCCTTCTTCTTTGGTGCTTTCAAGGCAGCCTCCATAGTGAAAGACTCTGAACTTCAGAAGATGCTTCAAGAAACTAAGTCTCATCAGGACTTCAGCCAGACCACTGCCGACACACTTCGTGACATTCATGCCACACTTCAAGAATTCGGCCAACTGGAGATGGATCTCGGTGACTTCACCATGGTTTCTGAAGAGGTACCGAAACAACTCTCTTTCCTTCATAAGAAATTCGACTATGTGTTCAGACAGCTGGGTATGAAGATTCTGGCTGGTGCTGAGGGGGAGAAAAAGACAACCCAACCCAAGTTCCCATCTCTTAAACATTCGGTCATCCCCAAGCCTCCATCTTCCACCGATGACATTCCTGAAACCACCAAAACTCACGCTGAAACCGCCGACACTAAGGGGGAGCAACTCTCTAAAGAAAAAGAGTTGGACTTGGAAGACAAAGCAACAACTGAGGGGGAGTAAATTTCTGCGGCCGAAACAGACAAGGGAAAGAAACGTCTTACTGCCGAACAATTGGCCGAACAAGAAAGAAGAGAGAAAGAAAGGATGAAGTGTGGGACTCGTCCCACCGATGCAGACAAACTCAAACTTAAACCTCCTTCATCACATCTGCAGGAACCCAATCTCGGACTGACTCCTCAAGAAATTGAGGAAGCCAGATTAGCCCAAAAAGCCCTTCATGATTCCAAGGCCCTCTCTTTAAAAGTTGCAGAGGAAGAAGCCAAGAAAGCCAAGTCCACCGATGCCGTGTCGGACCAGAAATCGGTGCTGAGTGAATTTGAACAAGAGAGGAATGAAGAAGTTAGATGGTACAAGAAGAAGATGCACCACCGATCTGACAGAACCCCGATCTCAGGTGTCAAGATCGTAACCTCCAGAGCCAACCCAAAAGACATCTGCCTTATCATTGATCGGGAAGATGGCTCTTTGAAAAGTGTGAGAGACTACCAACTTAAAACTTACGGTCTCCCCGAATGGTACGAGATCTCTCGACACTTGGCCAAAAATCCAAACCCAAAGAAGGACATCTTTGTCAAATACATTGATGGTCTAATTGCAAAGATGAAGGAGATCAAAAAGAAGTATAGCATCGTGCTGACCACCGATGAAAGATCGAAACTGCAATCCTTGAAGGAAGAAGTGCGCCTCCCCAGAGTTCAGAATCCTCCCGACACTGTCTTCAAGGATATGGCAAAGGAAGTAAAGATACCGAATGTAAGTAACTTAAATCTTTCCCTTCCCACTTCGGCATCATATCCCACGACAACTCTGGGTCTGTCACCGATTCCAGGACTGTATTTCAACGATGGTTTCGGCAAACGAGCCTTCTTCAGATTCTCTCAAATCCCAGCTGCCGACACCATGTTTCTTGAAGGCCTCCACAACTTGTTCCCTCACATCCCCGACGCTCAACCCTACTACCGAATCCTAATGGATGAGATCAAGCGCCGACAATCATCAAAGAAGTAGGTCTTTCATTTATCTTTCGGTAGTTGTTTTGATAATCTTTTGCTTCCTTACTTCACCGATGTATGAGAATGACTTATAAAATTCAAGTGCTTCTCTTGTTTATATGTAGCTGTACATACCTTTATTTCCTTGCTTTATATATACTGTATAAATATACTCAAAGAAACATAGTTCAAAAAAAAAAGGTCTATGTGAAAAGAACCCAAAAGAGTAAAAAGGGTAAAAATGCACTTATTTTCATTTACTCTTTAACATTCTAAGGATAGAGATCAAATTCAAATAGGGGGAGATTGTTGGGTCATCACAGACTTGAAGTTGACTCAATTAAACCCTCTTAGATACTTAGAATGTTTTTGGATTCTTTGGTGTAACTTGTACTCTTATACCAATTGTTCGGTGAAGTCGAAGATCAACCGAAACCAAGTGCGAAGACTATCTCATTGCGGAAGTGAGAAAATCGGCAGCAAGTTTCTACAAGTTACATCACCACCGATATGCTTGTGTTATCGGTGGACACGCATCACCGAATTGAAGAAATTCGGTGAGGAGTCCAAGAAGACTTCCACCGATATGTGTTCAGAAATCGGTGGGAGTTCAAGAAGACTGTACCGAAATATTAAAACACTTCGGTGAAACTCTCTCTCTCCTTTTTAAAGAAGTGAGATTTCGAATTGGTGCAGTTTTCAATACAGGAGGTCGGTAGCCTTATTCTCTATAGAACAAAAGAGAAAATCATTTATTATGAGACAATATCCTATTGTCAGATAAAAGTGGTATTTTGTCATTTTATCTATTCTCAGATAAGGTCTTTTTCTGGTACGACTGTCCTCCTGGTTCCTTGGATAAGTTAAAAAGGAGATATCAGCTTTTCAGAAGTCAACCTCTACAATGAATGGAAGAGTGACAAGTGTCCCATGCATTAAATGATGCATGGACTATAAATAGAGGTGAAGACTCTCCATGCAAATTACGCTTCTAAAGATTACTAAGTGCAAGCTCCTTTCTTACTGAAACTGCTTCTTGTGTCTAAGTGTCCAATTTGTTCTAAGTGTTTTTCAGTTTACTTTGTGTTAGATTGTTAGAATAGTTTAACTGTTCTTTTCCGCAACAATCTTTTGTTTTCTATGTGTAATTCTTATTGAAAGATTTTCAATATATTGAATTAAAACTTGTAAAAAATCTGAGTATTGTATTGAACCCCCCTTCTACAATACTTGTTGAGCCATTTTGGGACCAACAATATATATATATATATATATATATATTGAGCCATTTTGGGACCAACAATATATATATATATATATATATATATATATATATTAGATAAATTGCGTAAAAATTAAAAAATATTCAATATTTACTTATTTTAAAGATATTGACATTGCTTTTCTAATGGTTTAATTTACAAAATAAAATGTGTATTTTTAATGTCTTGTTAGTAAAAATTATAATTAATTAACTAATATTAGAAGGTTATAAAATAAAAAGGATAGATAGACAAAAAAGAAAAGAAAAAAGACAAACCACAAGGACTAAGATTATAATTTACTATATAAACTAATAAAACAAAATATGAAAAAGGTAAATGGACTAAAATAGCCTTAAGTTAAATAACTATTTTAATTAAAGTTGGTATCAAAATTGAAACAAAATAACAACCATAATGACCAAAAGTGTAATTACTTTGAAATAGGGACCAAAGTTGATATTGAGTGGAAACCACAAGGACCAAAAATGTAATTTACTCTACTATTTATAAATTCTATTTTTCTGAAGTTATGACCAAAATTCGGTAAAACTTTTTATTGCAAGTTGATGAACACACTTCAAATGAAATTATACATTGCATTTTATAAAATGCATTGAGAGAGTATCAAGAATAATAGATTTTTCAATTATGATTGTGGTTTTGGAGTTTAAACCAAACAAAAACCCAGAGGTAGGATCTGGAGAGGATTTGGTGTACGCAAGCCATCACCCATCGGGTATAAAGTAGTTGTTTCTATGAATATCCTTTATCTCATGGGCGGATGCACCTTATGGGGTATGGTAACCCATGCAACCATTTTTTTTTGTTAAGGGTTAGTTACATTTGGTCCTTAAATGTGAAACCATTGATTTTTCTGGGTGAAACAATAAACATTGAAACTTTCAAAAATTGAAGGTTAATATTGAAACATCAGGTTTGAAAAGTACAAGCAAGTAAAAAGAAAAACTTATTAAGGGCTACATGAGGTATTCTTTAATTTTAAATAGTTGAAAAGTCAATTAATCATACTTCTTTTAAAATCCTAAGACTTCTTCTACGAGACTCCCTACGAACCATTTTTATGTCTTTTATCTTTAATCGCATAGAACCCTCAAGTGGAAATCTCCCAACAATCTATTTGAATGATCTTCCTTGGGATCTATCGGGAAGATCAAAATTTTTGACTTATTTTGTGACATCATACCAAAAAATTCGAAATTTTTTCTGGTGTGACCGGTAGCATTTGTTTGTGTGACCCAATCTAGCTAGGTGAAATAAATACAGCGACTTTGATTGTTTTTCAATATATTAATTAGCACACATCGAATCAACAAAGCTCACACTATAAAATAAATGACTTTTACCACAAAATTTTATTCAGGGAAATTTTCGTCGGTGATTACCCAGAGATCACCCAGAAAATTAAGGCCAATGGTTTTGTAGAATTCGATGTTTTTGAGAAAATACCCATGGATCACCCAGAGAATCCCTGGGTAATCTGTCACTGGTTTGCATTACCCACCAAAAATCTACCCACACACTTTTCTGACGGTTTTGTGATGAATCACCCTTTAGCGACATATTACCCTGGAAAAAATTTGTAGGTAAAAGTCTTTCGTTTAGTAGTGTCAAAGTGATTGGGGTTGATTAATTTTATTTTATTTTGTTGTTTTAAGGATTATATGTGTGTGTTGGTAAGGCTAAGGTTTAAATTCACGTTTAGTCAGGAGCGGAGCTGGGCCTGGCCCAGAATTGGCACAGGCCCACCCTCAAGATTTCAAAAAATTTGTTAATTTTTTTTACAGCCCAAATATAGCATAAGCCCATCCAGTTAGCAGGCCACCAGCCCACCCTCAGTCTAGATTAGAATTCGCTGAAACGTTGAATCAGATAAAAAAAAGAAATACGGCTGCTTGCTTTGCTTCTGGTCGATGACGACACTTCGACTTCTTCGCTGAAAATCTGAAATGTTGAATCGCCTTCGCCTCTGTTCTTCGACTTCGACTTCATCATCTTCGATTCTCTCATTCTCACTTGACTTTTGTTCTCGAGTTCGATGGATTGCTGTGAGTTTCTAATTTCTAGGCTAGGGTTTCACTTTCCACAATTTGACATTTTGTTTTGTTTGATTTTTTTATGTAATTGTTAGTCCCATTTGAACAAGGCAACGATTCATATATTGATAGATTGGTAACAAGAAGATATAATAGATAAATGGTGTATTATTGATGAAGAACACCTAGAGAGAGAATGGATCTCTCTCTAGTTTAGACACACTACACCATATGGAGGCTACATTGCAATGACTACTCTTTAACCCTAATTACACACACTTATCTCTAAATACCCCTTGTTACATAGTTAAGCCCAAGCCCTTATAACATAACCCAAGCCCATATTACTATTAATTACCCCTTTACAAAACTATCTTATAATTAGGACATTTTGTGTCCTAATTACGCTTTTTTTATTGAAAGGGTGATTACTTGGGCGAGGATACCATCTTGATCTCTAGAAACAGTCGCGATTACACATTTTTAACCTTTTGTCGCAACACAAACCATGTCGTAACCCAAGTTATGTCGCAACCCAAACCTTGTCGCAATTAACTGATGTCGCAAAAGGTGATATCGCAATAAGGGAAAAATTAGTCATATCGCAACTGAAGGTTGCGATATGGTACTGCTCAAAGTGAAGTGGATTGCGATATGGGACAAGTCGCAATGACCGTTGCGATATGGAAGTCAAGTCGCAGCAGACCGTTGCGATATGGAACTGTTCACCTTGCGATATTGATGAAATTATTACCATTGCGATATGGTTGAATGTTTGAATGCATGTTGGTTGCGATATAGATGAATATGAAGAACACTTAAGGTTGCGATATAGATGAAGATTCAAATAATCTTAAGTCTAATCCTCAAAAATGATCTGTTTGGGCTGAAAATTGGTACGTAGATGCGCGAGGGTATTCTGGACAACATTAATACTTCGAGTTTTGTCCAAAAACCAACAGAAATATGTTTTCAATCCCAAAACAGTTTGTGTGCAACAAAAATTCGAAAAGTTACAGTTTCATACCAAGATTGGGCTGTTGATGATGAATCGTTGCAGAATGATCGTATCGATGATTGATTCCTTCGATTTTGGTCCTGATACCACTTGTTAGTCCCATTTTAACAAGGCAACGATTCATATAATGTGTAGATAGGTAACAAGAAGATATAATAGATAAATGGTGTATTATTGATGAAGAACACCTAGAGAGAGAATGGATCTCTCTCTAGTTTACACACATTACACCATATGGAGGCTACATTGCAATGACTACTCTTTAACCCTAATTACACACACTTATCTATAAATACCCCTTGTTACATAGTTAAGCCCAAGCCCTTATAACATAACCCAAGCCCATATTACTATTAATTACCCCTTTACAAAACTATCTTATAATTAGGACATTTTGTGTCCTAACAGTAATCAATAATTATTCAGTTGTAAATGTAATTGTATAATTTGTATTTGATTGATTATTGTATGAGTATTGAGAAATTAGAAATACAATATGTTTCACACTTGACACTTTAACTGTGAATTGTGAATTGTGAATTGTGAATTTGATTGATTTATGTATTGTGAATTGTGAATTGTGAATTACTTCTGACTTTCTGTATTTTAATGTGAATTGATTATTTATGTATTTGAATTGAATTGTGAAATTGTGAATTGTGAAATTGTTTATTGAATTTCATTTGGTATTTGAATATTGTTTATTGAGAGTTTGAGACTATTTGACAGTTGACACAAATTGGTTGTTTTCAAGTTTCAACTTTCTATTGATACTTGTGGTATTTGCAAATTGTTAAGGATATATAACTACTATGGATAAGTTTTTAACAAAGAGAAAAGCAACCGTTGATTCGGAGCCGAGTAATGTTGATAATTCTAAACAAACTCGTGTGGAAGTCAACTTAGCAGATCTTCCCTCAGACCCTGGAATGCGGATTAGGATTTTGCTCATCAACTTCAATTCACTCTTGTAGCTGTGGCGAAAAAGCATATGAAAATCGTTAGTCTGTTTCTGTTACTAACCAATGTTGTCAATGTTGTTGGAGGTTCGTGCAAACGCCGTGACCGTCTTCGAGAACAACAAGCTGCCAAAGTTATCGAGGCACTTGATGTAGGCGAAATCCCAAGTGGTCGAGGTCTCAATCAAGAAACTTCTCTGAGGAGAGCGGGTGACACACGTTGGGGATCACATTATGGTACTATGGTGAGTATGATTCTTATGTTTTCATCTATGATAGATGTGTTTGAAATGATAGAGGAAGACGGATTAACACAAGAACAAAAATGTGAAGCTCTTCATCTATCTACATCATTGCAGTCTTTTGATTTCGTATTTTGTCTACACTTAATGAAGACTTTATTGGGTATTACCAACGAGTTATCTCAGGCATTGCAAAGAAAAGAGCAAGATGTTGTAAATGCAATGAACTTGGTTGGACTTTGCAAGAAACAGCTACAAACTTTAAGGGACGATGGTTGGGATTCGGTGCTCGAGCAGACTACTTTGTTTTGTGAAAAACACGATATTGATGTTTGCAACATGGATGATATGTTTTTACTTCCCGGACGGTCACGCCGAAAAGCTCCACGGATGTCAAACTTGCACTACTACCGTGTTGAGTTGTTTTATGCAGTTATTGATCTGCAACTCATGGAATTGGATAACCGTTTTATTGAGACTAGCACTGAGTTGCTTCTTTGCATGGCATGCCTCAATCCGAGCAACTCTTTTTTGGCTTTTGATAAAAGCAAATTGATTCGTCTTGCTCGTTTTTATCCAAATGATTATTCTGAGATGGAGATTATGATACTTGATGACCAACTTGAAACCTATATTCTTGATATGCAAACTTCATCATATTTTTCAAATATAAACGGGATTGGTGATCTTGCACGAAGAATGGTTGAAACAAAAAGGGATAAGGTGTTTCCGATGGTTTACTTGCTTATAAAACTAGCATTGACATTACCGGTTGCAACGATAACAGTTGAGAGGGCATTTTCTGCTATGCATATTGTAAAAATTAGGCTGCGTAATAGAATGGGAGATCAATGGATGAACGACAACTTGGTAGCTTATATTGAAAAGGAGGTGTTTGCAGACGTTGAGAATGAATATATCATTGATATGTTCCAGAAAATGAAAACGCGTCGAATTTATTGTTGAATCTGTAAAGGTTAATGACTTAGTGTTATGGATTTTGAAAATGTATGTTCACTTTCTGAACAAATTTGCCATGAATATAATATCATCGTACATTTTTTTTTTGTTTTATTAAAGAGGACCACCCTTGGCAAAATTCCTGGCTCCGCCCCTGCGTTTAGTTCTTAAGGTTAGGGTTAATTATAATTAATTATGTTCTTTTAAACCTATATATTGATGTGAATATATTAGGCTTGGGGTGTTAAAGTTCGGATAACTTAGGATTACCCATCGCTAAATACAAATTTCTCATTTTCTTTTATTAGTAGTACTTGTGATTCTTGTTAATATTCAAACAGAGAAATGTGTACGAAACTTTTGATGAAGGAAGTACATGTGAACGAATACTTAATTCTTTTGCTATATTTGATGTGTAAGAGCATCCACACAAGTCTTGCAAGACCCCTTGCAAGATGACATGACATGCCATGTGACTTGCAAGGCCTTGCAAGACAACTCACATCTTTCTAAATTAGAAAGGTCCGCCTTTCAGAAAATAGTTATATTAAACAAAAGCATTTTTTAATTTAATTAATTTGTTTGTTTGTTTAAACATTAATTATTAATATTATTTATATTATAATTTATTAGTTTAGAAAGGAGTTTGGTCTTACATGTCTGTGGAATGTGTTATTGCAAAGCTAATGTGGCACTTTAGAAAGGAATATGGTCTTGCAGGTATGTGAATGGTCTAACCGTTAAGATACCATGGCTATATAAATATATAATTGCTCAAGCAACTCCCGTGCTTCATTAAATATATTTCTATTTAAATATGCTTGAAATTAATTTAGTACATTCTAGGAAAATGATGTTATTTAGGAAGCCATGTGAGGCTCTACCGCTCTCCTCCATACATGCCTCAAACTCATGTCAAATTAAAGTCAGAAGTTAGCGAAAAGAAACGAGAATTACAAAGTCGCAAGACAAAAAAAGGGAGCTATTCCAATAATAGGTGACTTATTTCACAAGAGTATTCCTTCAAGAACTTATACGTATTAGATGAGAATGAAATCGAGGGCCTTAAGAAATCCCTTTAGGAGATCAAGTATCCGGTACTAGCTAGAGTAGAAGCTCATACCAATCTGAGATTCCGATCGAAGCCCCTAAAATTTTGGGTCCCACAGAGACATTTTTGGAGTCCAATTATTTATATTTCGATTTTTAGCCTAAATTTTAGTTCAATCCCATTAGTATTCTCTCTTTTAATTTACCTCACAGATCAATTAAAATGTTTTAGCAATTTAGTCAAACGCCTGCCCTTTCTGTTTTCAACCAGATATGTCAATTCGTCAATTCTTGATTACGTGCAAATCTGCAATCCCTTCTCCTTAGGTCTTTAATTTGAAGATTGATTTTTCCTAGTTGGCTAGTCTCGTTCATCTTCGGTTTCCTAATGGCTAAATACTGTTTTATAAACAGCTTGGGTTCATGTATTCTATGAATTTGATAATTGACTTGTTCAAATTTCTCTAATTCTGTTGTAACGACCCGGATTCCCAAACAAGCATCAAATAACATATATTGCATAACATCGTTACATAACATCGTAACATAACAAAGATACATCATATAACAAGTACGGTCCCTTAGTCTTTACAATCCAAAATAAGGTATTTCATTACAAACTTTTTGCTAACTAAATACATGATATCTAATAACGAGGTTATAATTGCAAAACACGTCATAGTCTTCAAAATATAAGTCTTCCCAAAAGCTAGCCACTGATTACCCTTTTCACTTGCTCTTACCCGATCCACGACCTGAAATACATATTTTTAAAACAAAATGAGGGTTAGACCTAGTGGTCTAAGTGAGAAAATTCCTGTCAATTTAAAATCATTTGCACAAATACCATATACATAACACCAATATAAATACCAATTAGGACTCATGCATTGTGTACTTTCCTGTCTCATTCCCATGGCCAAATTAGATGGTTGCGAGCCAACTAATCAATTTACTCCGCTGTACTAATATACAGTCAACACCGCTGTCCCTCCGTACAACCAACTCCACCGGTCCTAAGCCCGACCAACGTGCTCTCGTGTAGTGTAATACTTGTATAAATATAATATACACTTCAATATATCATACTTCATACCTATGAACATAATTACACTACTTATCACATTATCAAACCACATATATGTATTCCAGTTTGAAAATATTTTAAAGTAAAACTCACATGTTAGCTTATTAAAATGCTTCCAAGCTTTTCCCAACAGATTCAGCTTTCACCCCAAATTCACAGAATCTGAAACAATTAGATACAAATATCCCTTTACCATATGGAACACATAATACTTACTAGAGCTAAGAACTCTAGATAAACCTATCTAACTCTTATCCTCAAATGTCCCCCCCTCCCCCCCCCCCCCCAAACCCGAACTTATATCCAGTCCTCATTCATATCCTATTCAAGAGTCGACAAAACACAAAGTTACTGGATACTCAAAAGTATCTGAAATCTCAAAAGTGACCAAACAGCTAAAGTTTCCGGACACCACAATACTATCCAGACAACACAACTTTCCGGACAACTTATACAATCCGGACAATACAACTTTTCGGACAGCACAAACAATCCGGACGACATCCGGAAACCAAAGTAATCCGGACACCATCCGGTATCTATTTTCTACCGGAAACTTAATGAAAAGAGAAACTTACCGGATGAGACTCGTCCGGACACCATTGAAAAGGGACTACCGGACACTATCAAGAAGACTACCGGACACATTCATATTGTGTCCGGAAACCTCTGTCGGTTTGCTCATTTTCTACCCAGAATCGACAGAAATCATTACCAGATATAAAATCGACTATTCTACTCCGATAGTAACCTTCTACTATCAATTACAAACATAAAACGTAAAGGAAACATACCTCAAATCACTTTCAAGTACAACAATTTGAAGCCTTAGCCTTAATCTTCTTCTTTTTCTTCTTTTGGTCTCAAAACACACACACTACACACACTGATATTTTTCTGAGTTGTGATAATATCTGGAGTCTAAGGTGATAATATCAAACCTAATTTTACAATTAAGGCTTGAACTGTTCACTAATGACCAAAACACCCCTAAACTTATAATTTACCCAAACTTAACCTAAACATCAATTATAGAGTTAATCAAAATTCAACGGAAAGAGAATTTAACTAACGAACTTACTCGGGGTATTACATCATCTCCCCCTTAAAAGAATTCCGTCTCGGAATTCGGTTAGGCAAAAAGGTACGGGTACTTAGTTCTCATTTCCGATTCTAATTCCCAACACTTTGACTTTACTGTCAACAATGGCTTCAGGTTCCTCCACATAAATCAACCTTTCATCAACCTGAATATCTGGTAGAGAAACTGCCTGATCTGGCGTAACCAAACACTTTCGAAAATTTGATACGTGAAAAGCGTTGTGGATCCTTCTTAACTCTAGCGGAATATCTAACCTGTAGGCTACTTGTCCGATTCTTTCTGTAATTGCAAACGGTCCGATGTACCTTGGGCTCAGTTTACCTTGTTTCCCAAATCGAATGACTCCTTTCTAAGGCGAGACTTTTAACATTACGAAATCTCCAACTTGGAATTCTAACGGTTTTCGGCGTCGGTCAGCGTAGCTTTTCTGTCTGTCTTGTGCCACTTTCAATCGTTCCCGAATCTGAGTAATATTATCCGCGGTTAACTGAACTATATCTGGCCCCGCTAATTGTTTCTCTCCCACTTCGTTCCAACACAGAGGCGTTCAGCATTTTCTACCATACATAACTTCAAACGGTGCTGCTTGTATACTGGAATGATAACTATTATTGTAGGCAAATTCAATCAACGGCAAATGCTTATCCCACGATCCCCCAAAATCAACGATGCAGGCCCGTAGCATATCTTCCAAAGTCTGAATTGTTCGTTCACTCTGACTGTCAGTTTGAGGATGATACGCTGTACTTAGCTTTATCTGGGTTCCCATTTCTTTTTTAAAGCTTCTCCAAAATCTTGAAGTAAAACGACTATCACGATCAGAAATAATCGAGATTGGAACTCCATGTCGAGTTACTATTTCGTCAATGTACAATTTGGCTAGTCTTTCTAACGAATAGGTTTCTTTTATCGGTAGGAAGTGAGAAGACTTTGCTAATCTGTCAACGATCACCCAAATGGCATCAAATCATTTAGGAGTCCTTGGTAGCTTCGTGATGAAATCTTTAGTAATCTGATCCCATTTCCACACAGGTATTTCTAAACATTGTAACTGACCAAAAGGCTTTTGATGTTCAATCTTTACTTTCTTACAAGTGGTACAACCTTCCACATGCTGAGCGATACTTCTTTTCATTCCCGGCCACCAATAAAATTATCGTAGATCCTTATACATCTTATCCGTACCTGGATGAATAGAGAAACGAGATTGATGAGCTTCTTGTAGTACCCGATCACGAAAACCACCCAAACGAGGCACCCAAATTCTATTCCCCAGACACAGTAACCCATGATCATCTTTTACAAGTGATGCTGATATACCCACTAACCGTTCTGGTTTCAAGTTTTCCTCTTGAAAGGCTTCTACTTGACACTTATTTAATTCGTCAAAGATGTTAGGTAGGAGTTCGGCTCGTAGTGCAATAGATTTTATTGTTCCACTTCTTTCTTGACGACTCAGTGCATCAGCTACCACATTTGCCTTTCCCGGATGATAGAGAATTTCACAGTCGTAGTCATTCACCAGTTCTAACCATCTTCTTTGCCTCATATTCAATTCCCGCTGATCGAAAAGATGTTGGAGACTCTTGTGATCGGTAAAAATTTGACATTTAGAACCGTAGAGATAATGTCTCCAAATCTTTAGCGCGAAAACAACTGCTGCAAGTTCCATGTCGTGTGTAGGATATTGCCGTTCATGATCCTTCAGTTGACGAGAAGCATAAGCAATAACTTTCCCACGTTGCATTAATACACATCCCAATCCCAGTTTGGAGGCATCACTATAAACAACAAAGTCATCGGAACCTTCAGGCAGTGACAGAATCGGTGCGCTACAAAGTCTTTCTTTCAAAATTCTGAATGCTTTATCTTGCTCTTCTTTCCATTCAAACTTTATATTCTTTTGGGTCAGCTTTGTTAGAGGCGTAGCGATGCGAGAGAAATCTTATATAAACTTGCGATAGTAGCCAGCTAAACCCAGAAAACTTCGTACCTCGGTTGGCGTTCTCGGCGGTTCCCACTTTTCAATTGCTTTTACTTTCATTGGATCAACTTGAATGCCCTTCTCGGAAACTACATGTCCCAGAAATTGAACTTCCCGTAGCCATAATTCACATTTAGAAAATTTAGCATACAATTGTTCCTTCTTCAACAACTCCAGAATCAAACAAAGATGTTGTGCGTGCTCTTCTTTGGATCGGGAATAGATAAGAATATTGTCGATAAACACAATAACAAATTTATCGAGATATGGCTTACATACCCGATTCATTAAATCCATAAAAGCAGTTGGGGCATTCGTCAGGCCGAAGGGCATCACTAAGAATTCGTAGTGGCCATACCTTGTGTGGAAAGCAGTTTTCAGAACGTCTTCTTCTTTAACCTTCAGTTGGTGATAACTAGATCTTAGATCAATCTTGGAGAAATAGCAAGCTCCAACTAATTGATCAAAGAGGTCATCAATTCTGGGGAGCGGATACTTGTTCTTGATCGTGCGCTTATTCAGTTCCCGATAATCAATGCACATCCTCATCGAACCATCCTTCTTTTTCACAAACAGAACCGGTGCACCCAACGGTGAAGAACTGGGTCTGATGAAGCCCTTATCGGATAGATCTTGTAGTTGCGTAATCATTTCTTTCATCTCTGGAGGTGCCAAACGATACGGTGCACGGGCAACAGGAGCGGCTCCAGGAATCAGATCTATGCCAAACTCTACTTGTCTAACGGGCGGAAGACTATTCAAATCTTCTGGGAAAACTTCCGGAAATTCACTAACAACAGGAATATCTTCCAACTTATTCTTTTCTAGCTTAGTATCTATCACATAAGCTAAGTAACTCGGACAACCTTTATTAACACACTTACGAGCTTTCATCATAGAGATAAGGCAAGACTGATGATTTCTACGGTCACCATAAATCACTACTGGTCCCTTCTCAGGTAAGACAACATTAATCAACTTCTTATCGCAAACTATACTAGCCTGATTTTCGGCTAACCAATCCATTCCCACTACCACATCAAACTCGATCAAAGCTATATGAAACAATTGGATAGGTACTCCACACCCATCTATATTTATCACACAACTATAAAATACCTCTTTAACTGATACTTGATTATCATTTGCAGTATCTACCATTAAAGAACGATCTAACACTTTAGGCTTTAAATGCATAAAAGCAGCAAAGGAAGGAGACACAAATGATCGGTTTGCACCGGAGTCAAATAACACTTTAGCACGTGTAGAGTTTATTAAGAATGTACATGTAACCACATCAGGAGTTTCCTCCGCTTCTTGTGCTGTCATCTGAAAGGCACGACCCCTAGCTCTTGGTAACTCTGGCCTTGGTACTACCGGTCTTACTCCCGCTGGTCTCACTGAAGTACCACCCTATTGTATTCTTCCCCGTGGACAATCAGACTAAATGTGATCAGGAGAATTGCATAAGAAACAGAATCGAGTTACTTTACAGTCTTTAGCAATATGGCCGGTATTTCCACACTTGTAACACACTCGAGGATCAACTTGACAATTTCCTTGATGAATACGGTTGCATTTTGGACAAGGTCTTTCAGCTGGTCTGAAAGGTGTACGACTATCAAATCTCTGAAATCTGGACTTTTTTGGATCATATTGTGGTCCTTCCCATTTTCTTTTCCCAGTACTCTTATCACCAGCATCTCTTCCTCTATCCCGTTCCACATTTTCCGCGGCATCTACTGCGGCTGAGAAGGTTTCCGGTCCCTTTGCAATCACTAGACTTCGGATTTGTGACTTTAACCTGAAGATAAACCTTTCCATCTTCAGTGCCTCCGTGGCAACATAGTACTCTACGAAACGAGACTTCTCCAGGAAACGAGCAGTATAATCCCTAACCGATAAACTACCCGTTTGCAGATTCATAAATTCATCTTCCAGTTGTCTAACTGCTGCTTGAGGACAGAACTGTCTTTTGAAAGATATGGTGAATTCTTCCCAAGTAAAAGTAGAATACACATCCGACCCTCTCGACGTAATAAGAGCTTCCCACCAATATAAAGCATTTACCTTTAGCATCGTTGTTCCGTATAATATTCTATCTTCATCAGCACATTTGCTGGTCTTGAAGATAGCTTCTATTTCTTTTAGCCATCTCATAGCCTTCACCGGATCTCTTTCCCCTGAATAGGTTGGAGGTTTGCAACTTAAGAACATCTTGTAATCACACTTCCTTGACACCGGTATGACAGTAGGTGTAATGGGCATCTCGTCTTCCAGATTAGGATCTGGTATTTCAGTTTCAGTATTACGAGGTATTCCAGTTCAAACATGATGTTCCTGTAAGATCATAATTACACTGGCCTGGTGTAATTTGAAATTACCTTACATGATGTTCCTTCTACCTCTTATACTTAGCATCCCCAGGTTCTAAAATATTAGGGACATCCTACTTCACATGCAGTTTAAGTCTAGGTACTGTTACTAATACCTAAATCCCTTAAACTATGGCTCTGATACCATCTGTAACAACCCATATTCCAAACATACATATAACATATAATTCATAACATGTTTTCAACAAAATAATTCATATTACACATTTGGTCCCCAAAGTCTGACAAGACAACTTTAAGAAATACAGTACAAACTTGATTCTATATAAATAACATAATAACTAACAACAAGTTTATAAGTACAAAAGCATCCACATTTTTCTTAACGATCATCTCCTCAAAAGCTAACCAACAAGTCTTCTAATCACTTGGTCTTACTGGAACCACCACCTGGAATTCATATTTTTAAAACAAAAAAATGAGGGTTAGACCTAAAGGTCTAGTGAGAAAATCCCTGATATTTAAAAATCATTACAATTTCATTTATACAAAATTCTCTTTATACAAAAGCACATATATTACACGTAAATTAATACCAACCACGGTTTGTGCATCATACCTGTCTCATCCCACCTTATCCCTCCACCAATGGCCAATATCAATTGGTTGCGAGCCAATTTAACACACCGGTCCAAAGCCCGGCCACGTATTATATTCCCATATAATACTCACGTAATTATAATATCTCAATATATTATAATCACCCATGTATGACATATTCATACCACATATCAAATATTTGTTATTCACGTAATGTATTCCAGTAAAATACTTTTTAAAGTAAAACTCACCTGATATATTTATCACAAAAGCTTTTCCAAGATAATTATCACGTATGACCAGCCTTCACAGAATCTGAAATCACACAAAATACCAAATATCTCTTTTTAAAACTAAGCTTATAAAATCCTCGACTCAAGTCGCAACCTACTAAAAGTAAATTAGAATCGCAATGCATAGTGCCAAATCGCAACCAACTACTGCGACTTCACCCCCAAATCGCAACCCACTATTGCGATTCCAACCCCAAGTCGCAATCCACTATTGCGATTCCAACCCAAATCGCAATCAACTACTGCGATTCCAAGCCAAGTCGCAAACGACCATTGCGACTTCAAGACCAAGTCGCAACCAACCATTGCGACTTCGTTGAATGTCGCAATCATCTATTGCGACTTCGTTGAATATCTCAGTCCACTGTTCATCCTAAAACCCAGATTTTTGCAGTTTTATACTATGCATCCTACTGATAATTTGCAGATATGTTTAAGACCAAGAACATAACCTAACCTTAAGCTTAGATTTCCCAAAACATCCATTTTTAATAAAACCCACTTAACAACTTAACTAGCAACCTTCAAGAACACTTCTAAGAGTTTAAAACACATAAAAGATGGATTGTGCAGAATTATTACCTTGATCCCTTCAGTTGTTTATAGTATTTCCAGCAGCAAATCCTATGCTTTTCCTTCTTCCTCTTCTTAGTTTTCTTCAATTTCCTTCTCTCTCTCTCTACACCGAATTCTCACACACACACACACTTAGCTATGAACTTCTTCTTTTGTTAAGAAGAGGACACCTCCACCCTCTAAGCTGGAAATGGCGGTGATGGGGTGATGTTTGGCAAAAGTGACCAAACAAACCCTAAGCTTCTCCCAATTGGCAAATCATACCCCTAATCTTCTATTATAAAATTAAAACTTACCCCTTAACTCCTAACTCCATAAAACACTTAAATAAGTACTTATAAAAATTCTTCAAATTTAAAGTAGATAAAATACCTGGTTATTACAACATCTCCCCCTTAAAAGAATTCCGTCCCGGAATTCAGTTAAGAGGACAAATGAGGGTATTTGGTTCTCATCTCCGACTCTGATTCCCACGTCGCATCCTGACCTCTATGATGTTTCCACTGAACCTTTACCTGTCTGATCTCTTTATTCCTCAATACTTTGACTTTGTGATCAACTATCGCTTCCGGTTCCTCCACATAGTTTAACTTTTCATCAACCTGAATATCTGGTAGAGAGACTGCCTGGTCTGGGGTAACTAAACATTTCCGAAAATTCGATACATGAAACGCGTTGTGAATCCTGCTCAATTCCGACGGAAGATCCAACCTGTAAGCTACTTCACCGATTCTTTCCGAAATTTCAAATGGCCCAATATACCGCGGACTAAGTTTACCTTGCTTCCCAAAACGTATGACTCCTTTCCAGGGCGATACTTTCAACATTACAAAATCCCCAACCTGAAACTCTAACGGTTTCCGACGTCGATCAGCATAGCTTTTCTGTCTGTCTTGAGCTGTTTTCAATCTATCCCGAATCTGAGTAATCTTATCCGCTGTTAACTGTACTATTTCTGGCCCCGCTAATTGTTTCTCCCCCACTTCATTCCAACACAGAGGCGTTCGGCATTTTCTACCATACAATACTTCAAACGGTGCCGCCTGAATGCTAGAATGATAACTGTTGTTATAGGCGAATTCTATCAAAGGCAGATGTTTATCCCACGATCCCCCAAAATAAACTATACAAGCCCGAAGCATATCTTCTAAAGTCTGGATTGTTCTTTCACTCTGCCCGTCAGTCTGAGGATGATATGCTGTACTCAACTTTATCTGCGTTCCCATTTCTTTTTGAAAGCTTCTCCAGAACCTGGAAGTAAAACGACTATCTCGATCAGAAATAATCGAGATTGGAACTCCATGTCGAGTTACTACTTCATTAATGTACAATTTAGCTAAACGTTCCTAGGAATCAGTTTCTTTTATCGGCAAGAAATGAGCAGACTCCGTCAATCTATCCACAATCACCCAAATAGAATCGAATCCCTTTGAAGTTCTAGGCAACTTGGTAATAAAATCAGTAGTGATCTGATCCCATTTCCACATTGGTATATCCAGTCGTTGTAACTGTCCAAACGGCTTCTGATGTTCAATCTTTACTTTCTTGCAAGTAGTACAATCTTCCACATACTTAGCAACACTTCTCTTCATTCCCGGCCACCAATAGAACTGTTTCAAATCTCTATACATTTTATTTGTACCTGGATGAATAGAAAATTGAGACTGATGAGCTTCTTGTAGTACACGATCACGTAATCCACCCAAACGAGGTACCCAAATTCTGTTTCCCATACATAATAACCCACGGTCATCTTTCCCAAGCAATGCTGATATTCCCACCAACCGTTCTGACTTCAAACTTTCTTCCGGATAAGCATCTATTTGGCATTTCAGCAATTCGTCAAAGATATTAGGAAGGAGTTCAGCTCGTAACGATATAGCTTTTATTGTTCCACTTCTTTCTTGACGACTCAGTGCATCTGCTACCACGTTCGCTTTCCCAGGGTGATATAGAATTTCACAATCATAATCATTTACCAATTCCAACCATCTTCTTTGCCTCATATTTAGTTCCTTTTGATCGAAAAGATGTTGGAGACTCTTATGGTCAGTGAAAATTTGGCATTTAGAACCATAAAGATAATGCCTCCAAATCTTCAATGCGAAGACAACTGCTGCAAGTTCCATATCATGAGTAGGATATTGTCTTTCATGGTCCTTTAATTTACGAGAAGCATAGGCAATCACCTTTCCACGTTGCATAAGTACACATCCCAATCCCAGCTTAGAGGCATCACTGTAGACCACAAAATCATCGGAACCTTCTGGCAATGCTAATATCGATGCGCTGCAAAGTTTCTCCTTCAATATTCTGAATGCCTCATCCTGTTCTGCTTTCCATTCAAACTTCAGATTCTTCCGAGTCAGCTTAGTCAATGGTGTTGCAATTCGAGAAAAGTCTTTTATAAACTTCCGATAGTATCCAGCTAGACCCAGAAAGCTACGTACTTCGGTTGCCGTTTTCGGCGGTTCCCATCTTTCAATTGCTTCCACTTTCGCTGGATCAACTTGTATACCCTTCTCTGAAACTATATGACCCAAAAACTGAACTTCTCGTAGCTAGAATTCACACTTCGAAAATTTAGCATATAACTTCTCTTTCTTTAATAACTCTAGAATCAAACGAAGGTGTTGTGCGTGATCCTCTTTGGATCGAGAATAAATAAGTATATCATCGATAAACACAATGACAAATTTATCGAGATAAGGCTTACATACCCGATTCATTAGATCCATAAAAGCGGCCGGAGCGTTCGTTAATCCGAAGGGCATCACCAAAAATTCATAATGACCGTACCTTGTACGAAAAGCAGTCTTCAGAACGTCTTCTTCCTTAACCTTTAACTGATGGTAGCCAGATCTAAGATCAATCTTGGAGAAGTAACAAGCTCCAACTAATTGATCGAAGAGGTCGTCAATTCTTGGAAGTGGATACTTGTTCTTAATCGTACGCTTGTTCAGCTCTTGGTAGTCAATACACATTCTCATTGAACCGTCTTTCTTCTTTACAAACAAAACTGGTGCACCCCATGGCGAAGATATAGGTCTGATGAAGCCCTTATCAGATAAATCTTGAAGTTATGCCATCATTTCTTTCATTTCTGGAGGTGCTAGTCTGTACGGCGCACGAGCGATTGGAGTGGCTCCAGGTACCAGGTCTATACCAAATTCTACTTGCCTAACAGGAGGAAGGCTATTCAAGTCTTCGGGAAAAACTTCTGGGTATTCACTAACAATGGAAATATCTTCCAGTTTAATCTTTTCAGGCCTACTATCTATCACATAGGCTAAATAACTCGAGCAACCCTTACTAACACATTTACGGGCTTTTATCATAGATATAAGATTGGACTGATGATTCTTACGATCACCATAGATCACTACTGCCCTCTTATCAGGTAAAACAACGTTGATTATTTTCTTATCGCAAACTATGTTAGCCCGATTTTCAGCTAACCAATCCATCCCTACGACCACATCAAACTCGACCAACTCTATAGGAAATAGTTGTATCGGTACCCCACACCCCTCTATATTTATCATGCAACAATCAAAAACCTCTTTAACTGCCACTTGGTTATCATTTGCTGTATCTACTAATAAAGCATGTTTTAACATTTTCGGCTCTAAATGCATGTGAGCAGCAAATGAGGGAGACACAAAAGATCGGTTTGCACCGGAATCAAATAACACTTTAGCACGCGTGGAGTTTATGAAAAATGTACATGTGACCACATCTGGAGTTTCCTCCTCCTCTTTAGCTGTCATTTGGAATGTACGGCCCCTCGTTTTCGGCGGTTCTATTCTTGGGACTACTGGTCTAGTAATGGCTGGTTTCCCGGATGTTCCCCCTTGTTGTATTCTACCTCTTGGACAATCTGATTGGAGGTGATCCGGAGAATTACACAAAAAGCAAAACCGCGTTGATCGACAATCTTTAACAACATGACCGGTTTTCCCACACTTAAAACAAACCCGCGATTCCACTTGACAATTTCCCTGATGGTAGCGATTACATCTCGAACATGGTCTATCCATTGGTCGAAACGACGGACGGTTATCGAACCTCTGAAATCTAGGCTTCCTTGAATCCTGTGGTGGTCCTTCCCATTTCCTTTTCCCCAAGCTCTTATATCCGGCATCTCTTTTATTATCTCGTTCTACATTTTCTGCAGCATCCACCGCAGCTGTAAAGGTATTTGGCCCCGTGGCAGTCACTAGTCTTCGGACCTCTGAATTTAACCCATAGATAAATCTCTCCATTTTCATCTTCTCTGTAGCAACATAATATCCTGCAAAACCAGATTTTTCTAAAAATCGTGCAGTATAATCTCTAACCGACAGATTCCCTTGTTGTAGATTCATAAATTCTTCTTCCAATTGTCTAACAGCAGCTTGTGGACAGAAGTGTGTTGTGAAAGCTAACACGAATTCCTCCCATGAAAAGGTAGTATATACATCCGTTCCTCTCGATTCTGTATGAGCCTCCCACCAATACAAAGCATCACCTTTCAGCATCGCAGCTCCATAAAGTACTTTATCTTCTTCAGCACATTTACACGTCTTGAAGATAGCCTCTATTTCTTTCAGCCATCTCATCGCTTTTACCGGATCCCGATCTCCTGAATATGTAGGGGGCTTGCAACTAAGAAACATTTTATAGTCACACCTTTTCATCATCGGTAAGACCGTAGAGGTAAATGGTATTTCAACTTCGTGTTCCGGACTTGGTCTTTCAGTTTCATTATGACGATTATGTTCGAACATAGCTTGTATGCTATCCTGTAATCTCCCCATTTCCGCAGTCAAATCATCCCGTGTAACAAACTCTGTACCATGCGGTTGTGTTCTTCCCCCAGTTCGGCCCCGAGTTCCCCTACCGATTCTGCCTCCGCCACGATCTCCTCCTCTTCCCCCTGTTCCTGTTGGTGGATTCTCTCCACACGAATTCCTTCCTCCTCTTTGATTCCTTTGTCTAGTGCCACTTGCCATTCTGTAGATTCAAACAAAGTTAATATACACATAAGCACGTACCCCATATAACAAGGTATTCCAGTTCAAACATGTACCTGTAAGATCATAATTACACTGGCCTGGTGTAATTTGAAATTACCTTACATGATGTTCCTTCTACCTCTTATACTTAGCATCCCCAGGTTCTAAAATATTAGGGACATCCTACTTCACATGCAGTTTAAGTCTAGGTACTGTTACTAATACCTAAATCCCTTAAACTATGGCTCTGATACCATCTGTAACAACCCATATTCCAAACATACATATAACATATAATTAATAACATGTTTTCAACAAAATAATTCATATTACACATTTGGTCCCCAAAGTCTGACAAGACAACTTTAAGAAATACAGTACAAACTTGATTCTATATAAATAACATAATAACTAACAACAAGTTTATAAGTACAAAAGCATCCACATTTTTCTTAACGATCATCTCCTCAAAAGCTAACCAACAAGTGTTCTAATCACTTTGTCTTACTGGAACCACCACCTGGAATACATATTTTTAAAACAAAAAAATGAGGGTTAGACCTAAAGGTCTAGTGAGAAAATCCCTGATATTTAAAAATCATTACAATTTCATTTATACAAAATCCTCTTTATACAAAAGCACATATATTACACGTAAATTAATACCAACCACGGTTTGTGCATCATACCTGTCTCATCCCACCTTATCCCTCCACCAATGGCCAATATCAATTGGTTGCGAGCCAATTTAACACACCGGTCCAAAGCCCGACCACATATTATATTCCCATATAATACTCACGTAATTATAATATCTCAATATATTATAATCACCCACGTATGACATATTCATACCACGTATCAAATATTTGTTATTCACGTAATGTATTCCAGTAAAATACTTTTTAAAGTAAAACTCATCTGATATATTTATCACAAAAGCTTTTCCAAGATAATTATCACGTATGACCAGCCTTCACAGAATCTGAAATCACACAAAATACCAAATATCTCTTTTTAAAACTAAGCTTATAAAATCCTCGACTCAAGTCGCAACCTACTAAAAGTAAATTAGAATCGCAATGCACAGTGCCAAATCGCAACCAACTACTACGACTTCACCCCCAAATCGCAACCCACTATTGCGATTCCAACCCCAAGTCGCAATCCACTATTGCGATTCCAACCCAAATCGCAATCAACTACTGCGATTCCAAGCCAAGTCGCAAACGACCATTGCGACTTCAAGACCAAGTCGCAACCAACCATTGCGACTTCGTTGAATGTCGCAGTCCAATTATTTATATTTCGATTTTTAGCCTACATTTTAGTTCAACCCCATTAGTATTCTCTCTTTTAATTTACCTCACAGATCAATTAAAATGTTTTAGCAATTTAGTCAAACGCCTGCCCTTTCTGTTTTCAACCAGATATGTCAATTCGTCAATTCTTGATTACGTGCAAATCTGCAATCCCTTCTCCTTAGGTCTCTAATTTGAAGATTGATTTTTCCTAGTTGGCTAGTCTCGTTCATCTTCGGTTTCCTAATGGCAAAATACTGTTTTATAAACAACTTGGGTTCATGTATTCTATGAATTTGATAATTGACTTGTTCAAATTTCTCTAATTCTGTTGTAACGACCCGGATTCCCAAACAAGCATCAAATAACATATATTGCATAACATCGTTACATAACATCGTTACATAACAAAGATACATCATATAACAAGTACGGTCCCTTAGTCTTTACAATCCAAAATAAGGTATTTCATTACAAACTTTTTGCTAACTAAATACATGATATCTAATAACGAGGTTATAATTGCAAAACACGTCATAGTCTTCAAAATATAAGTCTTCCCAAAAGCTAACCACTGATTACCCTTTTCACTTGCTCTTACCCGATCCACGACCTGAAATACATATTTTTAAAACAAAATGAGGGTTAGACCTAGTGGTCTAAGTGAGAAAATCCCTGTCAATTTAAAATCATTTGCACAAATACCATATACATAACACCAATATAAATACCAATTAGGACTCATGCATTGTGTACTTTCCTGTCTCATTTCCATGGCCAAATTAGATGGTTGCGAGCCAACTAATCAATTTACTCTGATGTACTAATATACAGCCAACACCGCTGTCCCTCCGTACAGCCAACTCCACCGGTCCTAAGCCCGACCAACGTGCTCTCGTGTAGTGTAATACTTGTATAAATATAATATACACTTCAATATATCATACTTCATACCTATGCACATAATTACACTACTTATCACATTATCAAACCACATATATGTATTCCAGTTTGAAAATATTTTAAAGTAAAACTCACCTGTTAGCTTATTAAAATGCTTCCAAGCTTTTCCCAACAGATTCAGCTTTCACCCCAAATTCACAGAATCTGAAACAATTAGATACAAATATCCCTTTACCATATGGAACACATAATACTTACTAGAGCTAAGAACTCTAGATAAACCTATCTAACTCTTATCCTCAAATGTTCCCCCCCCCCCCCAAACCCAAACTTATATTCAGTCCTCATTCATATCCTATTCAAGAGTCGACAAAACACAAAGTTACTGGATACTCAAAAGTATCTGAAATCTCAAAAGTGACCAAACAGCTAAAGTTTCCGGACACCACAATACTATCCGGACAACACAACTTTCTGGACAACTTATACAATCCGGACAATACAACTTTCCGGACAGCACAAACAATCCGGACGACATCCGGAAACCAAAGTAATCCGGACACCATCCGGTATCTATTTTCTACCGGAAACTTAATGAAGAGAGAAACTTACCGGATGAGACTCGTCCGGACACCATCGAAAAGGGACTACCGGACACTATCAAGAAGACTACCGGACACATTCATATTGTGTCCGGAAACCTCTGTCGGTTTGCTCATTTTCTACCCAGAATCGACAGAAATCATTACCAGATATAAAATCGACTATTCTACTCCGATAGTAACCTTCTACTATCAATTACAAACATAAAACGTAAAGGAAACATACCTCAAATCACTTTCAAGTACACCAATTTGAAGCCTTAGCCTTAATCTTCTTCTTTTTCTTCTTTTGGTCTCAAAACACACACACTACATACACTGATACTTTTCTGAGTTGTGATAATATCTGGAGTCTAAGGTGATAATATCAAACCTAATTTTACAATTAAGGCTTGAACTATTCACTAATGACCAAAACACCCCTAAACTTATAATTTACCCAAACTTAACCTAAACATCAATTATAGAGTTAATAAAAAATTAACGGAAAGAGAATTTAACTAACGAACTTACCTGGGGTATTACATTTGTACCCTCTAATTAAAGGAATAAAGCATAGTTCAACTTCCTTGGATCCTCTTGAAAACCAAGTCAAGTGGTTGATTGATAACTTAAACAATGCATCTCAAATATATTGCCTGGCGATATACCGGAAAGAAATGCGCCACTGTTTCAAAATGTTGGCATGTGAGCTTCTGAATGCTATCTGGCATTCACTAGAATTATGTAATTTTTATATTACATATATATATAGAGAGAGAGAGAGGGAGGGGTTCCATAAAATACAAACCTTACATTTGTTACACACCTTACAAACCACAGTGTGCATATGTGAACAACCAGTATGCATATATGAACAATGTACATATACGTATATGCATATGCATACATGCAAAAATATACATATAATGAACATACATTCATATGGGATAATGCATATATGCATCTCAGATTATGCACACATTGTTTACATATGCACATTGGTTTGTAAGGGGTGCAACAAATATATGCTTTGCATTTGATTTGTATCTTATACATACATATATTGATATATATATATATATATATATATATATATATATATATATATATATATATATATATATATGGGTTAAATCAAATGAGAACCACAAATATGTTATAAACCGTGAGAACCGATATAAAAAATATATTTTTACATGATATTTTTTCATCAAGTGCTAGGATTTATTATATTTTACTTCAAATATATGTGTTTCATAATATGATTGTTTCACATTGATTTGTTTCACCATGTGAATATTTTTTACGAGTATTTTTCATTTCACTAGGTGAAACAAAATTCGTTTTTCACATGTATTCTTTTCATAAGGTGAACACGAACATATGTGTAACAATATCTTAAATCATAAGTTTTGATGAAAAAAAATCATGTAAACAAATATTTTTATATTGATTCTCACGGGTTTGTAACATATTTGTGGTTCTCACTTGATTATCGTCATATATATATATATATAACTCAAAACATTTCACACAAGATATGCTGTGTTATAAGGTTCTTTAATTCCTTGGTTACAAAAAGGAGTCCGCTTTTGATTATGATGACTCATAATAAAAGATTTAGAATTGTCCACAATCAAAATGTAGAAAATTGTATTTTGTAAATGTACAAAACAAAGTACTTGTTATCAATAAGCAGAAGGAAAAATGTGTAGGAATCTTTTATCTCGGTGACGGAGGAAGTACGTGCATGTGAACCAATAATTAATTCTTGTGCTCAATTTGAGGTGTAAACATAATACCTTACCTACAATTCTCAAATAATTAATTGCTTATCCGCGTCTATTAAATTGGCTTTATTTCTATCTAAATATGCTTGAATTTAATATATATATAGAGAGAGAGAGAGAGAGATAAAGAGAGAGAGAGATAAAGAGAGAGAAAAAGGTTCAAACGAGAACGCTAACTATTTACGAGAAGCACGAGGACGGCCGTCCATGTACAAAATCACATGTGATTCACATACAAAATCATATGTGATTAAAATTCTGGACTCGCGCGGTTTGCCGCGCGGATCACATGTGATTTTGTACTGTGAATCACATGTGATTTTATACATGGACTGCCGTTCTCGTACTTCTCGTAAATAGTTAGCGTCCTCATTTGAACCCACATCTCTCTCTATATATATATATATATGGGGCATTTGATTAAGCCACCTATATATATATATATATTACATTCTTGGAAAAGATGCTGATGAGCAAAGCCATGTGAGGCTCCACCCATACACACAAGTAGATAAACAAGCTATAAATACATGCTTCAACCCCCTTCATACTACCAAGTCTTCAATTGTATCCTATCCCATCTCTATAGAGCTACTTCGTGATCGTGTTTCTTCAATAACTTATACATCAAGACATGGGTCTTATGCGGTTGTCGCTGATTTCTAATGTCAAAAGTTTTAGTAGACTGAACGCCTATCGCAACACAGGTTATCAAAGGGACGTGCCGAAAGGTCACCTAGCAGTGTATGTTGGCGAAAACCAAAAGAGGCGGTTTGTGGTCCCAGTATCATATTTGGAACATCCCCTTTTCCAAAATTTGTTGCGTCAATCAGAAGAAGAATTCGGGTTTGATCATCCGATGGGAGGCCTAACCATTTCTTGCCAAGAAGATGAATTTTTCAAGCTTGAAGCCACGTTCAATGCTTTATGATCATATATTGTAAACAAACAAAGAATCTTTCATTTCTTCACCTCTTTTGAGGGATGATACATAGGTCATAGCGAGAACATGTAATTAGTTGATAGAAATCTTTCAAACAATACATGAATAGGAAATTGCATAGAATCTTCTCATGTGCTCAATAAGTCAGAAAGGTATTTTCCCCCGTTGCTCCACACTGCATATTGTCAATCACTGTTTTTAAGAAAGCGTATAAATTAATTTTGGAAAATGACGAGTTACCATTTCATCAATATACAAATTGTGCTAACCTTTCCATCGATAAAAACGATCCGGAGTAGATAAAAATATCATCAATAAAAACGATCACAAATTTATCGAAATACTGATTACATACCCAATTTATTATATCTATAAATGTTGTTGATGCGTTAGTCAAACTAACGGCATCACTAAGAACTCATAATGCCCGTACTTGGAACTGAACACAGTCTTTGATATGCCTTATATCCGACCCCTAAGCTGATAGTAACCCAACCGTAAATCAACTTAAAGAAATAACTAATTCCAAATTAAGAACTAAAAAAATAATATATGCATCGGTTTTCGCTAGGTGGCTTGGAAGGAAGTCCTTGAGACTTCCAGAATCTCAGTAGGTGGCTTGGAAGGAAGTCCTTGGTAGTAAAGACCATGGCGGGTTAGAGATTTGCCTCAATTGTTTGTCTCTTAATTTCATTCAACTTTTCTCAAAGCAGCTTGTGTTATTTCAAGAGTTTGTTAAGCTTCTTGTGGATCAATGTCACCACTTTTCTATGTGACGGCTTCTTGTTGGTAAACTCGAGGATCGAAACTAGATGGAACAAACTCATCCCAATCTAGCTTAATAATATTCTCTTATGGTGTCTTGAGCAGAAACAATTACCAACATAGAAAAAATTGTTGCATATTGGTGTAAATGTGCGTTTTATGTGGGGGAGGATGAGATTAGACGAGCTCTTTACGACTTCCAGATATTCCAGCAAAATGCCCTTTGTAGCACTATTTCGGCGGTTTGAAAACACCGGAACGACATGATTTACAACAACTCTTTAAAGTGAGATTCAGTTGTTATCTTTCTCATGGGTCATGAATAGATATAAAAAGCAAGACATTAATCCTGTTTCTATTTTGTATTTGTTTCCTCTTTGCGACTAGGGTCCTGCTAGTGTCGCTTTATTTAAACCACCGTTCAAAAAATAACCAAATAGAAAATTTTCATTTCTTTTTTGATCAACTTGTAAGGATCTGTCGGTTTCCTTTGTTCAGTGATCAGCTTCTGTTCGAGTTTCAAACGAGTAGCAGATTTGACTTGTTGAACACCTTCTAGTACCTTACACCGATCATGAAATGGGAAAAGAATATAGAATGGAAACTGCGTCAAAGTGGTTGAAGACTCAAACATATTGCCAGGTATGTGAGGTTCTGAAGTTGTCAGCTACATTAATGAGTTGATTTTCATATTATCCTCAATACTCTAGATCTCTCCCCACCGTACTAATAAAAAAACAAATAGCTGGACTTACTTAATTGGTTTATTCCATAAAATTAGAATAGTTTTTATAACACTCGTTTTTAGTTTATTTAGTGAGTCTAGTGACCGTTAGCATTTGTACCAAGATATTAATAAAATTTATTGTTGTTCATGATTTTTGCAATTTAGAGGCCGTTTACAAAACGCTTATTCGGGTAACTGCTTACCAAGTCACATTAGCTTACCGGATGAATATGACAAGGACTAAGAATCTTACCAAGTAAGAGCGGAAGCAAGGACCGAGAATTTTACCCTGTAAGTGAGTGCGACGGCTCTTACCACGGTTAGAGCTTACCGACTATATTGTTTCATACGATGCCATTTTGGTGGACTAAAATCTTATTCGGGAAGTAAAAGATAGTGTTGAATTTTACCTGGGTAAGTGATTAGGTAAACGGTCCTTAGTGTAGTGGTTTTTTAGATATAATAATGAAACTTTTTGTAAACTATTTGTCAATTTGGATTGGATTTTTTTTAAGTAAAACCGATGGAGTACTAGTATGAAAAAAATTATGCACTAGATATTTTTCAAAGTGGGAATAGAGTGTCATATTGAACAAGTACATTTTTTGTCAATGTATTCGAGCAATCTGACTATAATGTTATTGTCACCGTCCTCTTTTTATTAAGACATGTAAAACCAAAGTTAACTAAATAGGAAAATGTGGTTTGTTTGGTAGTGTCTTTTTAGTCGTGGGAACCATCGCGGGAACCACTTATAAGGATACACTCAAACAAAAACACACATTTTACTATGACGAACACGATTTGTCGGTTTCCTTTGTTCAGTGATCAGCTTTGGTTCGAGTTTCAAACGAGTTGCAGATTTGACTTGTCGAACACTTCTAGTACCTTACACCGATCATGAAATGGGAAAAGAATAATGGAAACTGCGTCAAAGTGGTTGAAAACTTAATCAATGCACTCATATACATATATATATATATATATATATATATATATATATGTATATAGAGGGAGGTTCAAGGGAAAATCTCAAAAAAACGAAAAACTGAAGAACATCCTAGGAGCCCTTCATCTGGACAGTATGCACTTGTGCATACAAGTAAATAGTTGACTTTTTAGTTTTATACACAAGTGCATTATGAATTTGTGCATATATACACAAATGCATACCACCCTTGAACCTGACCCTATATATATATATATATATAGAGGAAGGTTCACGTGAGGAGCGCGTCAAAACGTGAGAACGTGAGGAGCACTCCCGTGCTTCGGATCACATATGATTTACACTGCTAAAAAATCGGAACTTCTCGAAAATTCGCGCAAAAGTGGCGCTAGGCGTGGCGCGATGCTGCAGGTCGCGGATCACATGTGATTCAACACTGTAAATCATTAATGATTCATAACTGTCAATTCGAGTCCAGATCAGTTGTGAATCACATGTGATCCACAACTGCCAATCACATGTGATTCATAACTGTCAATTGCTCCTCACGTTCTCTTAAATTGGTACGCTCCTCGTTTGAACCCGCCTCTATATATATATATATATATATAGGGGTGGGTTCAAATGAAAAAAACTCATTTTCAATTGTGAACATGAGGACAAGTCACAACCATTGATCAAGATTTGAAAAACTAATCAATGGTTAAAACTTAATGAAACCAATTGAGAAGTGATTAAAGACAAATATGAAAATTTGAATCAGCGCCTACCATCTTTGACTTTTTAATTTTTTTTAATTAAAAAACTTTTACCCTTAAAGTTTAAAATAATTTTATCTAAAAAATTACTAATATTTTAATCAAACAAATTACATAAAAAAACGAGAATTTCGTGTTCTTCGATATGACATCCATCTCGATATAGTTTTTCTTCATTCTAACCGTTTTTACGTGAAATGATATGTATGTGTTATATTCAGTATGAACATGTATGCACGTTTTCTACTGTCCATATTCAGTATGAATAACAAAGGGGAACGTTCATTCACTATTCATGACGAATAACACAGTATTCAAAATGAATAATACAACATTCAGTATGAATAATACACGAATTCCTGATTCATGTATTATTAAACATGAATCATGTATTATTCATCTTGAATGTTGTATTATTCATCCTGAATGATACATTATTCATGATGAATAATATATGAATGACCCGTGAAGGTGTGAACAAATGACGCACTCTCTTTTGTTTTCCGATTCACAACCGCGACTTGGTTTTATTCTTTATGAATGAATATGTATGCACATCTCCAGGTGTCCACATACAGTATGAATAACAAAGGTGAACGTTCATTCACTATTCATGATGAATAATACAATATTCAGGATGCATAATGTATCATTCAGTATGAAAAATACATCATTCAGGGTGAATAATACACGATTCATGAATCGTGTATTATTCACCTTGAATGATGTATTATTCATACTGAATGATACGATATTCATGAAGAATAATACATGAGTGACCCGTGAAGGTGTGGAGACGTGACGCACTCTCTTTCGTTCCTCGGTTCACAATCGAAACTCGATAGGTTCCCGATTCATCTCGATGGGTGTTGGGTTACGGTAATGAAGAACACGATGACTTAGGACGTTGAAGAAAGTGTTGTAGAAGGTGATGTCGAATTACGAACTTACGGTGTCGAGATGTTATAAAGACTTGATGTAAATATTCATAATGAATATAACACATATATGACATTTCACGTAAAACGGTTAAAACAACAAAAAAAAACTATATCGAGATGGATCTTATATCGTAGAGCACGAAATTCTCGTTTTTTTGATGTAATGTGTTTGATTAAAATATTAGTAATTTTTAAGATAATTTATTTTAAACTTTAAGGGAAGTAAACGTTTTTAATTAAAAAAGAAAATAAAAAGTCAAATATGGTAGACGTGAGTTTAAATTATCTTTCTTTTTTACCCCTAATCACCTTAATTAATAATTTCAACTAAAAACTCTATTTAATATGAGTCATTGAATCAATAGAGATGAAAGGGCCAAGATTCGCCTCACGTTACAATTGAATTTGAATTTTCATTTGAACTTTCCTCTCTCTCTCTCTCTCTCTATATATATATATATATATATATATATATATATATATATATATATATATATATATATATATATATATATGGGCAAGTTCAAATGAAAACTCATTTTCATTTGTGAACATGAGGACAAGTCACAACCATTGATCAAGATTTGGAAAATTAATCAATGGTTAAAACTTAATGAAACAAATTAAGAAGTGATTAGGGACAAATCTGGAAAAATTTAAATTAGCGCTTACCATGTTTGACTTTTTATTTTCTTTTTTAATTAAAATTTTTTACCCCCTTAAATTTTAAAATAAATTATCTTAAAAATTACTATTATTTTAATCAAACAAATTACATCAAAACACGAGAATTCCGTGCTCTTCGATATGACATCCATCTTGATATAGTTTTTCTTCATTTTAACCGTTTTTACGTGAAATGTTATGTATGTATTATATTCAGTATGAATATGTATGCACGTTCCCTGATGTCCATATTCATTATGAATAACAAAGGGGAACGTTCATTTACTATTCATAGCGAATAACACAGTATTCAAAATGAATAATACAACATTCAGGATGAATAATACATGAATTCTTGATTCATGTATTATTAAACATGAATCATGTATTATTCATCTTGAATGTTGTATTATTCATTCTGAATGATACATTATTCATGATAAATAATATATGAATGACCCGTGAAGGTGTAAACAAATGACGCACTCTCTTTTGTTTTCCGATTCACAACCGCGACTTGGTTTTATTCTTTATGAATGAATATGTATGCACATCTCCAGGTGTCCACATACAGTATGAATAACAAAGGTGAACGTTCATTCACTATTCATGATGAATAATACAATATTCAGGATGCATAATGTATCATTCAGTATGAAAAATACATCATTCAGGGTGAATAATACACGATTCATGAATCGTGTATTATTCACCTTGAATGATGTATTATTCATACTGAATGATACGATATTCATGAAGAATAATACATGAGTGACCCGTGAAGGTGTGGAGACGTGACGCACTCTCTTTCGTTCCTCGGTTCACAATCGAAACTCGATAGGTTCCCGATTCATCTCGATGGGTGTTGGGTTACGGTAATGAAGAACACGATGACTTAGGACGTTGAAGAAAGTGTTGTAGAAGGTGATGTCGAATTACGAACTTACGGTGTCGAGATGTTATAAAGACTTGATGTAAATATTCATAATGAATATAACACATATATGACATTTCACGTAAAACGGTTAAAACAACAAAAAAAACTATATCGAGATGGATCTCATATCGAAGAGCACGAAATTCTCGTTTTTTTGATGTAATGTGTTTGATTAAAATATTAGTAATTTTTAAGATAATTTATTTTAAACTTTAAGGGAAGTAAACGTTTTTAATTAAAAAAGAAAATAAAAAGTCAAATATGGTAGACGTGAGTTTAAATTATCGTTCTTTTTTACTCCTAATCACCTTAATTAATAATTTCAACTAAAAACTCTATTTAATATGAGTCATTGGATCAATAGAGATGAAAGGGCCAAGATTCGCCTCACGTTACAATTGAATTTGAGTTTTTATTTGAACTTTCCCCCCTCTCTCTCTCTCTCTATATATATATAGGGGCAAGTTCAAATGAAAACTCATTTTCATTTGTGAACATGAGGACAAGTCACAACCATTGATCAAGATTTGGAAAATTAATCAATGGTTAAAACTTAATGAAACAAATTAAGAAGTGATTAGGGTCAAATCTGGAAAAATTTAAATTAGCGCTTACCATGTTTGACTTTTTATTTTCTTTTTTAATTAAAATTTTTTACCCCCTTAAATTTTAAAATAAATTATCTTAAAAATTACTATTATTTTAATCAAACAAATTACATCAAAACACGAGAATTCCGTGCCCTTCGATATGACATCCATCTTGATATAGTTTTTCTTCATTTTAACCGTTTTTACGTGAAATGTTATGTATGTGTTATATTCAGTATGAATATGTATGCACGTTCCCTGATGTCCATATTCATTATGAATAACAAAGGGGAACGTTCATTTACTATTCATAGCGAATAACACAGTATTCAAAATGAATAATACAACATTCAGGATGAATAATACACGAATTCTTGATTCATGTATTATTAAACATGAATCATGTATTATTCACCTTGAATGTTGTATTATTCATCCTGAATGATACAATATTCATGATGAATAATATATGAATGACCCGTGAAGGTGTGAACAAATGACACACTCTCTTTTGTTTTCCGATTCACAATCGAAACTTGGTTTTATTCTTTATGAATATGTATACACATCTCCAAGTGTCCACATTCAGGATGAATTACAAAGGTGAACGTTCGTTCATTCACTATTCATGATGAATAATACAGTATTCAGGATGAATTATATAACATTCAGGATGAATAATAAACGAATTCATAAATCGTGTATTATTCACCCTGAATGATGTATTATTCATACTGAATGATACATTATTCATGAAGAAATAATACATGAGTGACCGTGAAGGTGTGGAGACGTGACGCACTTTCTTTTCTTCTTCAGTTCACAACCGACACTCGATAGGTTCCCGATTCATCTCGATGGGTGTTGGGTTAAGGTAATGAAGAACACGATGTCTTAGGACGTTGAAGAAAGTGTTGTAGAAGGTGATTTCGAGTTACGGACTTACGGTGTCGAGATGTTGTACACACTTGAACGTACATAAATATTCATAATGAATATAACACATATATGACATTTAACGTAAAAACGGTTAAAACAAAAAAAAACTATATCGAGATGGATGTCATATCGAAGAGCATGAAATTCTCGTTTTTTTGATTTAATTTGTTTGATTAAAATATTAGTAATTTTTAAGATAATTTGTTTTAAACTTTAAGGGGGTAAAAGTTTTTAATTAAAAAAGAAAATAAAAAGTCAAACATGGTAGGCGTGTGTTTAAATTATCTTCCCATTTTACCCCTAATCACCTTAATTAATAATTCAATTAAAAACTCTATTTAATATGGGTCATTGGATCAATAGAGATGGAAAGACTAAGGTCCGTCCTCATGTTTACAATTGAAAATGAGTTTTTATTTGAACTTTCATCTCTCTCTCTCTCTCTCTCCCTCTCTCCCTCTCTCTCTCTCTCTCTCTCTCTCTCTCTCTCTATATATATATATATATATATATATATATATATATATAGGGAGAGGTTCAAATGAGAAGTGCAAATAGTTTGAGAAATAGAGAAGTGATCTTGCCATTTATTCCGTCAAGATCGACGGCTTTGACCGAGAAGTAGCGGATAATTCCTCGTGTGGTCTGTGCGTGGTTTACACAAGATAGAGGGGTAGTTTCGTAAAAAATACGCGGGACGAGTTCATATATGAATCTGTGTGATTCATATATGAACCTTTATGTTCATATATGAACCTTTGTAATTCACATATAAACTCTTTTTAACTAATTCATATATGAACTTTTGTGATTCATATATGAATCAGTTAATTTGTTCATATAAGAAGTGGTTAAAAAAATTTCATATATGAATCACAAAGGTTCATATATGAATTAGTTAAAAAAATTCATATATGAATCACAAAGGTTCATATATGAACACAAAGATTCATATATGAATCAGTTAATTGGTTCAACTGATTCATATATGAACCTATAGTTAATTAGTTTTATATATGAAATACAAAGGTTCATATATGAATCACAAGATTCATATTTGAATTAGTTATAAAGAATTCATATGTGAATTACAAAGAATTCATATATGAACGTATAGTTCATATGTGAATCACACAGATTCATATATGAACTTAGCCCTTGTTTTTTGTAAAAGTTACGAAATTGCCCTTCTATTTTTGGAACAGCCGCAACTTTTGACCAGTCAAAGCCGCAACTTTTGACCAATTATAACCGATCTTGACCGAATAAATGGGCAAGATCACTTCTCTATTTCTCAAAATATTTACACTTCTTATTTGAACCTAAGGCTATATATATATATATATATATAGAGGGAGGTTCAGGAGAAAATCTCAAATAAATGAAAAACTAAAGAACACCTTATCGACCGTTTGATTAGATGATCTGATGGATGTGATTAAGGAGACGGTTACAACAATATTAATTCAATTAAAAAACCCCACCCCTCTATTTTTTATTCGAAAAAGACGAAAAATAAACAAATTTCGAACGAAATAAATTACACCAAATAAACGACTATATTTTTCTCGTTAATTTGACATCCATATTGATATACTTTTTCATCCGTTTTTTCGTGGTTTTCTGGTTTTCCATTTATTTAGGGTTTTCCCCTGAACCTGACCCTATATATATATATATATATATATATATATATATATATATATATATATATATATATATATATATATATACACTGCAAGGCATGTGAGCTTCTGAATGCTGTAAGCTACATTAATGATTTGATCTTCATATTATCGTCAATACTCTCTCCCCCACCGTACTAATAAAAAATACAAACAACTTAATTAAAATTTTTTTTAAGAATTAAGGAAGTAGTTGTTTACCAATAATTAATTCTTTTGGCCAATTGATGTGCAGTTGTAAAGATACCATCTCACCAAGGCTATAATTGCTTAAATAATAGGCTCCGTACGGAAATTTTATAAACCTATTTCTGTTTAAATATGATTGGAATAGTATGGTACATGGGAAAGGAAGTTGATGAGGAAAGCCATGTGAGGCTCCACAACTCCAGAAACGTTCCCATGCAATATCTATATATATATACATTCCTCATACCCTTCTTCAGAATACAACTCGTCATTCCATTATTCCAAATCAAATCGCTGCTAGAAATAACTTGGCAATACATTCATCCAAGAACTTTTACATACTTCTTTTTCTCACTCCTGTACAGATATGGGGGGTCTTATTCCGTTACCTTCGCTACTTTCTAATTTGAAATGCTTTAGCAGATCGAGCTCTCTTTCTAATGGAAATTGTCAAAGGGATGTACCAAAAGGTCATCTTGCAGTGTACGTTGGTGAAATCCAGAAGAAGCGGTTTGTTGTCCCAATAAAATACTTGGACCAACCTTTGTTCCAAGTCTTGTTGCGTCACTCGGAGGAAGAATTTGGGTTTGATCACCCAATGGGAGGTCTAACCATTACCTGCAAAGAAGATGAATTTGTCAAGCTCATAGCCTTGTTGAAAGCTTCGTGATTTATTTTCAAGAAATTCAAGTTATCTTCTCCTTAATGTTGTTTATATGTACTATATTCTATACCTCTTGGAAGGATATTCTGCATCCAATATTAGGTTCCTGGCCGAAACCATGTAATTAGCACTACAAAACAAATGACTTTTACTCACAAATTTTACCCAGGGAAATTTCCGTCGGTGTTTACCCACGGATCACCGAGAAAATATAAATCGTTCAGTAGAATACGTTGTTTTTCGAGAAAATACCCATGGATCACCCTGAGAATCCCTGGGTAATCTGTCACTGATTTGTATTACCCACAAAAAAAAATTACCCAACAACTGTTGTGATGGTTTTATGACGAATCACCTTTTAACGACAGATTTTCTACGGAAAAGTTCGTAGTCAAAAGTCTTTTGTGTAGTAGTGTAGTTAATAGAAATCTTTCAAACTACTAAGTTGATTGGGGCATTCCTATTTTAAAAAGATGCATTGAAATGTTTGCTACATTTGACATTATTCCCTTCCAATTGTGGTGATTGCATTTCCTCAATCCCATGAAGTCAAGGATGGACCTATGGCCAAGATTGGATATGCACATGCATAGATCACTACAACCAAATCAAATTTGTAGGATGTCAAATATGTTTAAATGTTCTAATCGGCTCATTTATAGGACTTAAATTTATAGGATAAAGGAATAGTACGATACGTAAATGTGTTACAATAAGTTGATAAGATGTTTTCAAACGTTCTAACATGTTTTTTAGGATACCTGTTAGGACACAGAATGTCCTAATTATAAGATAGTTTTGTAAAGGGGTATTAATTGTTATATGGGCTTGGGTATGGTAATATGGGCTTGGGCTTAATTGTGTAACAAGAGAGTATATATAGAATATGTGTGTGTAATTAGGGTTAGGAGTGTGATCATTGCAATGTAGCGTCACATGTGTTTGTGTGTGTTCTAGAGAGAGATCCATTATTTCTCTAGGTTGCTTTCATCTTAAATAAAACACCATATTCCATTATATATCATCTTGTTACTATCTTCCACATTATATGAATCGTTGCTTGTTTAAATTGGACTAACAATACCTTTGAAATAAACTGTCCTATTAGATTTTTTTTAGGAAACTTTTTTTTCAAAATAATGTAAAATAAAAAAGGCTAATAAGACACTTTATTTCAAAAGTGTATTAAAAAAGTTGTTAGACGCTTAAAAGCATCATATATATCAACTTATTAAAACACATTTACGTCGGAGATACAATTGTTTGATTATATAAACTTAACTCGTACAAAGTAGTATATTATTAATTATGACATTCAAACATATTTGTCATATAAAGACGGTTTTGTTGTAGTGTCTTGAATATCAATTATGATAGTACCCTCACCGAGAATAGAAAATAAAATAGTAGTTTTATTAACGAAGCCTAATGTTAGTTTAAGCCTTAAGGTACTTGTATTGCAAAAAAGGTTCCCGACAAAGACATGAAAATGCACAAGACCCGAACTTGCGTGGTCCAAAACACCCAAAAAAAATATACTAGTACCGTACTTAACGGGTCCAAGGTAAAAAACAATGGTGGATAAGTTAACGACTGTAGGTTCCGTCAGTTAGCATTAACTATCCATAGGTAAATTTCATCTGTTAGTTTTACCAACCTAATTATCGTTGGCGGATTATTGTCATCGATAAGCCATCGGTTATGGCGGTTTCTGACAACTCACCAACGGTTTTTATCGTCGGTGATGTCATACTTTTTGGTGTGCAAGAAGATCACCATCATCTACAATCCTCAATTTCTATGGCCTCTATTTGTGTATTATTGATGTGGGACACATTGTTAGGTCCACTACAAGAAACGGAGGAAATAATGACAGACAAATCCGTAGCTGAAAGTTAAACCCTTGCAAATCCATCGCAAATAAGTCGTAGCTAATCAGCTGGTTACAAATATATTTTTCTACAGATTTAGGGACGAAACTTTATTATTAGCAACGAAACTTTAATACTATCTTCTGATCGATGAGATCTGGAATCAAGTCGCTTGTTACCAACCCTAATCATGTCGGTGTCAAACGGTTACTGTTTTTGCAATAACTAACTAAGAAGCCTTGGTGTTGCGTGATAACGAGATCGCGCTTAAGTTGTAGGGTAAATTTTACAACTAAACATAAGACCAACTATGTTGTGTGGTTTAGAGTGTCGGGTAGTGAAGAAGGCATAAGAGTGGAAGATAGAAGTTGCATGAATGAGGATGCTTAGATGACATGTGGTAAAACCATGTTGGACGAAATACCAAACGAGGTCTTCTAAAAGTGTTCGAAGTTGTGCCTATCATGCTTGTGACAAAACAAATGACTTTTACCTACAAAAATCACCGAGGAAAATTTCCATCGGTGATTACCGATGAATCACACACAAAATACCAATGATTCCGATAGAATCTGATTTCAATAAAATAAATAAATCAGGTCTGGGTAATCTGTCACTGATTTGAGTTTTCCACCAACAACTTCCCACCAACGCTTATGACGGTTTTGAGATGAATCATCCCTTTAGCGACACATTTTCCAGGAAAAATTCTCGTAGGCAAAAGTCATCCATATAGTAGTGGTATAAGTTGAGGAAGGGACGTTTAGGGTGGTTTGGTCACATTCGTAAGAGACATATAGCGGCCAGTAAGGAGGATAGAAAGTTTGACGGTCAAGGGAACGACGAGGAGGGCTGGACCGAGGACAGTATGGGAGGCGCAACTTATCTTATTAAAAGCTCGTGTACACGTAGGACTAGGGCACAAAACTAGGGGTAGTATGTTGATAGAGTAGGTAAGAGGTAGGAGCTTGGAAACGTAGACGATGGGAGATAGGGTTAGTAAGTAAAGACTCATTATGTGAAGTTTCCTTAAAGTGTTTATGTGTTTCTTGTACCTACATCTACTTTGTATAGTTTTGTTTTCTCTTAAACAACCTTCCAAATCAGTATCTATTTTATCTCTATCTCGCGTTGTCACACTTATAACAAGTCAGGGTGTTCACGGAAACAATCATTTTACTCTTTTGGTAGAGGTCACGTTTGAATACATTTTACCCTACTCGGACCCCACCACATATACTTGGTTCGTTTTCTTTGGTTTAACTAAGAAGCCATGGTGTTTCTTTTGCTCATATCATGAATGTTAAGTTAACTAAATGTGTCCAGATCCAGAATAGAAAAAGGAATCCCAAACGAACTATAAGAAAAATGATTAAATGTATAGTGCTGATTTTTCATTGAATAATCTTGGGTAGTTGCTCTTGGATGCATACAAGTAAGGAAGGCCTCCGTTGATGTAAGAGTCTTCACCCCATCCAAGAATCCTTTGGAACAATGAAGATTTTAGAGTGTATTAAATTGCTTGATTTTACTACTCACATATAAGAATTCATCATAATAGTAATTGTATTTGATACAATGATACAAGAGTATCATTTTACTACATGATGCTTATAGAAATGGTATTTGATACAAGAGTATAATGAACTATATCAATAAACTCAGTATATAGGTTTTTAAAACTCTAAGAAAAGGGGCATCCATTAGGCACAAACTCTTGTTGCATGTATGTGGTGACCTATGACACATTTCTTGGTTCCAATATAAAGCGTACAAGTAAGTGAGCATAAATATTTTGAATCATGGCAAAACTTGTTCTAGTCAGATGTTGCATATAGTGTGTAGATGAAATACAATGCAGACATAACGTGATGCGGGCCTTGACATGGAGGATCGGGCCCCATGTTTGGGCTAACAAAAGGGGTCGCGCTTAAATGACCGTAACTTTAGCTACGAGCTCCGTTTCAGACCCACGATCAGTCCATTAGAAGTCTTGAAGGAGACTTACGCATGAGCCTAACCAACTTTTGAACCTTTAAAATGTTGTTTAAGTATGATTTTTTGACGTTTTTGAGGTTTTTTTTGCATTTTTGGTTGGGCTTTTATGTTCAGCCCATGACTCTTTTCAACCCATTTTGTTTTGGCCTTCTTATTTATATGTTGTTTGTGTAATTTGATTGGTCACTTCTTCAATTTAGAAATTTTGATTTTTCACCCAGATTTTGAGTTTACGTGAATTCAAGTTTGAAGCCTAGGGTTTGGTATTCGATGAATCAAGAACACTAGAAGATATTTACGGGTATTTGTTGTTTGATTTATCTGTTGTAACATGTGGTATCAAAGTCGAATTCTTGGTTTTAATGCCTCTAAGGAGACACCCGTAGGTTCATAGGTTCATAGGCTCTAGGTCTATGAACGTAAATTTAAGTAACGTTTTATGGCATAGATGGAGGCATGACTGGATCATGTGGTAGTCCAATTGACCGACCGGATTGTAGCTTTGGTGAATTATAGGGAACGTCATTCTCGAACTCCTCCACAAATGGATGATAATGATTTCGAGAACGTGTTCGGTGAAAATGATGGTTCGTCTTCCGAAGGAGTTCCGAGAAGGTGGGCAAGGCAAGTTCCAGAAACTTATAAGAGGTGTTGGGAGGCCGAAATAAGAATCGATATCCTAGAATTGGATGGGGATAGTTTAAATCCAGAAAGGTTCATAATTTGGTTGGATACTACGGAGGAAGTGTTTGAATTCAAAGAGATTCCCGAGAACAAACAAGTAGTCCTAATTGCTACTAGAATTGTGGGAGAGCCTATGCATGGTGGCAACAACTGAAACAAACCAGAAGCAGGCTAGGGAAATCAAAGATCGTGACGTCGGAGAAGATGAAGAAGTATTTGTGGTCTAACTTTTTCCCCCATAATTTCCAACGATTGATCTATGTTTGGATTGTAGAATCGAAAAGGCAAATCGTCTGATGATTATACAACTGAGTTTCATCAGCTGATCACTCGTAATGATATCCAAGAGTCGTGGTATCAACATGTTGCTCAATATATTGGAGTTTTGAGGGTCCATATTATGAATTGTGTGAACATGTTTGATCTGATAACGATTTCTGAGGCATATCGACACGCTTTGGCTTTCGAGATATAGAAGAACCGGGTAGGTGGTTCATATTCGTCTGCGAATACGGGAGGTAGTTCTAGTTCTAATAATGGTTTGCCCAGTCTTGGACCTAATCAGAAGAAATCGAAAAAATCGGTAGGTAGCAATATTGGCCCAACTCTTAAAGTGTCGATAACAGTGGTTTAAAATGCTTCAATTGCAAGAGCTGGGCCATAGGCATTCGGAGTGTAAAAGGATTGGAAAAAGGAACCGGTGAGTGGAAAGAGAAAGATGGTAAAGGTGATTATCAAGACTATCCTTTGTATGACATTGGAGCTCTTGTTTTACACCAAAAGGTCACCGACGATGAGCGGCTTAAGCACAACAATTTTCAATCTATGTGTACCGTTTTGGGAAAGGTTTGTACCTTTATTTTTGATTTGGGCAGTTGTGATAATTTGATCTATAAAGAGGCCATTTGAAAGCTTTCCTTGAAAACAAAAAATCACCCTAAACCGTACAAGCTCCAATGGCTTAAGAAAGGCAGTGGGGTAACAGTCTCTAAACGAGCCCCTGTTCCTTTTTGTGTTGGTACCAAGTATAAGGATGATATATGGTGTGACATAGTTGCTATGGATGCTTTTCAGTTATCGTTGGGTAGACCTTTGGAGTATGATCACAACGTAGATCATAACGGTTGAGCCAATACTTACAGTTTCTAATTTGGTGGTGCTAAAATAAGTCTTGTGCCTAGAAAGTGAAAAGAGTTAGCAACCAAGCCTTCAAGTACTCTCTTGACTCTTGCTCAGCTTGAAGATCAATTGGGAGATGCAGAAAATGTTTTTATGTTGATAGGAAAGGAAGTGTGTGATCCCAGAACAAGTAATCAATCCATTAATCCAATCAGATGACCATCCATATATATTAATCAATGATCAATTCACCAAGTACACAATGAAGAATGTAGAGTGTGTGTGTACTTTAGTGTGTAAGGAATGGATGACCTAAATGAAATCTACACAAAAGTTACCTTATATACTTGGTAACATTACAATTACAAAATTAGTCCCTCTACATGGTACAACATGGTAATTAAGGCACTAACATTCTCCCCCTTTGTACCATTGTAGAGGCAAAGAGTTTAAGCATCCACCGAGGTCAAGTACTTCTTCCGAATCCCGAAGATGATCTCGAACCTTCATAGTGCATTTCGGTACTCCTTCCGGTATGTAATGGCGTCCAGGGCTTGCTTGATCAGCTCCTTCTCCTTGTCTTTCAGCTTCACTTCCCCGCTTGCATCCAGACGCAGTCTACTCTCAAGGTGGATCTGAATGTACTTGAACGTACCATCACTGAACTTGTTTGCTTCACAGATTCTAAAAAAATCTCTTCTTTGAGGCTTGATTACCCCAAGCTCAGGTTTCTTCAGAACGGTATAAGCAGGAATACCTTGAATGTCAGACAGACGCGGGTTCGGTGCTCTTAGGTTTACTCGGGCTTGGTGTGACTCCAAGGCCATTTGGAAATCCGTAAGATAAGAAAATTTCAAGATATTACGCATGAACCTCTTGACACTATCATATGCAGAAGACCATTCAATCTTATTTTGAGGAGCTCGTGCCAAGATATCATACAAACTGAAGAAGTCGTCAAGCTTTAGACTCTTGAAATCTGCTTCTGAAAAGACGTGTACGGAGCTATCGGATCTTTGTACAGTGAATTGCGGGTACCAGACTTTGAAAAGCTTGCAGGAATCTATGTTCAGCACATTCATGATAGTTTTGTCTGACCTCACCACATTTGTGTTCAGACATTCATTGCCCATGACATGTAGAAATTCAATCCTGCGCATTGATGGCCAGTCTTCAACTCCGTATACCTTTGCTATATCGATCCTCTGGACATCCCTAACAAACAAATCTTTCCTTATGCTCTCCTGATAAGGAATCAGAATCCTAACTCGTTCACCTGTAGCCACATACCTTGGCTCGGCATCTATAACCTCCTGATAAATTTCCAGTTCAGCTTGGAGTACAGGATCCCTGATTATGCCATCGGCTTGCACTTGAATTCCCGGAGCATTCTCTTGTACCACTGGAGCCGGAGGAGCGGAAGTACTTGTACTTTGATCAATTGGCATTTGTGGTTGAGTAGTATCATCTGGAGTTTCGTTGTCGGAATCGAAAGCAGCCATAATAATCTCGGTGATGTCGAATAAGTCTTCTAATTCCTCTTTGATCTGGACGGTCGTTTTCTCAGGTTCTTCCTCAGAATCAATGTAAATGTAATCAACGATCATAGAATCCGCCATCCTTTCTTCAGCTGTTATATTATCAACAACCGGAGGCTTTTCAACCCCAGTTATGACATCAGCTAGAACTTCAGTGTCATCTACTTGGATCATATCAGTATTCGTTCCACCGGTCCCCGTTTCCCTTTCACTAGCTGGATGATCTGATCCCCCAACATTTTCAGTAGCCGCACCACTGGACTCACCAACCCTTGTTCTCTTTTCCCCCTCATGTTGATCAGGATCATCCTGATCATCATGTCTTCGTTTATGTGAGGGTTGAGCTTGAATCCCACGCTTCTCTTCGACAGCCTTAAGCCTTTCAGTGATGGAGGTGAATCCTGCCATCACGGCATCCGTCATGTCTTTCATTGAATCAGTTAGACGTGGAAGTCGTTGCTAGAAGGTGGTTGGGTTGGCGTTTGGGTTTGAGGTTGGGTATGTTGTCGGAGTAATCCAACAAGGTCAACTTCTTCAGCCATACTAGAGTCGCCTTTGGCTAAGAGTCGGGCTAACAGCTCTGATTTGAGCTGTTCGTCTGGTATTTGGTGTAACATAACTGGTGGTGGTTGTTGTGGGTCTGATTGAGCGCTTGATGGTTGATCCTGAGGAGTTGACGACGATTCAGCAATTCCTTTTCCTTTGATTGCCCTTTTAACTTTGGCAGATAAGTCATCAACAATCTTCCGTAACTGGTCAGTGTGTTGCTTGTAGGTCGTATCGATCGATGCAAGTGAAGCTCTCAAACCCTCCAGAGTGATGTAATGCGGATAAGGACCAAGGTTTTGAGCGACCTGTTGCACAGTTAAGGATGGGAAAATATATCTAACACCCGAACCACATAGGTTTTCGGTTATCGTGGTAGTTGTAGCAACTACACGGCCTGTGTTCAAAGCTGGCGTGGTGTTAGCAATGACAGGACTTCCACCCCGTCCTCGTGGGGCACCAACAAATGGCGGCCGCACTCGGGGTGTTCCAATTGGGGCACGAAAGCCCACAACTTGGTGTGATACCGACGTGCGTGGCCTAGGAAAAGATGTATGTCCAAAAAGTTCTAGACTCGACGTGCTCGGAATAAAGGACGGTGGCCGGGGCAGAAGCCTACCTTGTTCAATATCAGTAGACACCGAGTGTGTAGCCGATAGCATTTGAGCTTTATCCCCTGTGGAAAATGAAACATCGACAAATTGAGATGCTGACGAGTGGCTTAGAGGGGTTTTGTTTTGCATGGCTGGGTCCACCATGGCTTGTTCAATACGCAACGACGACGTACGCTCGTTGGTAGAAGATGTGGCTACCCGACTTCGATCGGTTTGGGGAGAGTCAGTAGTTAATACTTTATCCGACTCTATCTCTTTCTCTCCCATTTCTTTTCTCTCCACATCACTTCTCACAGTTATATTTTCTACTATAACTCCCTCTTCCCGCCTTATGTCATCAAAATCACCGGAGGGTCCGAAGTTCCAGGCGGAATCAGCTTCGGAACCCTCAATGTGTCGACTCCGACCGATGTGTCTCGGAATAAGATCCGCATCAGGGTCATGATCAGGATCAGAGTCGGAATCATCATCAGCTCGTTGGGGTTGGTCAGATACTTCATCGTCGGATGACGAAGCATCGGGATCAAAATCTGGGTCATCATCTGAATCCATCGACAAGTCGTCGAGGATAGGAATTCGTACAGTTTTGGTTGTGGATGCCTGACCAGCAGTCCTCGCCACCCCACCCACTCTCTTTCTTAAAGTACGCCTCACCTCTCTCCGTTCAGGAACCCCAAGTTCCTGAACCTGCTCGACATGTAAACCATCACCGCCTAGTGGGATAGCACCATGGGGAGGTCCCTCCGGTTCTGGTTGGACCATTAGTGCATTAGCTATTCTATATTGCCTAACTACCTCAGACTGCTGGTCGGCATAGGCAAGTACAGGCTCTGGAATCACGGCAATGTGGACGAAGTCATCATGATCTGGCATCTTAAGATAGTGCATCCACTGTGTCGGTCCTTGTACCGCATTTGGGCGTCTAGGAATTTCGTGGTTGCCCTCCATGATTTGGTGAATGATGATCTGGAAGAACTGTTGATATGGCACGAAGTGTCGGTTTTTTCTCGGGCGTGCTTTGTCTTCGACCAGTTCTTGTAGCTCGTTCCAGAGTAGAATAGCATAATCTATGTTACGGTTGAAGGCGAAGGCGTGGAACATCCGAAGAGTTGCTAGGTTACATTTGTCAAGGCCGGTATGTTTTGACGTCATGCAGCGGTTGAAGATTGAGCATAGGGTGTACCAGACTGGTGGTAGATGTTTTCTTTGGAATCTAGATGTGCCGGCTAGGATAGGGTTCTGTAGGTCTTGGTATCCTAAGCTTTGGATGTCCGTGTACAGTTGGGCTTCGGGAACCATGTCCTCAAAATTTGGGTTAAATGGGAGGTCTAAGGCAAGACGGAGTCGCTTGAGTGTAAGTTGAACATCGAAATGATTCACTCGGGCAGAAAAATATGGACCCCGTCGGTGTGTAGGATGATATCGTAGTGTGTGCCAAAATTGTTGTAAGTATACGAGGGGCACAGTGACTACCTTCGTGAGCGACATTGAGGTCTAGATGGTGATTGTTGTCGAGGAATGAAAAGTGGAGACTACTCGGTAGTAGCTCTGTATCTAGATCACGAGCGTTGACTGATGGATGCGACGACCGGTGCGACGGTATGACGGTGTTCTCGTCAGATGAATGGCCGTCATTATGAGCCATCTGAACAGTGAGATCAGGTAATATAGGGCTTAGAATGAGTAATGCTGATTTTTTTAAGGCAATAAAATAACCTAAGGCATGGAACTATCGCACCAAACACATATTTATTGTCGCAACAGACTGGTTATCGCAATGAAGGAATTTGTGAGGAAAAGTTATCGCAAGGAGCAGGTTGCGATAAAAGGTTATCGCAACAAGTGAGTTGCAATAGTTATGCGTTTCAGTGGCTTGCGATAGTTTTGAACTTGAAGAACATGTAAGGCTGCGATAGATATGAACTCATGAACACCTAAGGCTGCGACAACATAGAACACAGAAATATCCTAAGTGTTTAAGGATGAGATTCGAGTTTTTCGCACATAATCAATTTATTCCTACTCTACTAGTGTCGCAAGTCACACAGAAGTAAACCCTATCAGTTCTAATAACCAATAATCAAACACAGAACCTTTTTCTAAGCAAAATATGAAGAAACCCTAAAAATCGATGATAACACAAGATTCAACGAATAAAGATGAATATCAAACTGTAATCGTTACCTCGATGAAGATCTGAATGGAATGCAATCAACGAAAAGATCCAAAAAAACACTTTGAGAATCACGAGTCCAAGCAGCAGTTCGAGAGAGAGAGAGTTGAGAGAAGTTTGAGAGTTTGAAAGTTGAGATAATAAATTCAAACTCCTCTATTTAAAGGCTTGAGATAAAGTGACATGTGGCACAAGATCATTGGTCCAAAGGTTTGACCCCACAGTGTCAGTTTATCGCAAGTATAAGGTTGCGATAAGCTTAGACGTTATCGCAATGAACAGGTTGCGACAACATGTTCGATATTATCGCAACTGTTCACATATGTTTTTATCGCAATGCATGGTTGCGAGGAAACTTCTTTTCGCAATCAATGTGTTGCGATAAAGAAACACTTAATTTTAATCGGAACAGAGGGTTGCGATAAACTACTGTTCATCAGTTTATCGTAAGTAGAGGGTTGCGATATCAGTAACACTTGGACATTTTTCAGATAAAATTTTAAAAAGATTTTATCACATTGGAAGATGTCCAACTTCCAATTGATTCAGCACTCAAGGTTTTAAACACAGTTTTCACTCCTTCTTAAATGATGCATAGATTTGAAAAATTGTTTTCATCATTTAAGAGTTAGTGTTTACAACAAGTCAGAATACTTACCTTGTCTTCTCGGAAGCAACAGTCACAATGTATCTACACTTACATGATCTAGCAGTTATGCACACTCCCCCTAAATTTGTGCATAAGATCTGTACTAAAACTCCCCCTGAAACCATGAACATACCTTTGTGTAGATACACGTATCATCACAAATCATAGATAAGACAATTAAAATAAGAGAAAGAAAGAACAAGTTGAAGAAATATTTGTAATACATCTAAGATATGAAAATTTAAATAACATATATTGAGAACAGAATATGATGAAAATTTGAGTGTATCAATCTAGAGACGATGTCTAGATTTAGATACAAATATTTCCATCTATTATATGATCAATATATGGAAGTTAAACTTTCATATTCAGCATGCCGAGCTTGGATACTAGAAAATTGAAACGTTTTTCATCCAAGGATTTGGTAAAGAGATCGGCAAGCTGATACTCAGTTGTAACAAAATACAATTCAACACTTCCTTTCTCAACATGATCTTTTATGAAATAATACCTTATGTCAATGTGTTTGGTTTTGGTGTGCTAGACAAGGTTAGCAGATATGGCAATAGCACTGTTACTGTCGCAGTAAATGGGGATTTTCTCGTATTTAAACCCAAAGTCCATGAGTTGGGTCTTCATCCAAAGGACTTGGGAACAACAGCTCGCCGCGGCAACATATTCTGCTTCCGCGGTTGATGTTGAAACAGAATTCTGCTTCTTGGACGACCAACTCATGAGCTTGTCTCGCAAAAACTGGACGTGTCCAGAAGTGCAATTTCTATCCAGCATGCTTCCTCCGTGATCCGCATTTGAATATGCAGTGAGTTTGAATCCGGTTCCCTTGGGATACAACAGTCCTAGGTACGGAGTGCCTTTCAAATACCGAAATATTCTTTTGACGGCGCCGAGGTGTGACTCTTTGGGTTTGGCCTGAAATCTAGCACAGAGACAAGTTGAAAACATTATATCTGGACGACTAGCGGTTAGGTACATTAGAGACCCAATCATTCCTCTATAATTCTTTACATCGACATCAATACCGTCTGGATCTGGACCTATGTTAGATCCTGGAGCCATAGGCGTACCGATCGACGTACAGTTTTCCATCTTGAATTTCTTCAAGATGTCAAACACATACTTCGACTGGTTGATGAAGATACCCGTAGAGAATTGTTTAACTTGTAATCCGAGAAAGAAATTAATCTCCCCCATCATACTCATTTGGAATTGAGTCATCATAATGCCAGAAAACAAGTACAAAGTCCAGGGTTAGTCGAACCAAAAATAATACCGTCAACATAAATCTGAACTAAAAGAATATCACCTTCCTCGCGCAGAGTAAATAGAGTTGTGTCGATTTTACCTTTCACAAAGCCAGATTTTAGTAGAAAGGTTGATAAGACTTAATACCAGGCACGGGGGGCTTGTTTGAAACCGTAGAGGGCTTTGTCAAGAATGTATACGTGGTTTGGGTAGTCTTTGTCCACAAAGCCTTCCGGTTGAGACACATACACTTCCTCCTTAAGGACACCGTTCAATAAAGCGGTCTTCACATCCATTTGATAGATGGTGAAGTTCTTGAAGGCGGCATAAGAAAGGAACATCCGAATTGCCTCAAGACGAGCAACCGGTGCGTACATCTCGTTATAATCTATCCCCTCCTATTGCCTATACCCTTTCGCTACCAATCTAGCTTTGTTTCGCACAATTATTCCGTCTTCGTCTTTCTTGTTCTTTAGGACCCACTTGGTACCGATAACTGTCTTACCTTTGGGTCGCGGAACTAACCTCCACACATTTAGAGTTTCAAACTGATTCAACTCTTCTTGCATTGCAAACAACCAGTCAGGGTCTTCTAAGGCTTGTTGAACTGTTGAGGGCTCCACTTGACTTAAGAAGAGTGCAAATAAAACTTCATTTGCGGATGTAGATCTTGTCTTCACTGGTTCAGAAATATCACCAATCACCTGATCAATTGGGCGACTGCGTGTCCACTTTGTGGAGTGTGGATGGAGAGATATAGTATCTACATTGGGGTCTACAAGGATAGGTTCTTTATCGAAGTTCAACTCGATCGTCAGCGTCGGTTCCAGTTGTGAGGCGGGTTGCTTGTCAGAATTGACAAGCGGCAGCTTCGGTAGATTTGTCAGGATTGTTGTTATTACCCTGATCACTGACATTCGAAGTTGTCCCAGATGAAGAAGCACCACTTGTAGATGCATGTTGTATTGCTTGTGTAGATACCATAGTCGTGTTCCTTGGAGAAGTTGCAGGAGTAGTTGCACCAGTATTTGATGAAGTCAGCACCGGCGAAGGGCCTGACATAGTAGCTTGCACGGATGGTGTTTCAACTTGATTCATGTTATTGACAGATGAAGAGGGTTTATCATTACCAAAATAATCATCATAGAAATGTTCAAACAATAAATCAAGTTCGTTAGGATTAGAATTAGAAGTGGAAGCTTGATCCTTGTTTGAAGATCTAGTCATCATTGGACGAATTTGTCTAGATGCTAGTATTTCGAAGATCGTGGGTTCTGTACTGTTTTGCACATAATCCATGTCTTCAGATTCGTCGAACTTGACATTTATACTTTCCATCACAGTTATGGATGACTTGAGGTAGACTCTGTATGCTTTAGATGTGAGCGAGTATCCGATAAAGACGCCCTCAATACCCTTATGACTGAATTTGTTCAAGTTGTCCTTATCGTTCAGCACGATACACCTGCATCAAAAAACACAAAAGTAGTATTTTGACAGGTTTTCTATTGTTAATCAATTCATATGGAGTCTTGCCAAACCGTCGATGTATAATTGAACGGTTTTGTGTATAGCACGCCGTCGCAACAGCTTCAACCCACAGAAACAGAGGTAGATCAACATAAGACAGCATAGTTCTGGCCGCTTCAACGAGTGTATGGTTTCGTCTTTCAACGACTCCGTTCTGCTGAGGTGTTCTGGTCGCAGAATATTGATGAGTTATTCCTAATGACTTAAAGAAGTCATCAATAGTCTTGTTTTTAAACTCTGTCCCGTTATCTGATCTGACGGTCTGGACTGATTGTTTATGATTCACTTGAAGCTGTTTGATTAATGAGATGATCAAGTCAGGTGTTTCATCTTTTGAGCGTAGAAACTTGACCTATGTGTATCTCGAATAATCATCGACAACAACTAACACGTAACGTTTGGCACTAATACTCTGAGACTTCATCGGATCACAGAAATCCATATGAAGGATTTCCAAAGCTTTGTTTGTGCTGGGCTCGGGTTTCGGTGGATGAGGAGCTCGTTTCATCTTCCCCTTCTCACAAACGGTACAGAAATTGTCTTTCTCAAATTTTAGACTGGTAGACCTATGACTAAATCACCCAACGTTAACTTTTGAATGTAACAGAAGTTGAGATGAGATAGTCGTCTATTCCATAACCAGCTTTTCTCTAAAGACGCTTTAGACATCAGACATACGTCGTTCTTAGGCTTGAGTGTTGATAGGTCAATAGTGTACAGACTGGACTTCCTAGAACCAACAAGAAGCTCATCTCCTCCGTCGGTAAGAACTGCACAACGGGTATTCTTGAAATGGATTTCTAGGTCTTTATCACAAAATTGACCTATACTAAACAAGTTGTGTCCTAAGCCCTCGACGTAATTGACTTTTGTAATCCTCACATTATCCTTGACAATATCTCCGTAACCCAATATTGGAGAATATTGATCGTTTCCAAACTTAACTCTGCCACAATCCTTTTCCACAAAATTAGTTAGCAGCTCCTTTCTTCCAGTCATGTGCTTTGAGCAGCCTGAATCTAAGTACCAGACATGACTGGGCTGCAAAATGGAAATTAGACGGTTTTAGGTACCCATTTCCAAATGGGTCCTTTCTGATTAGTAGGTTTGAACTTGACATTATGTTTTCTATAACCGGTTTTAAAGTAATTATTTGAATAAAACCAACGGTTATAATCAGATTTGCAGATAAAATCATCCACACCACAAGAAGAGCAACAAATTTGATCACGTGCCAAATTAATCAGTTGTCGCATTGAATAAACCTTGTAAGGAACTACAAGTTTTCGTCTATTGCCAACATCATAATTAATAACATTTGAAACAAAATTGTTTTTCCTGGAATTTAAAACAGCGTGGGATGATTTGATTTGGGCCACATCTTGTGTGGACTGATTTATTCTCCACTCAAGGCGCGTGTTGTTTCGCAAATTATGATCTGAAACACCAGAAAAATAGGAGTTGTAAGCTTTTGAATTCTGAGCTTGAAAAGAATTAACATGCTTCTTTCTTTTTGTTTTTCTTTTCTTTTTCTGTAATGATTGTTTGGATTTAGATTTAGAATAATAATCATTAGCAGAAATTTTCTCAGCTGATTTTGAAGATTCCCTTTTCAAGATAATCTTTTCAGGTTTCTCTTCTTTTATTAGAAAGTCAGTATGATCTGGAAGTTTGGCACTAAAGTCAAACTGAACGGCTGTTTCTTTCACTGCTCTACCTTTCCCATCACAATGAATCTCAGTTTCACATTCAGACTCACTATCCATTGAATTGGGAAAGATACCATAAGACTTAGGAAAAAGAAAATCATTATATTCTTTTTGAAAGACTTTATCTTCTTCCGTGGGACGACATATTTCAGGAGCAACATTAACAAATTGATTTTCCAAATCCCAAGATTCAGAATCATCTTGGTCATCAACTGTTAAACCCTTAAAACAGTATTTCCCATGAAAGCTTTGCATGAGGAAACATCTGAATCTGAAGAATGCTTTTCTTTTGAAACGTTTTCTTTAGATATTTCCACAAGTTTTGTTTTCATTTCTTTCAAACTTTCAGAAAACACTGTGATCATAACTTCCTTTTCGATCTCGAAAGCAAGTTTCTCGTCATTTCCGACTTCTTGAATAGTACTTTCAAACTTGCTTTCGAGGTCCATGAGTTTCTGTTCAAGAACCATTGGTGGAAAGTACCTTTGACCTTCCAAATTTGGTTTTTCATTAATATCCTTTTGAGGATTTTCCATTTCCTCTGGTTCTTAACAATATAACTCTCAAAGTAATCATTTGGCAAGGTTCTTTCGTTTTCTAATGACTTTGCATTATCAGGACCACACCAAAAAGGAAGTTGCATTTTAACAGTGGTTTTTCTTTTTATTTCTTCCTCAGCCTCATAGTCTTCAGCATCCATTTTAAGCCATTTGATTTGATAGCTAGGATGTGATGCAAGCATAAACCAATCAAATTTATAAAGAGTGGGAGTTTTTATTAAGGCATTCCGCAGGTACTGTGGATTGTTATACCCGATACCCCACTTTGAATTGAAATACCTGAACTTGCTTGGCTTATTCATGTGAATTGTTTGTTCAGTTTGGCCTGCTTTATATAATTTTTCTTCCAGACCATTGACATTTTCACTCAGCTCATTATTCCTATCTTTATAAGCATGTAAAAGGTTTTCAAACTCACTATTCTTGGTTTTCGAACTCATTAATTTTTCTGATAGTTCAGATATTCGACTTTGAAAATACGCATGACCAATATCGAACTCAGTCTTTTTCTTTTCCAATTCTTTAATTTGACTGTCTTGTTCTATTAGTCTTTTCTTTTGAGTGGAAATTATTTCATCTGCTCTTTTCTGGTCATTTGTTAGTTCTTCTAACTTCTTTGTCAAATATGCTTGTTAAGTAAAAAATTGATTATAGAGATCGGAATGTACCTCATTTGAAGTAGACTCTGACCCTTCATCATCGGTGTTTTTGGTCATGAAGCACATCTTGGTCTGAGCCGCTGTCTCATCGTCTGCTTCATCATCAGTCTGATCAAGCCAGTATCCCTCTTCGACCAACAAAGCTATCCCCGATTCCTTCTGTTCAGCAAGCATCAACTTGTTCTTGTAGTAAGTGGAATCTCTGACTTTCGGCTTCCAACATTCCTTAGAGAAGTGACCAGTCTTCCCACAGTTGTAGCACTTCGGTGCTTCATCCTTTTTCTCAAATACCTTCTTCTCATCTGTTCTCTTATCATCTCTCTTATACTCAGCCCTCTTGTCATCAAACTTCTTGTTCGATTCAACATGTGCTTTGTGCTCGAAATTCTTAGATACAGACGCATACCTTTGACTGTTAGAACTGGGGATTTTCCCAAACTGTCTTTGAAAAGATCTAGTAAGAAGTATCATAGATTGCTTCATACTTTCAACGTCATCTATCCCATCTGCTTCATTCTGTTCCTCATCAGACTGATTACCCACATTCTTTGAGTATTTCTTGATGGTTTTGTTAGACATTAAAGCAAGTGGATCTAACTCTTCTTCCTTAACCTCTCTTTTCTCTTCCTTCTTCTCTTTCTTATTTTTCTTAACTCTCTTTTCATCAGCATCTTCCTCATCCTGTTTTAAGGTTTCATACATCTCTTGTAGAGGCAAATCAGCTAACTTAGCATTCTGTTTCATTCGGTGAGCATACTTCTTCCATTCCGGTTAAATAACACTCAGGAATTTCACATTGTGCTCAATTATTGATTTGTCTATCTTGTACCTATTCAGCTCATTCAAAATAGTAGTGAAACGGTCATAAGCAGAATCAAGTGCCTCCCCTTCCTTTTGTTTAAAGTTTTTATACAAGTTGATGGCATTGGAAATTCTCATCTGGTTCTCCACTTCAGATCCTTGATACAGCTTAATCAACTCATCAAGCATAGCCTTCCCAGAATAGTTTTTGCCATCTATCTTTTGATAAATATTGTTGGTCAAGACTTGAATAACTAGGGACTTTGCCATTTTGTCTCCATAATTATTTTTCTTTTGTTCAGGATCATAATGTAATGGTATAACATCAACCCACTCTGGAATTGGATCACCATCAGTAGCCATTCCTCTTCTTCTTTGTTTCTCCATAGGACCATTCTCAAGTGAATTAGTAATATATTCCCCATTCTCTTGTCACTCAACATAATCCATGAATCTGTCTTTCCATATCTTAAATTCCTTAAGAAAAAGAACAGGTGGTTTGTCCTTTGACCCCATAGTCAAGATGTCTCTCGCAGTCATATATAGATTACTTGTTTTACGATCGTTAAGTACCCCTTAGATTTGATTAGAAAAAAATGATTCACACTGTCTTGTCTCAACCCACTATTTGTCTCAACCCACTTCTTCTCGCAACACACGTCTTGTCGCAACTCAATTCTTGTCTCAACTCCCTTCTTGTCGCAACAAAAATCTTGTCTCAACCAATAAGTTGCGAAAAAGCCAAAACCTTATCGCAACAAATAGGCTGCGATACAAACCAAAAAGATTCTTATCGCAACAGAGGGTTGCGATACGTACTGTTCACAATGAGGTAGGTTGCGATAGTTGAGTCTTGTCGCAACAGGTAGTTGCGATATGCTACTGTTCTCTTTGAAAAATTGCGATTATAACGGCTTGTCGCAACTGAGGGTTGCGATACAATACTGTTCACTTCTTGTGAGTTGCGATAGTTATGAATACTCAAGAACACCGAGAGTTGCGAAAGTTATGAGTATTCAAATGATCTTAAGTCAATTCTTCAAAAATGATCCAATTACTCTGAAAGTTGGTACGCAGGTTCGCAACTATATTCTGGACAACTTTAATTCTTCAAGTTTTGTCAAAAAACCACTAGAACAGTGATTCTCAATCTAAAACAGTCGGTTTCCTCAAAAAATTCGAAAATACAAGTTTTGCACAAATTGAGCCTAATTCTGGTGTAATTGCGGAATAAAAACACACAGAGATGAACAGCAAACACTTCTAGTCCAATTCTAGTTCATTTGAAGCACTCAAATGGCTAAAATCGAATAGAAATGAATGAAAAATGAAGAACACTCAAAATTTGCTAAAACCTTCAAAATACTAATCTGATCTAAGTGATATACTATGCTCTGATACCAATTGTGATCCCAGAACAAGTAATCAATCCATTAATCCAATCAGATGACCATCCATATATATTAATTAATGATCAATTCACCAAGTACACAATGAAGAATGTAGAGAAAATGTAGAGTGTGTGTGTACTTGAGTGTGTAAGGAATGGATGACCTAAATGAAATCTACACAAAAGTTACCTTATATACTTGGTAACATTACAATTACAAAATTAGTCCCTCTACATGGTACAACATGGTAATTAAGGCACTAACAAAGTGTCTCGAGAGGTTGAAATTCCAGAGTTATGGTTCCTCTACTTGTGGAATTTGGTGATGTTAGGAGAGTTGCCTAATGGTTTGTCCCCTTTGTGTGATATCCAACACCATGTCGATTTGGAGTCCGACCTAGTTGCCTAATAGGACATATTACAGTATGAGTCCTAAGGAACATGAGGAGTTGCGTCAATAGGTTGAGGAGTTGGTTTCTAAGGGGCAGGTCCATGAGAGCGTGAGCCTTGTGTCGTTCATGCTCTATTGACTCATGGAGTCGTGTTTATGAGTTGATAGTCGCGCCATCAACAAAATCACAGTATGGTACATATTTCCTATCCTTCGATTGTTGTAAGGTCTTTAGTCACTTTTTCCCATAATACATCACCCCAAAAAAGCTGTTTAATTATGATTTTTGGACTTATTGTGTTTTTTTTTTTTTTGCATTTTTCGTTAGGCTTTTATGTTCAGCCCATGACCCTTTTTAGGCCCATTTTGTTTTGGCGTTCTTAATTATATGTTGTTTGTGTCATTTGGATGGTCACTTCTTCAATTTAGAAATTTTGATTTTTCTCCCAGATTTTGAGTTCACATGAATTCAAGTTTGAAGACTAGGGTTCGGTATTCGAGGAATCATTGAACTCTAGAAGAAATTATCCACGGAGTATTCATTGAAGCAACGTGAGTAATTTTCATTTGATTTATCCGCTGCATCATAACGTTAATATGAAATTTTCTTTCGTCGTTTGTACATATTTAACATACATATGTATATATATATATCTTGGTGGAAAAGCAGGGAGTAAGTATGGATACAATAATCATGTGGTACTCGATACCCCTCTTCTTCCCCTCACCTTCCCAGCCGTTTCCCTCATCCGACAAACACCCTTACCCTCAACCATACCTTACAAATGCAGCAAATTACTCGTATCATTGAAAATACCCTGGAAATACAAATATCATTGTTTCAAAAGATCTTGTACTCATTTTAGAGAACTCATATCCATAGAACATAATCATGAGTTCAATATGACTTGCTGAAACATTACAGTTGCCATTTTCAATATGACTTGCTGAAAACCTATCCAAATGATGATTTCAAATTTATTATTTTATTAGCAGACCCATAAACAACACCAAGAGGGTGAACTTTTTGTTAGTTGTCTATTAAGACATCAATGGTAACCCAAATGTGAAGCCCAAATGTGGGATTCAAACCCACACCTCTATTGGCTCTACAACTACTTGCCAAGCTTGTTTTGTTATTAATTTATTTTTTATCTCATTCCAAGAACTTAATTAACTTCTTGCCAAGCAGGATTAGTGACCAGCTTTGGTACAAGTTTATGAGTATCAGATTTTGACTTAATCAACTTAATTAAGACTCTCTAATAATTTACGTCATCATTAATGGAAAACAGAATAGTTCGATTTTTTTGGATACTATGCAAAGAAAGTCAAAGTGGTTGATTGTAAATTAAATCAATACACTTCAAATATAGTATCCAGAAAGAAATGAGCCACTCTTCATCCTTGCATGTGAGCTTCTGAATGCTGACTTCTGGAGTTTCATAACTAAGACAGTGAGGGTCATGGCCTCCCATGCATTTTTTTCAGAAGGCTAAAAATCATAAAAGTCCAATTGTATAGTTCTTTTTATTAGATTTCCATACAGATCCATAATGCCATTTTTCAACTACAGATTACGATGTCTATGTACGTTCCACCTTGTTTACGAAAAGAGTCCATACACTACAAAACAGCAGGACGGACAGATCCACCGGTAACGAGGATTACGGACGGAAATAAACTGTCGTAGAAAGGCTCGCCGATAAACAGATCCACAGGTAGCATTCGCCGCTGATTTTTTCACACTTTAATTAAAATTAGTCAATTAAATCGTTAATTGAAATCAATGGTGGAAATGACTGCGGCCGGTAATCCACCACAATTACTTAATTACAGACGGTTTTTTTTTTTGTTTTTTTAAATGATTTAATAATAATTTAGTGTACTACTTGTATTTATTACCAATATTCAAACAGAGATATATGTTCAGATTCAATATTAGAATGAATCATACATATTTATTATTTTCCAAAATCAAAATGTACAAAAAGAAAAATTGTTTTTAATCACAACAACGTATGTACAGAACTTTTTCTCTTGACGGAGGAAGTACAAGTGAACGGATACTTAATTCTCTTGCTCAATTTGATGTATATAATTGCATCTATATCCGAGTTATACTCGTCTATTTGGATTTATTTCTATTTAAAATATGGTTTAAATAAATATAGTACATTCTTGGAAATGATGTTGATGAGGAACCCATGTGAGGTTCCACCGTTCCAGACAAGTTGCCAAGCAAGCTATAAATACATGCTCAAACCCTTGTCAAATTACAAGTATCTCATTTCTATTACATTCATAGATAACTGATTTCACAGCAGTAATCCTTCAAAAACCTATACATATTTCTTTTCTTTCTCTCTCTCATAGACATGGGTCTTATGAAGTTGCCTTCTTCATTGATTTCTAACATAAAAAGTTTTAGCAGACTGAACGCTTATCGCAAAAGAAGTCATCAAAGAGATGTGCCGAAAGGTCATCTAGCAGTGTATGTTGGTGAAAACCAGAAGAGGCGGTTAGTCGTCCCAATATCTTATCTAGAACAACCATTGTTCCAAAAGTTGTTGCTTCAATCGGAGGAAGAATTTGGTTTTGATCATCCGATGGGAGGACTAACCATTTCATGCCAGGAAGATGAATTTTTCGAGCTCACAGCCTTATTATTGCACACTTCATGATATGATCTAGACTAGTAATGAGTCTTCATTTGTCCCAATTGTAGAATATTTTTCTTCACCTCTTGGAGGGGTATACGTAGATATATTTTATATGTAAATATAAGCGACATACATTGATACGCAACTTTTCTATGACCTATTTTGTTCGGAAATCATCGATGGCCTCGTATCCGAAAACAGCCCAATACAAGATCTATGATACCCGACAACATAAAGAATCACAATGTGTCTCAACTAACTCACAAACAATCCATTACAATGATATTCAATGCAAATGAATTATCGGAAATCATACATATAAATCACAGAAATTTAACACGTAGTTCTACTATCTCATGAGAATGTACATCCATGGGAGAGGAGAGTTACTTTGTATACTTTAAATCAAATGGGAGTACAACACTACTAAAAACACACTATGACCAACGACAACTACCAAGGGCGAAAATCGCCTGCCAATAACCGATGGATTAGCAAGCACTACTAAACGAAAGACTTTTACCTACGAACTTTTTCCGACCGTTTATCAACAACCTTTTATTTATTTTTAATAAAATTAAAAATAAAAAACATTGATAATCCATCGCAAAATGCTACACCTTAAATTATGTATAAATACAGAATAAGTGCAAAAAATACGCCATTTTAAATTTTTTAACATTAAAATAAACTTACAGATAATCGGATGAGCGTCAATCGATGATTGGATGGTTATTTGTGGAAAAACGTGGTTTTCCATATATAGTTATTCCATAACGATAGTAACGACTTACCGACATGCCTTAACAGATATATAGTTCCAAGGATCTTAAAGTTACAAGTTTGTGCAATTAAAAACTTGGCCACACGTCACAAAAGAGCTATGATCTTTTGCATCGTAGAAAGTTAATGAATTAAGGTCAACAAGTCGAGTAGCCTCGAGTTTTGTACAAAGTGTGTTGTTGGGAAGCAAACGCGGGTTTTTTTAGGTTGGTCAGGAATTCTTGATTATGTTCATTCAGATATCTAGGTCCTCCTGAGCACTTAGTCTCTCGGTAGAGCTAAGTACTTGTGATACAGGGAGAATTCGAAGAATTCGAGAGATAATTAAGGGTTTTACAAATAATAATAAACGAACTCGAAAAGGTAAACGAACCCAAAAGAGACTCGGAACTTGGCATCGAAGAAGGGATAAAAGGAAAGCACTAAATATAAAGAGAGTTTCGGGAAAATTGAGGAACAAATTCAAAGTAACAAACAGCGCCCGAAACGGGTTACAAGTTAGTTACATGTTTGCCAACTCACTTCAAAAGTCACTCCCAACACTGTTTGGTGTCGCATGATTCATCCAATTTCATTAAATCTCACGTGACCCACTATCAATTCCTTTATGCCTCACGTGACTCTCCTTCCACTCCACATTTCTTTATTTCTTTATTTAAGTTTCCATTAATTAATTATAGTTTCCTAATAAGGTTAGGTTTAGTTTAATTTTCTTAATTATCCTATTATTAGTTAGTATTTATCTTCTTATTAGTTTAGATTATAAATAGGATTGTTAGGGTTCTTTGTTAAACAGTTCAATTAATCAATAAACCTTACGTTTTAAGAGTTTTCTCTTAGTTTTTCGAGTATTATGTATTATAATCTCGTTATAAAAAGGGATTTAGACGCTTGTCGATTCTTCCGCAAACCTACGCTGCGTCAAGTGGTATCAGAGCAGGATTCGCCTGTCTTTTCACCATCAATGGCAGATCAACAACTCGCTACCAAAGCAGATTTGGCTGAGTCGGATGTGGCCTTATCCACAACACTCACGAACCTGACAGCACTTGTTAATAGGATTCAACCCAACATCGTCAACGACAATCGTCGGAGAAGAGACAGGTTTGAAGGACCGGCTATGGCGCCATTTAATGGCAACCTTAACCGGGTCGATCTCTCGAGTTCCGAATCCAAAGAGGAGGAGGAAGATTCCCAGGAAAAGATCCACGTCGTACTTCAACGAATACTCCTTTCGTCAAAGGAGGAGAGCAAACAAGAAGATCTTTTCCGAACGCATTGTTCGGTACACAAAAAGGTATGTAACTTAGTTATCGACGATGGAAGTTGTGTGAACCTCGTGTCCCAGAAATTGGTCGATTACTTTAATCTACCCACTCAACCCCATGAAGCCCCGTATTTTCTTGGGTGGGTCAAGTATGGCTTTCAAGTTAAAGTCACACAAACTTGTCGGGTACCCATCTCAATCGGCAAACACTATCGAGAAGAGGTCCTGTGTGATGTCCTTGACATGGACGCTTTCCACATCCTATTGGGTCAACCGTGGCAATTCGATAATCATGCAACCTACAAGAGCCAAGCCGACATCGTACTATTTCGTTGGGTAGACCAAAAGATTGCCATGAGACCAGTTAATAGCTTCGATGAAAGCCCCAACAAGAAGAGCCACCACAATAGCCGTATTATGGGCTCGATTTCGCCCCTAGTCAATCAACCGCCAGTCCCGAAAAGACCACCGGAAAAGGAGGATGTCTTGTCGGCCAAGGTTGAAGACAAGGTCGTTACCATCGAAACAAAGTCACAACATGAAACCTATAACGTTCCGAAAGAGTCGGCAGCAAATGGCGGATCCCCGACCAAAGAAACCGAAAGCAAGATACCGGAAGACGTCCTCGAGCCAACAAAACCGTTGCCACAAGAGATCAAGGTCGATGATCCCGAAGGTGATGCTTCCACTATTCAAGCACCCACGACTCCGGTTCAAAGTGCAATAATTCCCGGTAACGTTACTTTCATCTCTCGCCCTTATGAGTTTGATAAAATATCGCTCGTATGGAAACAATCGCGACAACCCCCGTTGGATTTTAAAGACCGGTCGAAAATTTTAAATTTTGAAGACCGAGTTGTGCATCCAAGCAGTTTGACGAAACGCATGTTCTACGAGCCGAGTAAAGCTGTTTTTCAAGTGAACTCGAGGACGAGTTCTTTTCAAGTGAGGGTGACCGCGTTGTGCATCCAAGCGGTTTCACGAAACGCATGTTCTACGAGCCGAGTAAAGTTGTTTTTCAAGTGAACTCGAGGACGAGTTCTTTTCAAGTGAGGGTGACTGATACAGGGAGAATTCGAGAGGTAAATAAGGGTTTTATAAATAATAATAAACGAACTCGAAAAGGTAAACGAGCCCAAGAGAGACTCGGAATTTGGCGTGGGAAAAAGAGCAAACATAAAGCACCAAATATAGAGGAAGTATCGACGAAAGATCGGGAATCAGATCGAGAATCAGATCGAGCGATGAAGAGGAAAGGAGAAACGCAAGGCAGCCGCCGGCGCCGGCTGAGTTGCGCCACAAGTAGCGCCAGCTTCTGTTTGATGGGTGGCGCCCATGATCCCGCTAGTTGGCTAGCGCCTGGCTAGTGCCATACTCCAGCCCACGCACGTGACTATCCCATTAGTTTCCATTACCTATTTCTTTATTTATTAATTAGGTTATTATCTTTTTCAATTATATTAGATTAAGGTTAGGTTTGATTTTATTAATTATCCTTTTTAATAGTTTAGTATTTATCCTTTTAGTAATTTAGATTATAAATAGGGTATTAGGTTTCTTTGTTAATCAGTTAATTATTCAATAAAATTTGTTTCTTTTAGAGTGGATTCTCTAAGTTTTCGAGTTTTACGTCGTAATTCTCGTTTATCAAAAGGGTTTAGACGCTTGTCGATCCTTCCGCAAACTCCCGATGCGTCATGTACGTACTTCCTCCGTCATGAGAAAAAGTTCTGTACATATTCTCTGTTTAGATATTGGTAATAGTTACAAGTTGTTCAAACAATATAGTGCTGAAAAACCAATTTTCTTTTTGGAAAATACTAAATATGTATGATTTGTTCGCATTTCACAATGTGGGGTCTTCAAGAAAACAACCGATCATCCCTTTTGGGGTAGAAGACTAGTCGGTATACATTCAATCGCTCCTGGACCTTATCTCTAAATGAAATATTGGGCTTGTTTGGTTGATTTAATATATACAATTCACCGAAATCAAAACCAAGGGAGAATGGTATGATGCTCCATTAATTTAACGTATCCAGTTAAAGAACAACTTTTTATATTGACAAGAGTGTTAAGTTCTCGCGTTTTCGCAAAATGGAGATGTTCTTATTTGAACCTCCACCTATACATATATATATATAGAGAGAGGCTCCGTAAAATGCAAATCTTATATTTGTTGCACACCTTACAAACCACAGTGTGCATATGTGCACAACCAGTGTGCATATGTGAACAATGTACATATGCATACGTGCAAAAATATACATATATATAATGAACATACAATCATATCGAATACTGCATATATGCATCATAGATTATGCATATATGCACATTGGTTTGTAAGGGGTGCAACAAATACATGATTTGTATTTGATTTGTATCCTCTATATATATATATATATATATATTTATATCGATAATCAAATGCTTACAGTGAATGCAAGAAACTCCAGAAGTCTGCATTCAGAAGCTCACATGCATGCCAGCATAAAAGATGGTGCATTTCTTTCTACATATATTTGAGGTCATTGATTTGGTTTTCAATCAACCACTTTGACTTTCTATGCATTGGTATCCAAGAAAATGGAAGTATTCTATTTTCCATTAATGATGGTGTCAATTATTAGAGAATATGCTGATCAAGTCAAAATCTGATACTATTATATATTAAAAAACATGATCTAAAGTTGTTCATAGGATCCTACTTAGCCTAGAAGTAATTAAGTTTCACCCTCTCCGGTGCTGTTTATGGGTCGTCTAAGACAATTATTTCGACACATCATTTAATTCGGAGAGGTTTTATGCAAGTCATTTTGAATATCCCAACTATAGTGTCGCTCGCTATGTGGAATCAGCATGCAGGGTGCAAAAGGAAGATCCATTCCCTAGTTTTCGAGCAATAATAACTTTTTTTAAACAGCAACCAACAATATTATTAAAGCTAGCAGAGGGACATGAGAAACATCACATTGTTCTGATACAGACAGAAGGGTTACATTTTCAAAATCGAATTTTTTTCACTCCCCTTACACCTAGCCAGCACCCAACAAAACGACTTTCCACGATAAAATCAAGAATAGAGTCCTTTCAGGGAGGGAGTATGTCAAAAACACACCTATTTCGAGCAGTAATAACCTTTGATCCCGTGATGTTGGACATATAGCTTTCATAAATCTTTGAAACACGTACTCTAATATACTTTAAACATATTAGAGGCTTTCTTACCCCTCCAAACCTCATTGGCTTAGTTTAACCAATGTCTGGAAAATATTATATGAATCATGTTGTCACTAATTAATTAACATGGAACAATATTTTTTAAGAAAAGTTCTATTCATCCACTTAGAGGCTTCATTCGGCTAGTGTATTATGTTGGAACCACCTTAAAAGTGACCGTCACTGATCGTTTATTATTCCTGATGTGATAATTGACAATAACTGAAATCCCTATGTCTGGTAAATATATGATGGGCGTATTTACTATTATTGACATACTATAGGGTTTCCCATTAGGTGATTGGAACTATGGGGAATTATATTGCACATAATAAACACCAGAGGGTTAAAAGTGTAAGATACTCTTATTATAAATAGAGTACCCTAATCCTTCTTTTAACCCTAATAAGATATCGGCTAATCACCTCCAGCCGTGTGCTTCCCCACGATCGACTCTCTCAAGATCGATCATCATCCCATCATAATACGATCACCTCGTTCTGGGAACCCGACAATCAATGGCAAATATGTTTAATGCTTTCACTGGATCCTCAGGATCATCGGGTATGTTTTCTTGTCATCTTATTATCTATCAAATACAAATCATGATTATTCCAACATGTGGTATCAGAGCCCCAGGTTCAAAATTGATTCATGATTTGTATTAGTTTTTTGATGGCTTTAATTTATCGGTTTACTTCGTGTTTATGTATGCCGCCGCAAACATCAAAACTGCATTGAATTGCAATTTTATCATCTGCGATTATAATGTTATTTTTCCATCGTATTAAACCCTAATTATGCCATGTTAACTGATCAATGTTATTTATCCCGAATTGATCAATGTATAGAAATTTTTTTTTCGGTTGAACCTTACTTTTCGCTACTGTACATAGCGAAAACCTTACTTTTCGCTACTGTACATAGCGAAAACCTTACTTTTCGCTACTGTACATTGCGAAAACCTTACTTTTCGCTTCTGTACATTGCGAAAACCTTACTTTTCGCTACTGTACATTGCGAAAACCTTACTTTTCGCTTCTGTACATTGCGAAAACCTTACTTTTCGCTACTGTACATTGCGAAAACCTTACTTTTCGCTTCTGTACATTGCGAAAACCTTACTTTTCGCTACTGTACATAGCGAAAACCTTGCACTAATATTTATGGTCTCATCATTTGTGCCCAAAGGTCAAATATGATTCTCATAATGCATTTTTTTTCCTTTTGCATAATGAACACTGAGTATACTAATTCTGCCCAAAGGTGATTTAATATACCTGTGTGTCAAAAGGACTTTCTGCATGCATAATTCACACGATGCTCTATTTTGTGCCCAAAGGTCAAAAGATAAGCATTGCGTTGCATAACCCTAACGCTCATGTTTACTTAGATATTAGTTATTTCTGCCCAAAGGTGATGTAACATCTAAGTAGAGCCTTACTTTGACTTATTGTTTTGGTGTTTACAATAGGTATACTCATCACTAGCTTCATCACTAAAATGGTCATAGTTTCATTACTCTAAGGAATATTACTGTTAGGCCTGCTTACTTTAACATTACTTTGATTCCATTACTTTAAGAAACATTACTTTGTCCGCCTTTTATAGCTAACTACGTCACTATGATAGTCTTCTATAACTTATATCCTCCTCCTTTCCTAATCAGTACCTAACTTTGGCATTGAGCCACTTACTGGTGCGAACTTTGCGTCATGGAATGATCAATTACTTCTTACTCTGGGGATGCTAGACCTTGACCATGCTATTCGCCATGATGAACCCACTGCTATTACTGCTGCGTCCACTGCAGCTCAGAAAGCGGATTTTGAAAAGTGGGAAAGGGCAAATCGCTTGTCACTAATGATGGTCAAGAACTCCATTAACCTCAGTATCCGAGGAGCTATCCCTGACTCTGATAAAGTCAAAACTGACCTCAAATCTGTTGAGGATCACTTCAAGGGATCGTCTAAGGCTCATGCAAGTAGTTTAATGCTACAGATGCTCACTCTGAAATATGAAGGAAATAGCAGTGTCCGTGAACACATTATGAAAATGATTGATATGGCTCATAAGCTTAAGAGTCTTGAGATGGAAGTCTCTGATAATTTTCTTGTGCATTTCATAATGACCTCTTTGCCTGCTCGGTTCGACACCTTCAAAGTTAACTATAATGCTATGAAGGATAAATGGTCGATAAGTGAACTGATTGCAATGTGTGTGCAAGAGGAGGATCGCCTAAAGCTGGTACAACCTGAAGCTGTTCACCTGACAACCACTACTAATTCTAAGAAAAGGAAGGGTAATAACGGTAATCAGACTGGAAATAAAGTCCAAAAGGATAATAATCATGGTGCCGTTGCCTCTGGCTCTAAATCCTTGTCTAACAAACCTAGCTGCAAATTCTGTCGTGCCAAAGGGCACGGACAGAAAGATTGCCCTAAGTTCAAGGAATGGCTAGCTAAGAAAGGTAACATTCTTTATGTAATATTTGATTCCTTTACTACTGATGTCCCTATTAATACATGGTGGGGTGACTCTGGTTCTATGGTCCATGTGACAAACTCAATGAAGGGATTCCTTACAATCCAGAAGCTACCAAAGGGCCAAAGAAAACTTAGAGTTGGAAGTGGTGATCTCTTAGATGTCGAAGCCATGGGAACTTTAAATTTACATATGAGTACCGGAAAGTGTATTAGACTAGTGGATACCTTATATGTACCGAGAATTACTCGGAACCTTGTATCCATATCTAGACTAGACCTTGAAGGTTATGTAATAATTCATGGTTGCGGCAAGATTGCTATTACTCATAATAATGAATTACTTGGTCGAGGTTTCTTGGATGGATTACTGTATAAATTGGAACTAGATCATAATTTCTCACATTCTTTGTTGTCACTTAATATTGATGACGTAACTAAAACAACAAAATCACCTAAACAATTAGAGAATTCCTCCATGTTGTGGCATAAACGTCTCGGCCACATCTCACGAGATCGAATGACTCGACTCGTAAAGGATGGAATCTTACATTCTCTTGATTTTAGTGATTTTGAAACATGTATTAAGTGCCTCAAAGGCAAAATGGCGAAAGGGAATAAGAAAGGAGCTACTAGAAGTTCCAACTTGTTGGAAATAATTCACACTGATATTAGTGGTCCTTATCGCGTTATATGCACCTATATCTGATTAAGGAAAAATCTGAATCCTTACAAACTTTTATTGATTTTAAAACTTTGGTTGAAAACCAACTTGATCATAAAATAAAAGTTGTGAGATCAGATAGAGGAGGTGAGTATTATGGTAGACATACTGATATTGGTCAAGCTCCTGGTCCTTTCTATAACTTTTGCAAGGAACAAGGCATAATTAACCAATACACCATGCCTGGTTCTCCTCAACAAAATGGTGTTGCTGAAAGGAGAAACATAACCTTAATGGACATGGTGAGAAGTATGCTTGCTAACACTAACTTACCTACTTTCCTATGGACTGAGGCATTAAAAACAGCCGTTCATATACTCAATAGGGTTCCATCAAAATCTGTCCCTAAAACTTCTTATGAAATCTGGACAGGTAGGAAACCGAGTCTAAAATATATGAAAGTATGGGGCTGTCCTGCCGAAGCAAAAGTCTATAACCCTAACTTAAAGAAACTGGATCCTAAAACCCTTACATGTTTCTTTATCGGTTATCCTGATAACTCAAAAGGTTATCGGTTTTACTGTCCTTCCCACACTACGAGCATCATTGACACGCAGCATGCCACATTTCTTGAGAACTCAAAGATCAGTGGGAGCACGACAAATCATGACTCAGATTTGCAAGAAGTACAAGAAGCGGGGGGAAACCATTCTTCCGGTATACTTATTCCTCCGATAATTCCTCTTGTACCCACCGCTGCTCTTAATATCACTGATCCTGCTCCTCCTAACCAAAACGCCGAGGGAACATCATCATCGCCTCTTGTGCCTAACGCTGATCCTAATATCACTGATCCTACTCCTCCCGCTACTGAACCGGAAAATCAACTCAGGAGATCATCTAGGGCACGCAGGGCCACAAATTTTGATGATTTCATAACCTTTTTATCTGAAGTTGAGGACATTGGAAAGCTTACTGATCCTACCTCTTATCGAGAAGCCATTAATAGTGATCAGGCCACTCAGTGGAATGAAGCCATGATTGAAGAGCTTAATTCCATGCATCATAATGATGTTTGGGACTTGGTTGAACTTCCTGAAGGATCCAAAGCTATCGGTTGTAAATGGGTCTTCAAAACCAAATTAGACCCGAAAGGAAACATCGAACGCTATAAGGCCAGACTGGTTGCAAAAGGCTTTACTCAAAAGGAAGGAATCGATTATCAAGAGACCTTCTCTCCTGTCTCTCGTAAAGATTCTTTAAGGATTGTTATGGCACTTGTAGCTCATTATGATTTAGAGTTACATCAGATGGATGTCAAGACCGCATTCTTAAATGGAGACTTGCAAGAAGACGTATACATGCGACAACCTGAAGGATTCATTCCAGAAGGTAAAGAGCATATGGTCTGCAAGTTGAAGAAATCCATTTATGGGTTGAAGCAGGCATCACGACAATGGTACCTCAAGTTCCATAAAATCGTAAAAGGGCAAGGTTTTCTAAAGAATCAAGTGGATCAATGCACCTATCTCAAGATCAGTGGGAGTAACTTTATAATCCTTGTCTTGTACGTAGATGACATCCTACTAGCAAGTAACAACTTGGATATGCTGCATGAGTCGAAGCGGATGCTTTCGCAAAATTTCGACATGAAAGATCTCGGTGATGCCTCTTATGTCATTGGTATCGAAATACATCGAGATAGGCATAATGGTGTTTTGGGTCTTTCTCAAAAGGCATATATTGAGCGTATCTTAAAACGCTATAACATGCAGCACTGTACACCCACTGTAGCTCCAGTAGTTAAAGGGGACGTGTTTGGTTCTTTCCAAGCTCCAAGCACTGAGATTGAAAAGGAAGAAATGAAGATGATACCTTATTCGTCTGTAGTAGGGAGCATTATGTATGCTCAGGTTTGTACTCGTCCGGATATCGCTTATATCGCTGGTATGCTGGGACGTTACTTATCTAATCCCGGAATAGCACACTGGAAAGCGGCTAAAAAGGTTCTACGATATCTGGAAGGGACCAAAGACTACAAATTAACTTATAGAAGAAGTGACAACTTAGAAGTAGTAGGATATTCTGATTCCGATTTTGCTAAATGCAAGGAAGATAAGAAATCTACTTCTGGGTACATATTTATGTTAGCTGGTGGACCTATCTCCTGGCGGAGTCATAAACAAAAGCTGACTACAACGTCCACCATGATGGCTGAATACGTTGCCGTTTATAATGCCAGTTGTCATGGGATGTTGTTAAGGAACCTGGTCAGTGGACTCAAAATCGTCAACTCCATTTCTAGACCATTGAAGCTTTACTGTGATAACTCAGCTGCCGTAACTTTCTCGAACAGTAACAGTTCAACTGGCGCTGGGCTGTATCTTGATACAAAGTATCTGTTTGTGCGCGAACGGGTTGAGGAAAATGTCCTTTGTATCGAGTACATAAGTACAAAGAATATGCTAGCGGATCCGATGACCAAAGGTCTTCCTCCTAACATCTTCGTAGGACACGTGTCGAAGATGGGGCTTACAAAAGACTTAATTTAATAGCATATTGTACTTATTGGTCATTATTATTATCTTAATAAATTTTCCTCTATATTCAGATTTTGTTTGTCCATTAGTTACGCTTTGAGCTCATAATGGTGTATGGACATTATTATAACGAAATTTGTCTTAGTCAATTGATCATTGCTTATTCAGTTTTAAATTTGAGTCATAGTTTGACTAGTGGGGGTCCTGAGTTGATATTCTTCTCTACGGCTGTACTTATTAGCTATGATTTCAGTTTAAAACAAAATGAGTATTATCCCGGCCGGACTTATTGGTACTCATAGATAAAAGATCGCTTGGTCAAGTGGGAGAATGTTGGAACCACCTTAAAAGTGACCGTCAATGATCGTTTATTATTCCTGATGTGATAATTGACAATAACTGAAATCCCTATGTCTGGTAAATATATGATGGGCGTATTTACTATTATTGACATACTATAGGGTTTCCCATTAGGTGATTGGAACTATGGGGAATTATACTGCACATAATAAACACCAGAGGGTTAAAAGTGTAAGATACTCTTATTATAAATAGAGTACCCTAATCCTTCTTTTAACCCTAATAAGATATCGGCTAATCACCTCCAGCCGTGTGCTTCCCCACGATCGACTCTCTCAAGATCGATCATCATCCCATCATAATACGATCACCTCGTTCTGGGAACCCGACAATCAATGGAAAATATGTTTAATGCTTTCACTGGATCCTCAGGATCATCGGGTATGTTTTCTTGTCATCTTATTATCTATCAAATACAAATCATGATTATTCCAACATATTATCTCTGAAGCCTTGTGATTAATGCAAAAGTCTCGAAACTCTCTGCTCATGTATTCACCCCATTATCATACCATAACATCTTCAACTTCTCACTGGTTCCAATTTCAACTATACTAACCAATTAAGAATTTAATGTGACAAGATTCCTGTTTGATGAGCATATATAAATGAAACCAAGTTGACGTAGCGTAGGTTTGCGGAAGGATCGACAAGCGTCTAAATCCCTTTTGATAACGAGATTATAATACATAATACTCGAAAAACTAAGAGAAAACTCTTAAAACGTAAGGTTTGTTGATTAATTGAACTGTTTAACAAAGAACCCTAACAATCCTATTTATAATCTAAACTAATAAGAAGATAAATACTAACTAATAATAAGATAATTAAGAAAATTAAACTAAACCTAACCTTATTAGGAAACTATAATTAATTAATGGAAACTTAAATAAATAAATAAAGAAATGTGGAGTGGAAGGAGAGTCACGTGAGGCATAAAGGAATTGATAGTGGGTCACGTGAGATTTAATGAAATTGGATGAATCATGCGACACCAAACAGTACCAAACAATGCTGGGAGTGACTTTTGAAGTGAGTTGGCAAACATGCAACTAACTTGTAACCTGCTTCGGGCGCTGTTTGTTACTTTGAATTTGTTCCTCAATTTTCCCGAAACTCTCTTTATATTTAGTGCTTTCCTTTTATCCCTTCTTCGATGCCAAGTTCCGAGTCTCTTTTGGGTTCGTTTACCTTTTCGAGTTCGTTTATTATTATTTGTAAAACCCTTAATTATCTCTCGAATTCTTCGACTTGGCCGACTCGCGAACCAGGTCGCGACCTAGGTCGCCCGCTATCCGAATTTTTCGCAGTTGTGGATCACATGTGATCCAGTACATGGAAGACGCTCCTCGCGTTCTCGTAAATAGGTACGCTCCTTGTTTGAACCTTTCTATATATATATATATATATATATATATATATATATATATATATATATATATATATGTTAGTGCTTAAATGTTATTCTACCAAGTAGAGGGACTATATTTGTAATAGGGCTATTCTATACCCTAGGTATATATAGTTTGCTTTTTTCCCTTTTGGGAATTAGGTCATCTACTACACACACTAGCCACACACACAAGTAATTTGTTCTTCATTGTATTGTAAGCTATTTGGAGATTATTGCATATAGAGATGGCCAATTTAATGTTCATTGATTGATTACTTGTTTCTGGGATCACAATTGGTATCAGAGCTTGTAAATCATTGATTTGATTAGGATTGAGTGAGGTGTTTCCATTTTGAGTGTTCTTCATTTTTCTTCAATTTTTGATTGATTTTAGCCATTAGAGTTCATCTAATGGATTGGAATTGATCAAGGGTTGTTTCTAGGATAGTCCTGTGTGTTTTATTCCGCAAAAACACAAGGATCGAAGCTCAGATTGGATAGTTTTCTTCATTTTCGTACTTTAACTTTATGCACACTGTTTTGGATCGAAAACCCAGTTTCTGTTGGTTTTTGATTAAAACTTGAAGTTCTAAAGTTGCTCAGAATAGCCTCGCGAATCTACCCGCTAAATTTCAGCCTCATCCGATCTGTTTTGAAGATTCAACCTTGAATCTTCATACATATCGCAATCCACTAACCTTCATCATTGTCGCAATCGTCTATTGCGACTTGGCTCCCAAATCGCAATCGTCTATTGCGACTTGCCCCAAATCGCAATCCATTACACTTTGAACAGTACCAAATCGCAACCTTCAGTTGCGACTCAGGTGAATTTTCTTACCTGTTGCGATTTCAGTTGTTGCGACTTCGATTATTGTGACTTCAATCATTGCGACTTCAGTGTTGCGACTTCAGTGTTGCGACTTCAGTGTTGCGACTTCAGTGCAATTGCGACTTGGTTTGGGTTGCGACTTTGAGTGTGTTGAGACATAAACTTGAAAATTAAAAGTAACTCCTAATCAGATTAATCAGATTTTAACGATCAACAACAAGTAATCGAATATGACTGCAAGAGATATTTTAACAATTGGGTCGAAGGACAAACCACCGGTTCTTTTTCCCAAGGAATTTAAAATATGGAAAGATCGGTTCATGGACTACGTAGAAAGACAAGAGAACGGAGAATTCATTTCTAATTCTTTGATTAATGGGCCAATGGGAAAAATAACAAGAAGAGGGATTCTTACTGACGGGGATCCAATTCCTGAATGGGTTGAAGTTTTACCAATTCACTATGATGCTGATCAGAAAAAGCTGCATTATGGAGACAAAATGGCAAAGTCCCTCGTAATTCAAGCATTGACAAATGATATTTACCGAAAGGTAGATAGCAAGAATCACTCCGGGAAAGCCATGTTCGATGAGTTGACAAAACTTTATCAAGGTTCTGAGATTGAAAACCAGATGAGAATTTCCAATGCAATTAATCTTTATGAGAGCTTTAAACAGAAAGATGATGAAGCTCTTGATTCCACATATGACCGTTTCACTACTATCTTGAACGAGCTGAACAGATACAACATCAACAAGTCTATAATTGAGCATAATGTAAAGTTTCTGAATGTACTTCAACCTGAGTGGAAGAAGTATGCTCATCGGATGAAACAAAATACCAAGTTGGAAGTTTTGCCTCTTCAAGAGATGTATGAAACTTTGAAACAAGATGAAGAAGATGCTGATGCTAAGAGAGCCAAGAAGAAGAAGAAAGAAGAGAAGAGAGAGGTTAAGGAAGAAGAGTTAGATCCACTCGCTTTACTGTCTAACAGAAATTACTCCAAGAATGTGGGTAATCAGTCTGATGAAGAACAGAATGAAGCAGGTGCGATAGATGAGATTGAAAGCATGAAGAACTCTTTGGCACTCCTTACCAGATCGTTTCAGAGACAGTTTGGAAAAAGCCCTAGGTCTAATAATCAAAGATATTCTTCGGGTTCAAAGAATTTTGAACACAAGGCAAATGTTCAGTCTAGCAGGAGGTTTGATGACAAGAAAGTTGAGTATAAGAGAGAGGAGTATCAGAAACAGGAAGAGAAAAAGGTATTTGAGAAGAAGGAGGAAGCTCCAAAATGCTACAACTGCGGAAAGACTGGTCACTTCTCTAAAGAGTGTTGGAAGCCAAAAGTCAGGGATTCTACGTACTACAAGAACAAGTTGCTGCTTGCCGAAAAGAAAGAATCGGGGATAGCACTGTTGGTCGAAGAAGAATACTGGCTAGATATGTCTGATAATGAAGCTGAAGGTGAGAAAGCTGCTCAGACTATGATGCGCTTCATGACCAAGAAAACTGATAGTGAAGGTTCAGAGTCTACTTCCAACGAGGTACATTCCGATCTTTACAATCAATTCTTTACTCAACAAGCTTGTTTAACAAAAAGATTAGAAAACCTAACAAAAGACCAGGAAAGAGCTGACGAGATAATTTCCACTCAAAAGGCTATAATAATAGATCAAGAAAGTAAAATTAAAGTTTTTGAAAAGAAAAAGGCCGAATTTGAGATTGGTCATGCGTATTTTGAAGACAGAATAACTGAACTATCAGATAAATTGTTGAGCTCGGAAGTTAAGAATAGCGAGTTTGAGAGCCTTTTGCATGCTTACAAAGACAAAAATGATGAGTTATGTGAAAATGTCAAGGATCTGGAAAATAAATTGTACAAAGCAGGTCAAACTGAACAAACAATTCACATGCATAAACCAAATAAGTTCAGATATTTCAACTCAAAGTGGGGAATCGGGTATGACAATCCACAATACCTGAGCAATGCTTTATCAAAATCTCCCACTTTGTATAAATTTGAATGGATTGAACTTGCCGTATATTCAAAGTTTCAAATCAAGTGTCTTAAGATGGATGGTGAAGACTATGAAGCGGAAGAAGAAATAAAAAGGAAAACGACAGTTAAAATGCAACTTCCTTTTTGGTATGGTCCAGACAATGCAAAGGCATTGAATAATAAGAAAACCTTACCAAACAATTACTTTGAGAGTCATGTTGTTAAAGAACCGGAGGAAAAAGGAAATACTCAAAAGGATATTACTGACAAACCAGTTTTTGAAGGTAAAAGATACTTTCCACCAATGGTTCTTGAACAAAAACTCATGGACCTCGAAAGCAAGATCCAAAGCAACATTCAAGAAGTCAGAAATGACGAGAAGCTTGCTTTTGAGATTGAAAAGGAAGTTTTGCTCACTGTATTTTCAGAAAGCTTAAAGGAAATGAAAACCAAACTTGAGGAAATATCTGAAGGAATAGTTTCAAAAGAAAAACAATCCTCAGATTCAGATGTCTCCTCATGCAAAGCTTTTATAGGAAATGCTCTTTTGAGAGGCTGGACAACCGATGACCAAGAGGATTTTGAACCTTGGGATTTGGAAGATCAGTTTGATAATGGTCTTCCTATATATTTTCCTACGGAAGAAGATAAAATCTTTCAGAAAGAATATAATGACTTTCTTTTTCCCAAGTCTGATGATAATAATAGCCTATCATATGACACTGATACTGATTTTGAAAGCGAGAATGTTGGTAAGGACAAAGGTAAAGCTGTATGTGATGCACTTGTTCAATTTGATTTCTGTGCCAAACTTCCAGATCATTCTGACTTTCTAATAAAAGAAGAGGAACCTGAAAAGATTATCTTAAAAGGGGAATCTTCAACATCAGCTGAAAATGTTTCTGTTAATGATGATCATTCTAAATCTAAATCAAAACCATCATTACAGAAAAAGAAAAGAAAAACAAAAAGAAAGAAGCATGTTAACTCTTTTCAGACTCAATATTCAAAAGCTTACAACTCTTATTTGTCTGGTTTTTCAGATCGTAATTTGAGAAACAACACGCGTCTTGAGTGGAGAATAAAGGAGTCCGCACAGGATGTGGCCCAGATCAAATCATCCCACTCTACTTTAAATGTTTTAAATTCCAAGAAAGACAATTTTGTTTCAAATGTTATTAATTATGATGTTGGCACTAGACGAAAACTTGTAGTTCCTTACAAGGTTTATTCAATGCGACAACTAATTAATTTGGCACGAGATCAAATTTGTTGTGCTTCTTGTGGTGTGGATGATTTTATCTGCAAATCTGACTATAATCGTTGGTTTTATTCAAATGCTTATATTAAAACCGGTTATAGAAAGCAAAATGTTAAATCCAAGCCTACTAACCCAAAAGGACCCGATTGGCAGTGGGTACCTAAAACCGTCTAATTTCCATTTTGCAGCCCAGTCATGTATGGTATTTAGATTCAGGCTGCTCAAAGCACATGACTGGAAGAAAAGAGATGCTAGTTAATTTTGTTGAACAAGACTGTGGAAAAGTGAAGTTAGGAAATGATCAATATGCTTCAATTCTGGGTTATGGGGATATTGTAAAAGATAATGTGCGAATTACAAAAGTCAATTACGTCGAGGGCTTAGGACACAACTTGTTTAGTATAGGTCAATTTTGTGATAAAGACCTAGAAGTCCATTTCAAGAAGACCCGTTGTGCTGTTCTTACCGACGGAGGAGATGAGCTTCTGGTTGGTTCTAGGAAATCTAATTTGTACACCATTGATCTATCAACACTCAAGCCCAAGGCTGATGTATGTTTGATGTCAAAAGCGACGTTAGAGAAAAGCTGGTTATGGCATAGACGACTATCTCATCTTAATTTTCGCTACATTCAAAAGTTGATTTTGGGTGATTTAGTCATAGGTCTACCAGTTCTGTCATTTGAGAAGGATAATTTCTGTATTGCTTGTGAGAAGGGGAAGATGAAGCGTGCTCCTCATCCACCGAAACCCGAACCCAGCACCAGCAAAGCTCTAGAAATACTTCATATGGATCTCTGCGGTCCGATGCAGACTCAAAGTATTAGTGCCGAACGTTACGTGTTAGTTTTCGTCGATGATTACTCGAGATACACATGGGTCAAGTTCCTACGCTCAAAGGATGAAACTCCTGACTTGATCATCTCGCTAATCAAACAGCTTCAAGTGAATCGTCAACAAACAGTTCAGACTGTTAGATCAGATAATGGGACAGAGTTTAAAAACAGAACTCTTGATGACTTCTTTAAGTCATTGGGAATTACTCATCAATATTCTGCGGCCAGAACACCTCAGCAGAACGGTGTAGTTGAAAGACGTAACCGTACACTTGTTGAAGCGGCCAGAACGATGCTGTCTTATGCTGATCTACCTCTGTTTCTGTGGGCTGAAGTTGTTGCAACGGCATGCTATACACAAAACCGCTCAATCATACATCGACGGTTTGGCAAGACTCCATATGAATTGGTTAATAATAGAAAACCTGTTATACACTATTTTCGTGTTTTTGGATGCAGGTGCGTGGTGCTGAATGATAAGGATAACCTGAATAAATTCAGTCCTAAGGGTATTGAGGGTTTCTTTATCGGATACTCGCTCACGTCAAAAGCATACAGAGTCTACCTCAAATCTTCCAGAACTGTGATGGAAAGCATTAATGTCAAATTTGATGAATCTGAAGCAATGGCTTCTGTGCAAAACAGTACAGAACCCGCAATATCAGGAATTCTAGCATCTGGACAATTCCGTCCAATGATGACTAGATCTTCAAACAAGGATCAAGCTTCCACTTCTAACTCTAATCCTAGTGAACTTGATGTTTTGTTTGAACACTTTTATGATGACTATTTTAACACTAATATATCCTCTTCATCTGTAAATGACAGGATTCAAGGTGAAACCCCATCAGTACAGACTAATATGTCAAGCCCTTCACCGGTTCTGACTACACCGAATACTGGTACAACTACTCCTGTAAATTCTCCAAGGAACACAGCAACGGCATCTCCACAAGCTAGATCACATGCATCTACAAATGGTGCTTCTTCATCTGGAACATCTTCGATTATCAGTGATCAGGGTAATACCAACATTCCTGAAAGATCAACCGAATCAGTTCCCGAGACTATAACGATTGTCAATCCTGACAAGCAACCCGTCTCACATCCGGAACCGACGCTGACGATTGAGTTGAACTTTGATAAGGATCCCTCACTTGTAGACCCCAATGAAGGTGCTGTATCTCTCCATCCACACTCTACTAAGTGGACACGCAGTCACCCAATTGATCAGGTGATTGGTGATGTATCTGAACCAGTAAAGACAAGATCCACTTCCGCAACCGCAAATGAAGTATTATACGCACTCTTCTTAAGCCAAATTGAACCCTCAACAGTTCAACAAGCTTTAGAAGATCCTGATTGGTTGGTTGCGATGCAAGAAGAGCTGAATCAGTTTGAAGCATTGAAGGTGTGGAGACTAGTTCCGCGACCCAAAGGTAAGACAGTTATCGGTACCAAGTGGGTCCTAAAGAACAAGAAAGATGAAGACGGAGTAATTGTGAGAAACAAGGCTCATTTGGTAGCGAAAGGGTATAGGCAACAGGAAAGGATAGATTATGACGAGACGTATGCGCCGGTTGCTCGTCTTGAGGCAATTCGGATGTTTCTTGCGTATGCCGCTTTTAAGAACTTCACCGTCTATCAAATGGACGTGAAGACCGCTTTCTTGAACGGTGTCCTTAAGGAAGAAGTATACGTGTCTCAACCAGAAGGCTTTGTGGACAAAAACCATCCAGATCATATCTACATTCTTGACAAAGCCCTCTACGGTCTCAAGCAAGCCCCTCGTGCCTGGTATGAAAAATTATCTACCTCTCTACTAAACGCTGGCTTTGTGAAAGGTAAAATCGACACAACTTTGTTCACTCTACGTAAAGGAGGTGATATTCTTTTAGTTCAGATTTACGTTGACGATATTATTTTTGGTTCGACTAACCCTGGACTTTGTACTTGGTTTTCGGGCATTATGATGACTCAATTCCAAATGAGTATGATGGGAGAGATTAATTTCTTTCTCGGATTACAAGTCAAACAATTTTCAACTGGTATCTTTATCAACCAGTCAAAGTATGTGTTTGACATCTTGAAGAAATTCAAGATGGAAAACTGTACGTCGATCGGTATGCCTATGGCCTCTGTATCTAAGTTAGGTCCAGATCCAGACGGTATTGATGCTGATGTCAAGATTTATAGAGGAATGATCGGGTCTCTAATGTACCTAACAACGAGTCGTCCAGATATAATGTTTTCAACTTGTCTCTGTGCTAGATTTCAAGCCAATCCTAAAATGTCACACCTCGGAGCCGTCAAGAGAATCTTTCGGTACTTGAAAGGCACTCCGTACCTTGGACTGTGGTATCCTAAGGGAACCGGGTTCGAACTCTCTGCATATTCAGATGCTGATCACGGAAGAAACATGTTGGACAGAAAGAGTACTTCTGGGTATGTTTAGTTTTTGGGTGACAAGCTTGTGAGTTGGTCATCAAAGAAACAAAAATTGTGTTTCAACTTCAACCGCGGAAGCAGAGTACGTTTCCACGGCGAGTTGTTGTTCACAAGTTTTTTGGATGAAGACCCAACTCATGGACTATGGGTATAAATACGAGAAGATCCCCATTTACTGCGACAGTAAGAGTGCTATCGCTATATCTGCTAATCCTGTCCAACATACCAAAACCAAACACATCGACATCAGGTATCATTTCATAAAAGATCATGTTGAGAAAGGAACTGTTGAGTTATATTTTGTTACATCTGAGTTTCAGCTTGCCGATCTTTTTACCAAAGCCTTGGATGAAAAGCGTTTCAATTTTCTCGTATCCAAGCTCGGCATGCTTAATATGAAAGTTTAAACCTCATATATTAAGTATATAATAGACGGAAATATTTGTATCTTAATCTAGAACTTGCTTCTAGATTAATACACTAAAATTTTCATCATATTCTATTTTTAATATATGTTAATTAAATTGTCATATTCTCATTGTATCATAAGTATTTTTCAATTCGTTCTTCTTTTCTCAATTCTTAATCGCATTATCTCTGATCTGTTATGATATATGTTTCTGCACGAAAGGTATATTCTTGGTTTCAGGGGGAGTTATAGTACCGATCATATGCACAAATTTAGGGGGAGTGTGCATAACTGCTAGATCATGTGCGTGTAGCTACATTGTTTATCTGTTTCCGAGGAGTGAAAGTAAGTATTCTAATTTGTTTCCGAGGAGTGAAGGTAAGGGGGAGTGAAAACTGTGTTTAAAATCCTTGAGTGCTTAATCAGTTGGAAGTTGGACATCTTCCAATGTGCTAAAATCTTTTAAAAATTTAAAAAAAAACTGAAAAATGTCTAAATGTTATTAAAATCGCAACCCACTTGCGATTTCACATGTCAACAGTGAGAGATCGCAACCTTCTATTGCGATATCTCAATGGGCTTAAACACTGCCAAATCGCAACCGTACACTGCGATTTCAGGGCATGAACAGTGCCATGTCGCAACCGTGTTTTGCGACATGATAATTTGAACAGTGCCATGTCGCAACCATGGACTGCGACTTGACAATGTGAACAATGCCAAATCGCAACTGTGTATTGCGACTTCATCATGTGAACAGTAGCTAGTCGCAACCTTCTGTTGCGACTTGATCCTTTGTCATTTCGTAGCTAGTTCACTGCGACTTGATGACACATGGCAGGTCAAACCTTGGACCAATCATGTTGTGCCACGTGTCCCTCAGTTTAAAAATCGTATAATTACTTTTTTAGGGTTTTAATCAAATCTCAATTCAAAACCCTTAAACCCTCTCAAAACTCTCTCAACTGACTTTTCGATTCAAGACGATTTCGTGAGTTTCCATCATCTATCCCACTACACCTTATACCTGAAGACCAACTCAAATCTGAGTTGTTATCCCGCCTGTTAGCCAAAAGCGACTCCAGTACATCAGAAGAAGTTGACTTAGTTTCCCTACTTCGTCAACATACACCACCTCCAACCCAACCTCAAACTTCAACATCCACCGATACACAACTTCTTCTAACAAACCAACTTGAGAAGCTTACCAACTCTATCACAGATATGACTAATGCCGTGATGCATGGATTCACCAACATCAGTAACCGGCTCAAAGTTGTAGAAGAAAGATGTGGTATTGAATCTGAAGTATCTAAGAAAAGAAGACATGATGATCAGGATCCGCCTGATCAACATGAGGGGGAGAAGAGAGCAGGTGTTGGAGAGTCTAGTGCTGCTGCGGCTACTGGCAATGTTAATGAATCAGAAGCTGGGGGAAATACAGGTGAAGGTGGAGCGGCGACTGATGTTGTTCAGAATGTTGATTCAGAATTACCTGTTCTAGCTGATGCCATAGCTGGGGTTGAAAAGCCTGCGGCTGTTGACAATAGAACAGAGGAAGAAAGGATGGCAGATGAATTCGTACGAGATTATATATACATTGATTCTGAGGAAGAACCAGAGCAGCTCATCTACAAGATTAAAGAAGAGATGATAGAAGCTCTGGATGAATTAGATTTTGACTTTGAAACTGGGGTTCAGGATTTGGATATCGAATCTGAAGATGATACTCCGACAATGGTAGAAGATGCTCCGACACAGGTTGATTCAGCAGGTCCAATCTCAGACACTCCACAGTTAGAAGATGCAGCAGGTCCAAGCTCAGGTACTGTAGTCTCACAAACTCCGTTTGTACCTGATGGAAAGATCAGAGATAAAGTACTTGAAGCAGAACTCAACTTTTTCCAAGTAATTATTGATGCTGAACCAAGGTATGTAGCCACTGGAGAGAGAGTTTCAATCCAAACTCCCTATCTAGAAACCTTGAGGAAAGAACTGTACGTACAAGAGGTTCAAAAGATTAACTTGGAGAAGGTCTACGGGATTGAAGACTGGCCATCGCTGAAGAAGATCGAATTTCTCTACGTCATGAAGAACAAAGACAAAGGATCAGAAGTTGTCAAGTCAGATAACATGATTATGAAGGTACTGAAAGTTGAATCTCAGAAGCTGTTTGATGTCTTCTATCCCGAGTTCACGGTCTTGAGATCAGATGGGTCTGAATGCGTATTTTCCGAAGCTGATTTCAAGAGTCTGAGACTGAATGATCTTCTGAGCCTTTACAACTGTCTTGCTGTCCATCCAGAGAAGAAGCGTCCAGAGTATAGAATTCAATACAGTGCTGCCTTTCGAAGTGTGAAGAAATTTATGAAGAATATTCTGAAGTATTCTTACCTCACAGACTTTCAGATGGGTTTGGAATCTTTTCAAACTCATGTGAACTTAAAAAGGCCAAACAGACGCTTATCTGATATTCAAGGTATCCACGCCTACACGGTACTGAACAAACCTGAGCTCGGGGTTGTTTACGTTGATACTGACTCAAAGAAAAGATTTATGAGAGTTATTGAGATCAACAAGTACTGTGAGGGTACTTTGAAGATTATTATGTTTCACTTGGAAAGTAAGCTTCGTCTGGATGCGCGTGGAAAGGTAAAGCTCACTGAGAAAGAAAAGAACCTGATCAACGAAGTGTTGAAAGCCATCTCATACCGGAAAGACTACCGCCTTGAACTGCGAAGATTCGAGATCATCTTTGGTATTCGGAAGAAGAACGTGACCCCGGTAGTCGTCTAAATCTTTTGCTCTACATTGGTACAAAGGGGGAGAATGTTAGTGCTTAAATGTTATTGTACCAAGTAGAGGGACTATATTTGTAATAGGGCTATTCTATACCCTAGGTATATATAGTTTGCTTTTTTCCCTTTTGGGAATTAGGTCATCTACTACACACACTAGCCACACACACAAGTAATTTGTTCTTCATTGTATTGTGAGTTATTTGAAGATTATTGCATATAAAGATGGCCAATTTAATGTTCATTGATTGATTACTTGTTTCTGGGATCACAATATATAAAAGAAGCCATAACTACTACCGTAGTACCATTTGCTTTTCGGTCTGTCCTCACAATTTTTGTGACTTTCTCGACACTTTCCTACAGTACTCCATAAATGAGAAAAGAACTTGGAATTAACATATCCCAGATCCAATGCAATTAATCACATATTTTAATTTGAACAAAAAACAACGATGGAACTAATGTGCACATAATTTATTCAAAAGTTTTATAGCAAAAGCAACCAACAATAACAAAAACAAAGGTCAAACAAGATGGCTATAAAAATAATAAAGTAGAAGACCAACAAAAGAAAATTAAAAAAAATAAATAAATGGAATAATACAACAAAATTGAGTTTATAGGGCGGCTAAAGTAAATAAGTGTTTTATACGACCTAAGTTTATAGAACGAAACAAAAAAACGTCTTATCTAAAAATGTTAAAATAAGTTTATAAAACGCTTTTGAGCGTCGTAACAAGTTTTATAGGACATTTTCAAAATATATTGTCGTATTAACTAATTTTATAAGACGTTTTTAAGAAGTATACTATAAACCCATATTGTTATAAAACATTTTTTCAAATAGTGTTCTATAAAATAATTAATATGACGCTTTGTTTGAAAAAGTTGTAAAATACTTGTCACGACAGTCAAAAGCATGTAAACTTATTGTAACAGTTTTAGGTATGACGTTTTTTTGTTTGATATTATAACTTACGTCTTATAAAACATTCTATTATGACACTTATTTATTTTGACACATGGAATTATTTGATTAGTTAATTTAATATTTTTTAGGATAAATCTTATTACATTAAAAAGATAATTCTAACAAAAAAAATATATATATCAACATTAATATTTTTCAATTCCTTATAAATAGACACTAATGTTGACATATTTTCATCACAACAATCATTCTCTCTATTTCAATACTCTCTTCAACTTAACAATCTCAAAATCTAGTTTTCTGCAATTTTATTTTATTTGTTATTTACGTCTTTTAGATATGTAATTCCAAACTTCTTTTTATAATTTGTTTCATTTATTTTCAATTGTATGTTTTTTTATAATTATAGTTATGTTTTAAAATACAAAATATTTTTTTCTATTTTCTATATTATAAAATAAAAACAAAAAATATCACATATATAATAAACATTATATATATAGAGAGAGAGGTGGGTTCAAACTAGAACGCTAACTATTTACGAGAAAACACGAGAACGGCCGCTCATGTACAAAATCACATGTGATTCAATGTACAAAATCACATGTGATCCGCGCGACTTACCACGCGACTTTCAAGTCACGGCCCAAACCGCGCATGTCCAGAATTTTCATCACATATGATTTTGTATGTGAATCACATGTGATTTTGTACATGAACGACCGTTCTCGTGTTTCTCGTAAATAATTAGCGTTCTCGTTTGAACCTTTCTCTCTCTCTCTCTCTCTCTCTCTCTCTATATATATATATATAAGTATCTGAGATGTGGTTGGATTACTCATTAACCATTAAAAAATATAAGATTGTATTGGATTGGAGTTGAAGACCGGGTAGATGGAAATAGGGGCAGATCCAATAATTTTTCAAACGGTGACCTTTTTGCGAACCTAAATCTTTTCTATATTGCCCGATGTTGTTTTAGTGTAATTCCACCATTTCGAGGGATTTTTAAAGTGTTTTTCTTGATTTCGATGGGGTTTTAAGTTTTTTTTATCGATTTCAATAGACATTTTCGGTTGATTTCAAAAGTTTTTTTGGTGTTTTTTTTGTTGATTACGAAGTATGGTTGCAATTTCTTACCAATATGGTTACACCTTCTAAAACGCTATGGCTGCACTTTCACGAACCTAATTTATTTATCTTACGGGGAAGAAATAATACGGTGACACGTGCCACCTATTGCTCTTAACTAGGTCCGCCTTGAGGTGGAAAAGAGTAAATAATTTTTAATAGAGCTCGAGTGAGATTGAATTGAGAGATTGTTGATAAACATAGTGAAAGTAGAGAGATTGTTGTGATAGGGAGCTCCATTTGAACAATAAGAATGCATTTTTATACCGAAGTGGAAGCACCCGAAAGAGTTTCCAAGAAAGTGTTTGAAAGAAAGAGGATTGGGAAATAAAGCAACTTCACTTAGTTTTTTAATATTTCATTTTTATATAACTTAATAAGAGTAAAATAAATTGAAAAGATTTTTTAAAGAGAACTTAATTTGAGTGAGATATAAATAATAAGAATGAAAAACATAATCTAAATGAGATATAAATAGTCGAGAGGGAAAGTAAGTAAATTATTAAAAAAATGGTTTTTAGTCATGTAATCAGAATGACAGTGTCATCCACATCCCTTTATTTAGACCATGTAAGACCACCCGCATCGGGAGGATGGGGTTGAATGAGGTTGAATGGGGTTGGATGAAACACCATCACACCCCTTGGGGTTGGATGGGGATGGGGTTGGATGGGGTTGGGCAACCCTGATGGGGTTGGAATGGATGTGGGCCACAATGAAAAATAAACCAATCATAATTCACCATATTTTTCTTTTTTGTTATTTTATTGTTTTTTAGATTAAATAAAAATAAATAAAATGGGATGGTGGTGTGGGATGGATGTGAGGGTTTGTGGGTTAGAATGGGTTGAAAGGGAAAAATGATGTGACGCTGATGTGGCAGTGAAAAAGTATGGGTTAGATGGGGTTGGATGCTGATAGTCTAAGTCTTGATTGGTTTAAATTGTAAGTCCTAATAAAAAAATTCTTGAAAATAAGTTGTTGTAAAAGAAAATGAAAGTAATATCTCCACCAAATTTCTCAGAATCCAACATTGATTATAATATTAAAATAATATTTATTTTTAAAGTTTCATATTGATGCCGTCACTTATACTTGGTGAAAAAACTGTATCTTGATAACAAGATTGTAGCCATTGCGTCCTTATCCTAAAGGTGTGGTTCATCTGCATCTTTCACCTCCATAATAACCACACAAAAGAAGTTAGTCAACGGTGAGAAAGAGATAAAGGATACATACAAATATATAAACAGAGAGAGAGAGAGAGAGAAAAAGAGAGAGAGAGAGAGAGAGGAGATCCATGGGTTCTAAACACAAGCAGCCACATGTATTGTGCGTACCAGCGCCCGCACAAGGCCATATAAACCCGATGTTAAAACTTGCCAAAATCCTTAATTCCAAAGGCTTCCTTATAACCTTCGTCAACACCGAGTTCAACCACCGGCGTCTCATAAGATCTCAGGACCCCGATGTCTTACGTGGCTTACCTTCCTTCTGCTTCGAGACCATTCCAGATGGCCTTCCGATCCCTGAAAATCTCGATGCCAGCCAACAGGTGGCAGCCCTATGCAAGGCCATTGATGAAAACTTTTTGGGTCCATTTAGAACTCTTCTTACCAAACTCAGGAGTGCTCCTGATTCACCGGTGACTTACATAGTGGCCGACGTGATTATGGGCTTCACCCTTGAAGCTGCTACGGAAATGAATATTCCGGAGATACTCTTCTGGACAAGTGGAGCTGGTTCTTTATTATGTTTCGAGCAATACCCTCATCTTTTGGACAAGGGTTTGATGCCCATCAAAGGTACCAACTGTTTCTGCAAGTCAATATATTCAATTTGCACTTTTTAAAACATAAATGAGAAAATAGAGAATACAAAACATTTTTATATGAAGTATAATTTTTTTGCTAAGAATTTTACCTTTTTTTTTTTTTTTTTAATTTACAGATTCGAGTCTTTTAGTAAATGGGTATTTGGATACAATCTATGATTGTATACCTTCCATGTCTGGTATACGTCTAAAAGATATTCCTCCTTACATTAGAATTACGAACCCTGGCGATGAATACATGGTTGAATTTCTTTGTAGACAAGTAGAGAGAATGAAAACAGCTTCAACCATTGTTTTGAACACTTATCATGAACTAGAATCTGACATTATGGATACACTTTCGTCAATATTTCCACCTTGCTATGGAATTGGCCCTTTAAATTTACTCGAGAAGGATATTGTCCATAGCTCTCTAGCATCCATCAAATCAAACCTTTGGAAAGAAGACACAGAATGTTTAAAATGGCTAGACTCAAAAGCACCATTGTCAGTTATTTATGTGAATTTTGGTAGCATCGCCGTGATGACACCTCAACAGCAAGTCGAGTTTTGTTGGGGGCTTGTGAAGAGTAGTTATTCATTTTTATGGATCATAAGACCAGACCTCGTGATCGGCGACTCTACTATGCTTCCACCGGAGCTTTTGGCAGAGACAAAGAGTAGAGGGTTGTTGGTTAGTTGGTGCCCCCAAGAACAAGTTCTTAAACACCAATCAATAGGAGGGTATTTAACACATAGTGGGTGGAATTCAACAATCGAAAGTATTTCCAGTGGAGTCCGAATGATATGTTGGCCCTTTTGTGGAGATCAACAGATAAATTGTTGGTTGTCCTGCAACAAGTGGGGGGTCGCAATGGAGATCGACACCAATGTAAAGAGTGATGAAGTTGCGAAACTAGTGATTGAGTTGATGAATGGAGAAAAGGGAAAAGAGATGAGGAAGAAGGCCATTGATTGGAAGAACAAGGCTGAGGAAGCATGTGCCTCTCCGTACGGTTCCTCCATGGTTAATTTGGAGAAACTAATTCAGATGCTGCAAACATCTCCAAATAAATCATAATATGTATATTTGAGACGTTTGTGAGTTCTTTTTTGTTTCTACCAAGTATGTTAAAAGTGGATTTTAATTGCTTGAGCCTTTACAACTTTATTTGAAACAATGTATTTCCTTGATATTAAATACCTTGCATAATCATCATTGTATGTATGAAAGGATATCAATGAAGTTCAAGATTCTAGTATCAAATTGAGTAAACAGTTTTAGAAGTTGCATAGTCAAACTTGTAGCAATTGTGTAAATATTCGAAGTTCATCAAGACATCACATGATGTAATAAGGTTTGTTGGGGTAAGAAATGAAATGAAAGCAAAGCAAATTTCAACATCAGGGGATTAATGAAGGTATTTAATTCATGAAAACTAGGAAATTGATCTTACTTTTCCAATTCCAGTTTCACTGTAACCATTTGATCATTCAGACATTAAAAATACATTTTTCTTTAAATGGAGCATCATACCATCCTCCCTCGCTTTTGAAAAAAAGTCACACTTGATTACGGTAAATCTTATAGATTTATATAAATCAGGCAAACGCAATATGCACAGAATTTCTCTCGTGACGGAGGAAGTACATGTGAAAGAATACTTAATTCTTTTGCTAAATTTGCTAGATATATATATCCAAGTTATACGCGCTGATTTAAATACATTTCTATTTAAATATGCTTGAAATTAATATATAGTACATTCTTGGAAATGATGTTGATGAGGAAACCATGTGACCAAGCAAGCTATAAATACATGTCTCAAATTAAATTCTTGTAAAAGTACAAGTCTCACCATTCCCATTCCATACACAGACATCTGATTTCACAATAGTATTCCTTCAAAAACATATATATATATATATATATATATATAGGGTTGTAAACGAACCGTTCGTGAACCGTTTGGCGGGAAGTTCGTTTATGTTCGTTTATTTTAAATGAACGAATATGAACACGTTTTTTTGTTCGTTTAGTTAAAAAAACGAACATGAACAATGGTCTCGTTCGTTCATTTATGTTCGTTAATGTTCGTTCGTTTATGTTCATTTATGTTCGTTTATGTCTATTTATATATATAAACATATTTATATAATATGAAATTAATGTGTAAAATCATCAAGTAAATTGATCTTTTAGAATTTAATTTTTATACCTTCTAAGTTAACCTGGTTTTTCATTTTGTTAAGGTATTTTTTACGAACGGAATGATGAGTACGGTGGTTGTTTTTTGTTAATTTGGGTTCGTTCGTTTATGTTCATTTAAAGTCGTCCGTTTACGTTCGTTTATGTTCATATAAGTTCGTTCGTTTACGTTCGTTTAACTCTTAATGAACGAACATAAACGAACACGAACAAACAGAAATTCTTAACGAACGAACATGAACACAAAAAATCTCGTTCATTTACCGTTCGTGTTCGTTTGTTTGTTCGGTTAAGTTAAACGAACGAACATGAACAAGCCTCCGTTCGTGTTCGTTTGGTTCGTTTACAGCCCTACATATATATATATATATACATACTTTTTCTTCTCTCTCTCTCTCTAATTATATATATATCCCATAAACAGGGGTCTTATGCGGTTGCCTTCTTCGCTGCTTTCTAATGTCAAAAGTTTTAGCAGACTGAATGCTTATTGCAACAGAAATTATCAAAGGGATGTGCCGAAAGGTCATCTGGCAGTGTATCTTGGAGAAAACCAGAAGAGACGGTTTGTCGTCCCAATATCTTACTTTAAACAACCATTATTCCAAGAGTTACTGCGTCAATACGAGGAAGAATTTGGGTTTGATCATCCGATGGGTGGCCTAACGATTTCATGCCAAGAAAATGAATTTTTCGAGCTCACACGCCTATTGCATGCTTCATGACTTATTGTAGGCCATTAATTACTCTTCATTCTTCACATTTGTTGAATAACTTTTTCACCTCTTTGATTATTCGAGATACACATGGGTCAAGTTTCTATGATCAAAGAATGAAACACCTGACTTGATCATCTCATTAATCAAACAGCTTCAACTGAATCGTCAACAATCAGTTCAGACCGTTAGATCAGACAACGGGACAGAGTTCAAAAACAAGACTCTTGATGAGTTCTTTAAGTCATTAGGAATAACTCATCAATATTCTGCGGCAAGAACACCTTAGCAGAACGGAGTCGTTGAAAGACGAAACCGTACACTCGTTGAAGCGGCCCGAACGATGTTGTCTTATGCTGATTTACCTCTGTTTCTGTGGGCTGAAGTTGTTGCAACGGCGTGCTACACACAAAACCGTTCAATCATTCATTGACGGTTTGGCAAAACTCCATATGAATTGATTAACAATAGAAAACCTGTAATACACTACTTTCGTGTCTTTGGATGCAGGTGTATCGCGCTGAACGATAAGGACAACTTGAACAAATTCAGTCCTAAGGGAATTGAGGGCGTCTTTATCGGATACTCGCTCACATCAAAAGCATACAGAGTCTATCTCAAGTCCTCCAGAACTGTGATGGAAAGTATAAATGTCAAGTTCGATGAATCTGAAGAGATGACTTCTGTGCAAAACAGTACAGAACCCGCGATATCTGGAATTCTAGCATCTGGACAAATCCACCCAATGATGACTAGATCCTCAAACAAGGATCAAGCTTCCACTTCTAACTCTACTCCTAACGAACTTGATTTATTGTTTGAACATTTTTATGATGATTATTTTGGTAGTAATAAACCTTCTTCATCTGTCAATAACAGGAATCAAGTTGCAACACCACCAGTGCAAGCTACTATGTCAGGCCCTTCACCGGTGCTGACTTCATCAAATACTGGTGCAACTACTCTTGCATCTTCTCTAAGGAACACAACTGTGGCATCTACACATGCACAACAACAAGCATCTACAAGTGGTGCTTGTTCGTTTGGAACAACTTCGAATGTTAGTAATCAGGGTAACCACAACATTCCTGAAAAATCTACTAAATCAGTTCCCGAGGCTGTGCCGATTGTCAATTTTGACAAACAACTCGCCTCACAACCAGAGCCAACACTGACGATCGAGTTGAACTTCGATAAAGATCCTACCCTTGTAGACCCCAATGAAGATGCTATATCTCTCCATCCACACTCCACAAAGTGGACACGCAGTCACCCAATTGATCAAGTGATTGGTGATGTTTCTGAACCAATGAAGACAAGATCTGCATCCGCAAATGAAGTATTATATGCACTCTTCCTAAGTCAAGTTGAGCCCTCAACAGTTCAACAAGCCTTAGAAGACCCTGACTGGTTATTTGCGATGCAAGAAGAGCTGAATCAGTTTGAATCTCTGAAGGTGTGGATACTAGTTCCGCGACCCAAAGGTAAGACAGTTATCGGTACCAAGTGGGTCCTAAAGAACAAGAAAGACTAAAACGGTATAATTGTGCGAAACAAAGCTATATTGGTAGTGAAAGGGTATAGGCAACATGAGGGGATCGATTATGACGAGACGTACGCACCGGTTGCTCGTCTTGAGGCAATTCGGATGTTCCTTTCTTTTGCCGCCTTCAAGAACTTCACCGTCTATCAAATGGACGTGAAGACCGCATTCTTGAACGGTGTCTTAAAAGAGGAAGTGTACGTGTCTCAACCAGAAGGCTTTGTGGACAAAGACTATCCAAATCACGTATACATTCTTGACAAAGCCCTCTACGGTCTCAAACAAGCCCCCCGTGCCTGGTATGAAGTCTTATCAACCTTTCTACTAAAAGATGGCTTTGTGAAAGGTAAAATCGACACAACTCTGTTTACTCTGCGCGAGGAAGGTGATATTCTTTTAGCTCAGATTTATGTTGACGATATTATTTTTGGTTCGACTAACCCTGGACTTTGTACTTGGTTTTCTGGCATTATGATGACTCAGTTTCAAATGAGTATGATGGGAGAGATTAATTTCTTTCTCGTATTACAAGTCAAACAATTCTCTACGGGTATCTTCATCAACCAGTCGAAATATGTGTTTGACATCTTGAAGAAATTCAAAATGGAAAACTGTACGTCGATCGATACGCCTATGGCTCCCGGATCGAAGATAGGTCCAGATCCTGACGGTATTGATGTCGATGTAAAGAATTATAGAGGAATGATTGGGTCTCTAATGTATCTAACCGCTAGTCGTCCATATATAATTTTTCAACTTGTCTCTGTGCTAGATTTCAGGCCAAACCCAAAGAATCACACCTCGGCGCCGTCAAAAGAATCTTTCGGTACTTGAAGGGCACTCCGTACCTAGGACTGTGGTATCCCAAGGGAACCGGTTTCGAACTCACTGCATATTTAGATGCGGATCACGAAGGAAGCATGCTGGATAGAAAGAGCACCTCGGGGCACGTCCAGTTTTTAGGGGACAAGCTCGTGAGTTGGTCATCGAAGAAGCAAAATTGTGTTTCAACATCAACCGCGGAAGCAGAATATGTTGTCGCGGCGAGCTGTTGTTCACAAGTCCTTTGGATGAAGACCCAACTCATGGACTATGGGTTTAAATATGAGAAGATCCCCATCTACTGCGACAGTAAGAGTGCTATTGCTATATCTGCTAACCCTGTCCAGCACACTAAAACCAAACACATTGACATAAGGTATCATTTCATAAAGATCATGTTGAGAAAGGAACAGTTGAACTGTATTTTGTTACAACTGAGTATCAACTTGCCGACCTCTTTACAAAAGCCTTGGATGAAAAACGTTTCAATTTTCTAGTATCCAAGCTCGACATGCTGAATATGAAAGTTTAACATCAATATATTGATCATAAAACAGATGGAAATATTTGTATCTCAATCTAGACATCGTATCTAGATTGATACACTCAAATTTTCATCATATTCTATTCTCAATATATGTTATTTAAATTTTCATATCTTAGTTGTATTACAAATATTTCTTCAACTTGTTATTTCTTTCTCTTCTTTTAAATATCTTATCAATGATTTGTTATGATACATGTATCTGCACAAAGGTATGTTCATGGTTTCAGGGGGAGTTTTAGTACAGATCTAATGCACAAAAATAGGGGGAGTGTGCATTACTGCCAGATCATGTATGTGTAGATACATTGTGACTGTTGCTTTCGAGAAGACAAGGTAAGTATTCTGACTTGTTTTAAACACTAACTCTTAAATGATGAAAACAATTTTTCATATCTATGCATCATTTAAGGGGGAGTGAAAACTATGTTTAAAACCTTGAGTGCTGAATCAATTGAAAGTTGGACATCTTCCAATGTGATAAAATCTTTTTAAATTTTATCTGAAAAATGTCCAAATGTTACTGATATCGCAACCTACTACTTGCGATAAACTGATGAACAGTAGTTTATCGCAACCCTCTGTTGCGATTAAAATTAAGTGTTGTTTTATCTCAACACACTGGTTGCGATGAGAATTATCCTCGCAACCTTGCATTGCAATAAAACACAAATGAACAGTATCCTATCGCAACCCTCTGTTGCGATAAGATCGAAAATGTTGTCGTAACCAGTTCCTTGCGATAACAAGTAGGGTTATCGCAACCTTGTACTTGCGATACCCTGACACTGTGGCGGTCAAAGCTTGGACCAATCACAGCATGCCACATGTCCTTGTTGCAAAACTCAATAAATAGTGAGTGTTTGATTTTTCATCTCATTTCAAAACCATTCAAAACTCTCTCAACTCTCACTAAAACCCTCATTCGAATCCGAGTTCTTCATCAAAGTTTTTCAAGATCAAATCGATTGCATTCTATTCAGATCATCATCGAGGTAAACAATCCAACCTTTTACTCGATTTCATCCATTAGATCGTTTGCCTCAGTCGATTTTAGGGTTTTGTACACGAAACCCTTATCTGCCTTTTCATACTTTTGTTTGTAACCGATATATGTATATCTGTTTGATGATAAAACTGTTAGGGTTAGCTTTATGTGTTGTTTGCGAGCCTTGTAGAGTAGGTTTAACATCGAAATAGTGCGAAAATAAGAATCTGGGCATTTAACACTTAGAAAATATTCAAAATTCAAATTTATCGCAACTTTGTTGTTCTTGAAGTTCTTTCTTATCGCAACCATCTATGTTCTACATATTCATAATTATCGCAACCTGTTGTTATTCATCGTTGTCGCAACCTTTTGGTTGCGATAAAACTTTATCGCAACCCTCATGTTGCGATAACTCTTCATCGCAACATGTTACTTGCGATAAAACCATTCTTGCGATAACTCTTTGAGATGCCTTGCGATAACTTCATGCCTTAGGTTTTTATCAATTGCTTAAAAAAAATACTAAATCCTCCCTCTAAGCCCTATATTATCTGATTTCAATGTTCAGATGGCTCATAATGACGGCCATTAATTTGACGAGAACATCGTCATACCTTCGCACCGGTCGTCACATCCGTCGGTGAACGCCCGTGATCGAGATGAGGAGCTACTACCGAGTAGTCTCCATCTTTCCCTCCTCGACAATAACCATCACTTGGATCTCAACGTGGCGTTCGACCACCAGATTATCATCAATATCATCCGCGGCCATCCTCTCCGAACAGTGCTTACGAAGGTAGTCATTGTGCCCCTTATATATCTGCAACAATTTTGGCACACACTACGATATCATCCTACACACCGACGGGGTCCACATTTTTCTGCAAGAGTCGATCATTTCGATGTTCGACTTACACTTAAGCGGCTCCGTCTAGCCTTAGACCTCCCATTTAACCCAAATTTTGAGGACATGGTTCCCGAAGCCCAACTGTACGCGGACATCCGAAGCTTAGGATACCAAGACCCACAGAACCCTGTGCTAGCCGGCTCGTCTAGATTCGAAAGAAAACATCTACCACCAGTCTGGTACACCTTATGTTCCATCCTCAACCGATGCATGACGTCAAAGCATATCGGCCTTGACAAATGTAACCTAGCAACACTTCGGATGTTCCATGCCTTCGCCTTTAACCGTAACATAGATTATGCTATACTATGGACCGAGCTACAAGAACTGGTCGAAGACAAAGCACACCCGATAAAGAACCGACACTTCGTGCCATATCAACGGTTCTTCCAGATAACCATCCACCAAATCATGGAGGGCAACCAGGAAATTCCTAGACGCCCAAATGCGGTAGAAGGACCGACACAGTGGATGCACTATCTGAAGATGCCGAAACATATTGACTTTGCCCACATCGCGATTATACCTGAAGCCGCACTTCCCATGCCGACCAGCAGTCTGAGGTAGTTAGGCAGTATAGGCAAGAACATGCACTAATGGTCCAGCCAGAACCGGAGGGACCTCCCCAACGTGCAACCAACTAGGCGGTGAGGGTATAAATGTCGAGCAAGTTCAGGACCTTGGGGTTCCTGAACGGGAAGAGGTGAGGAGAACGTTAAGACAGGGAGTGGGTGGGGTGGCGAGGACTACTTGTAATAACCAGGTATTTTATTTTGTTAATTGACCAGTAGTATTTTAGTATTTTAGAGTTTAGAAGTTTATTTATATAAGTTTTATTTTAGTTAGTTATGGAAAAATAAGTTAAGGGTTTGTTTGGTATTTTTACCAAACTCCACACCACCGCCTTATTGCCTCACTAGGAGGAGGTGTCCTCCTAATTGAGTATCTAAACAAATATCCCAAGGTGTGTGTGTGTGTTTACCTTCGGCTAGGTGAAAAGAGAGAAAAAGAGAGTGAAATGGAAGAAGAAGAAGAAAAAAGAATCTGATCTCCATAGCTGGGATTTTAGTGTTTATGCAGTAAACTGTTCAGGTGATCATCTGATTCCTTTCCCTTTTATATATTTAAGTTTTTAGAAGTTTATATTTGGGTTTTAAGTAATTTTAGAAAGGTATTTGGGTCTTTGGTTATGTTTAGAATGTCAATAAGAGTCTAAAAATCATTTCTGGGTAAATATTGGACTGAAAGTCGTTTTTGGCTGAGCTTAATTAAAAAGACGATGAACAGTAGTTTTGCAGGTTTTCGCAACAGTAGGTTGCGAGAAGTAGGGTTTTCGCAACAGTAGGTTGCGAGAAGTAAGGTTTTCGCAACAGTGGGTTGCGAGTTCTAAGGTTTTCGCAACAGTGGGTTGCGAGTTCTTTGGTTTTCGCAACAGTGGGTTGCGAAAAGTGAGGAATTCGCAAGCTGTGGGTTGCGAAAAGTGTTAAAATTCAGATTTATTAATGAGGTGTATTCTTGTTAATTAACTATTTCAGATAGTAAAATTCAAAGATAAAAGTGGGACTTGTTGAAGAGATTTTTGGAGAACTTGGAAAAGCATTCAGGTGAGTTTTATTTTAAAAACATTTTTCAACTGGAATACATATATATGTGATTTATATATATATACATGAAATGGATATGTATGGGTTGAGAATGTGATACATAATGTGATTATGTGTTTTTATTGAAATGTTTATATACATGATGGTATACTGTAATTATATGAGTATTCTGCGAGAATACGGGGCCGGGATCCGAGGTGCGGACCGGTGTGTTGCCGGGTTCCGATAAGCGGACATGCGTGTTTACTGTAGATGTTGTACAGCAGAGTGAATTGACTAGTTGGCTTGCAACCACTAGTTTGGCCAATTGTGGAGGAATAAGAGGGAATGAGTGGATACGAATCGCAAGTCTTGGTTGGTATTTAATTACGTGTGATATATGTGTGTTTGTATAAAATGGTTTTATTTAATTGGATTCATGGCAAGTTTCAACTGACAGGGATTTTCTCACTGGACCATTAGGTCTAACCCTCATTTTTCTGTTTTAAAAATATGTATTCCAGGTGGTGGATCGGGTAAGGGCAAGTGAAAAGTTTATGTCGTGGATATCTCTTGTGAAGACTTTTGTGTTGATGACATAACTATGTTTTGAACCCATGACTTTGTTATTAATCAACATGTATTGTATTCCGCGAACAATTTGTACTCGTTTATTTTTATGTTACCTAGACTTTGGGACCGAACGTGTTATATATAATGTATCTTTTGATAATATTATGGCATGAATATATGTTATTTGTATATTTGGAAATCGGGGACGTTACAAATGGTATCAGAGCCTTAGTTTAAGGGATTTAGGTATAAATATTCGTACCTAGACTTAAACTGCATGTGAAGTAGGATGTCCCTATTATGATAGAACCTGGGGGTTGCTAAGTATGAAAGGTAGAAACAACATCATGTAAGGTAATTTCGAATTACACTTGGCCAGTGTAATTATGTTTTTACAGGTGCATGTTTGAACTGGAATACCTTGTTATATGGGGTATATGCTTATGTGTATATTAACCTTGTTCGAATCTACAGAATGGCGAGTGGCACTAGACAGAGGATTCGGAGGGGAGGAGGGAATCCGGGTGAAGAAAACCCACCAGTAGGAACAGGGGGAAGAGGAGGAGATCGTGGTAGAGGCAGAACTGGAGGTAGAACTGGAGTTAGAACTGGGGGTGGAACAGGGGGCCGAACCGGGGGAAGAACTCAAGGTACAGAGTTTGTTACGCGAGAAGACCTGACTGCTGAAATGGGAAGGTTACAGGCTAGTATACAAGCAATGATTGAACGAAGTCGAAATAGTGAAGCTGATCCACCAGGTCCGGAACAAGAAGTCGAAATGCCAATCACCCCTACTGTTTTACCAATAACGAAGAAGTGTGATTATAAGATGTTTCTTGGTTGCAAACCCCCTACGTATTCAGGAGACCGGGATCCAGTGAAAGCAATGAGGTGGCTGAAGGAAATGGAAGCTATATTCAAGACAAGTAAGTGTGCTGAGGAGGATAGAGTACTGTATGGAACAGCAATGTTGAAGGGTGATGCCTTGTATTGGTGGGAGGCTCATATGGAATCCGAAGGAGTAGACATATATTCTACTTTCCCTTGGGAAGAATTTGTTTTAGTTTTCACACAACACTTCTGTCCACAAGCAGCTGTCAGACAACTGGAAGAGGAATTTATGAGTCTGCAACAAGGAAATTTGTCAGTAAGAGACTATACCGCAAGGTTCTTAGAGAAATCTCGTTTTGCGGGATATTATGTTGCTACAGAGAAGTTGAAGATGGACAGATACATCTATGGGCTCAATTCGGAGGTCAGAAGATTGGTTACTGCAACAAGGCCAGATACCTTTACAGCCGCAGTGGACGCGGCTGAAAATGTGGAACGAGATGACAGAAGAGATGCCAGTGATAGGAGTATGGGGAAAAGAAAATGGGAAGGACCACCTTACGATCCGAAAAAGCCCAGATTTCAGAAGTTCGATAACCGTGCACCTTTCCGACCAATGGAAAGACCTTGTCCGAAGTGCCACCGTGTTCATCAAGGAAACCGTCAGAGTGAATCGCGGGTTTGCTATAGGTGTGGGAAGACCGGGAATGTTTCTAAAGATTGTCGCGTTACGCGGTTTTGCTACACATGTAATTCTCCGGATCATCTTCAGCCACATTGTCCGCAAAGAAAAATACAATAGGGTGGATTATCAGGGAAACCAGCAAGTGCCAACCCCGTAATTCCAAGGATAGAACCGCCGAAAGCAAGGGGTCGTACGTTCCAAATGACCGCTAAAGAAGCGGAGGAAACTCCGGATGTGGTTACAGGTACATTTTTCATAAACTCTACACGTGCTAAGGTGTTATTTGATTCTGGTGCAAATCGATCCTTTGTGTCGCCTTCGTTTGCTGCTCACATGCATTTAGAGCCTAAAATGTTAAAACATGCTTTGCTGGTAGACACTGCGAATGATAATCAGGTGTCGGTAAAAGAAGTATTTGATGGCTGTGTGATTGATATAGAGGGTTATGGTGTACCAATACGATTGTTTCCTATAGCCTTGATCGAATTTGATGTGGTGGTAGAAATGGATTGGTTAGCTAAGAATCAGGCTAGCATAGTTTGTGATAAGAAGATAATTAATGTTGTTCTACCTGATAAGAGATCAGTGGTGATTTATGGTGATCGTAGCAATCATCAGTCTTGTCTTATTTCTATGATAGAAGCCTGTAAGTGTGTCAGCAAGGGTTGCCCGAGTTACTTAGCCTATGTGATAGATAGTAGGCCTGAAAAGAATAGGTTGGAAGATATTCTTATTGTTAGTGAGTTTCCAGAGGTTTTCCCTGAGGACTTGTATAGTCTCCCTCCTGATAGGCAAGTAGAGTTTTGCATAGACCTGATACCTGGAGCCGCTCCTATTGCTCGTGCACCATACCGACTTGCTCCTCCAGAGATGAAAGAGATGATGACGCAACTGCAAGACCTATTCGATAAAGGCTTCATCAGACCTAGCTCTTCGCCGTGGGGTGCACCAGTGTTGTTTGTGAAAAAGAAAGACAGCTCAATGAGAATGTATATCGACTACCGGGAACTGAATAAGTGCACGATCAATAACAAGTATCCTCTTCCTAGAATTGATGATCTCTTCAATCAGTTAGTTGGAGCTTGCTATTTCTCCAAGATTGATCTCAGGTCTGGCTACCATCAGTTGAAGGTTAAAGAAGAAGATGTTTTAAAGACTGCTTTTCGTACGAGGTACGGTCACTACGAGTTCTTAGTAATGCCATTTGGATTGACGAACGCTCCAGTCGCTTTTATGGATCTGATGAATCGGGTATGTAGGCCTTATCTCGATAAATTTGTAATTGTATTTATCGATGATATACTTATCTATTCCCGATCCAAAGAGGATCACGCACAACATATTCGTTTGATTTTGGAGTTACTGAAGGAGGAAAAATTATACGCTAAATTCTCAAAGTGTGAGTTCTGGTTGCGGGAAGTTCAGTTCTTGGGGCATGTTGTTTCAGAGAAAGTCATTCAAGTAGATCCGACGAAAGTGGAAGCGATTGAAAGATGGGAACCGCCGAAGACGCCGACTGGAGTACGTAGTTTTCTGGGTTTAGCTGGGTATTACCGAAAGTTTATAAAGGACTTCTCTCGCATTGCTAAACCTCTTACTAAGTTGACTCGAAAGAATCTGAAGTTTGAATGGAAAGCAGAACATGATGGAGCATTCAGGATACTGAAGGAGAAACTCTGCAACGCGCCGATTTTAGCATTGCCAGAAGGTTCAGAAGATTTTGTTGTCTACAGTGATGCTTCTAAACTAGGATTAGGATGTGTACTTATGCAGCGTGGGAAGGTGATTGCGTATGCTTCTCGTCAGTTGAAAGATCATGAACGTCAGTACCCTACACACGATATGGAATTAGCAGCAGTGGTGTTCGCGTTGAAGATTTGGAGACATTATCTTTATGGTACCAAATGTCAGATTTTTACTGATCACAAGAGTCTCCAACATCTTTTCGACCAGAAAGAATTGAATATGAGGCAAAGGAGATGGCTGGAATTGGTGAATGATTACGATTGTGAAATTCTCTATCATCCGGGAAAGGCGAATGTGGTGGCCGATGCCTTGAGTCGTCAGGAAAGGAGTGGAACAATAAGAGTTATTTCGTTAAGGGCTGAACTTCTACCGAGTATCTTTGAAGAATTGCAAAAGTGTCAAATAGAAGCGTTTCAAGAAGAACATCTGAAGTCAGAACGATTAGTGGGGTTGTCAGACTTACTAGAAAAAGATGATCGCGGGTTGTTGTGTTTGGGGAGCAGAATTTGGGTGCCTCGTTTGGGTGGGTTACGCGATCGTGTACTACAAGAAGCTCATAAATCTCGTTTCTCTATTCATCCAGGTACGAATAAGATGTATAGATATTTGAAACAATTTTATTGGTGGCCAGGGATTAAGAGAAGTGTTGATAAGCATGTGGAAGATTGTAATACGTGCAAGAAGGTAAATATTGAACATCAAAGGCCGTTTGGTCAGTTGCAGCGATTGGAAATACCGATGTGGAAATGGGAGCAGATAACTACGGACTTCATCACTAAGCTACCAAGGACTTCGAAGGGATTTGATTCTATTTGGATAATTGTTGACAGATTGACGAAGTCTGCTCATTTCTTACCAATAAAAGAAACTGATTCGATGGAACGCTTAGCCAAATTATATATTGATGAAATAGTAACTCGACATGGGGTTCCAATCTCGATTATTTCTGATCGGGATAGTCGTTTTACTTCGAGATTTTGGAGAAGCTTTCAAAGGGAGATGAGGACGCAGATAAAGTTAAGTACATCATACCATCCTCAAACCGACGGTCAGAATGAAAGAACAATCCAAACTTTAGAAGATATGCTCCGGGCTTGTATAGTTGATTTTGGGAGATCGTGGGATAAACATCTACCGTTGATCGAATTTGCCTACAACAACAGTTATCATTCCAGCATTCAAGCGGCACCGTTTGAAGTATTGTATGGTAGAAAATGTCGAACGCCTCTGTGTTGGAATGAAGTGGGAGAGAAACAATTAGCGGGACCAGAAATAGTCCAGCTAACCGCGGATAAAGTTACTCAGATCCGAGAACGTTTGAAAGTGGCTCAAGACAGACAGAAAAGCTATGCAGATCGACGCCGGAAACCGTTAGAGTTTCAAGTTGGGGATTTCGTGATGTTGAAAGTCTCGCCTTGGAAAGGAGTCATTAGATTTGGAAGGCAAGGTAAACTTAGCCCGAGGTATATTGGACCGTTTGCAATTACAGAAAGAATTGGCGAAGTAGCTTACCAATTGGATCTACCGATAGAGTTAAGCCGTATCCACAACGCGTTTCATGTATCGAACTTTCGGAAATGTTTGGTTACGCCAGATCAGGTTGTCTCTCTACCAGATATTCAAGTTGATGAAAGGTTGAACTACGTGGAAGAACCGGAAGCCATAGTTGATCACAAAGTTAAAGTGTTGCGGAACAAAGAGATCAGGCAAGTGAAAGTTCTGTGGAAACATCATAGAGGTCAAGATGCGACATGGGAATCGGAGTCGGAGATGAGAGCCAAATACCCTCATCTTTTCGCTTGACTGAATTCCGGGACGGAATTCTTTTAAGGGGGAGATGTTGTAATAACCAGGTATTTTATTTTGTTAATTGACCAGTAGTATTTTAGTATTTTAGAATTTAGAAGTTTATTTATATAAGTTTTATTTTAGTTAGTTATGGAAAAATAAGTTAAGGGTTTGTTTGATATTTTTACCAAACTCCACACCACCGCCTTATTGCCTCATTAGGAGGAGGTGTCCTCCTAATTGAGTATCTAAACAAATATCCCAAGGTGTGTGTGTGTTTACCTTCGGCTAGGTGAAAAGAGAGAAAAAGAGAGTGAAATCGAAGAAGAAGAAGAAGAAGAAGAAGAAGAAGAAGAAAGAATCTGATCTCCATAGCTTGGATTTTAGTGTTTATGCAGTAAACTGTTCAGGTGATCATCTGATTCCTTTCCCTTTTATATATTTAAGTTTTTAGAAGTTTATATTTGGGTTTTAAGTAATTTTAGAAAGGTATTTGGGTCTTTGGTTATGTTTAGAATGTCAATAAGAGTCTAAAAATCATTTCTGGGTAAATATTGGACTGAAAGTCGTTTTTGGCTGAGCTTAATTAAAAAGACGATGAACAGTAATTTTGCAGGTTTTCGCAACAGTAGGTTGCGAGAAGTAGGGTTTTCGCAACAGTAGGTTGCGAGAAGTAAGGTTTTCGCAACAGTGGGTTGGGAGTTCTAAGGTTTTCGCAACAGTGGGTTGCGAGTTCTTTGGTTTTCGCAACAGTGGGTTGCGAAAAGTGAGGAATTCGCAAGCTGTGGGTTGCGAAAAGTGTTAAAATTCAGATTTATTAATGAGGTGTATTCTTGTTAATTAACTATTTCAGATAGTAAAATTCAAAGATAAAAGTGGGACTTGTTGAAGAGATTTTTGGAGAACTTGGAAAAGCATTCAGGTGAGTTTTATTTTAAAAACATTTTTCAACTGGAATACATATATATGTGATTTATATATATACATGAAATGGATATGTATGGGTTGAGAATGTGATACATAATGTGATTATGTGTTTTTATTGAAATGTTTATATACATGATGGTATACTGTAATTATATGAGTATTCTGCGAGAATACGGGGCCGGGATCCGAGGTGCGGACCGGTGTGTTGCCGGGTTCCGATAAGCGGACAGGCGTGTTTACTGTAGATGTTGTACATCAGAGTGAATTGACTAGTTGGCTTGCAACCACTAGTTTGGCCAATTGTGGAGGAATAAGAGGGAATGAGTGGATACGAATCGCAAGTCTTGGTTGGTATTTAATTACGTGTGATATATGTGTGTTTGTATAAAATGGTTTTATTTAATTGGATTCATGGCAAGTTTCAACTGACAGGGATTTTCTCACTGGACCATTAGGTCTAACCCTCATTTTTCTGTTTTAAAAATATGTATTCCAGGTGGTGGATCGGGTAAGGGCAAGTGAAAAGTTTATGTCGTGGATATCTCTTGTGAAGACTTTTGTGTTGATGACATAACTATGTTTTGAACCCATGACTTTGTTATTAATCAACATGTATTGTATTCCGCGAAAAATTTGTACTCGTTTATTTTTATGTTACCTAGACTTTGGGACCGAACGTGTTATATATAATGTATCTTTTGATAATATTATGGCATGAATATATGTTATTTGTATATTTGGAAATCGGGGACGTTACAAATGGTATCAGAGCCTTAGTTTAAGGGATTTAGGTATAAATATTCGTACCTAGACTTAAACTGCATGTGAAGTAGGATGTCCCTATTATGATAGAACCTGGGGATTGCTAAGTATGAAAGGTAGAAACAACATCATGTAAGGTAATTTCGAATTACACTTGGCCAGTGTAATTATGTTTTTACAGGTGCATGTTTGAACTGGAATACCTTGTTATATGGGGTATATGCTTATGTGTATATTAACCTTGTTCGAATCTACAGAATGGCGAGTGGCACTAGACAGAGGATTCGGAGGGGAGGAGGGAATCCGGGTGAAGAAAACCCACCAGTAGGAACAGGGGGAAGAGGAGGAGATCGTGGTAGAGGCAGAACTGGAGGTAGAACTGGAGTTAGAACTGGGGGTGGAACAGGGGGCTGAACCGGGGGAAGAACTCAAGGTACAGAGTTTGTTACGCGAGAAGACCTGACTGCTGAAATGGGAAGATTACAGGCTAGTATACAAGCAATGATTGAACGAAGTCGAAACAGTGAAGCTGATCCACCAGGTCCGGAACAAGAAGTCGAAATGCCAATCACCCCTACTGTTTTACCAATAACGAAGAAGTGTGATTATAAGATGTTTCTTGGTTGCAAACCCCCTACGTATTCAGGAGACCGGGATCCAGTGAAAGCAATGAGGTGGCTGAAGGAAATGGAAGCTATATTCAAGACAAGTAAGTGTGCTGAGGAGGATAGAGTACTGTATGGAACAGCAATGTTGAAGGGTGATGCCTTGTATTGGTGGGAGGCTCATATGGAATCCGAAGGAGCAGACATATATTCTACTTTCCCTTGGGAAGAATTTGTTTTAGTTTTCACACAACACTTCTGTCCACAAGCAGCTGTCAGACAACTGGAAGAGGAATTTATGAGTCTGCAACAAGGAAATTTGTCAGTAAGAGACTATACCGCAAGGTTCTTAGAGAAATCTCGTTTTGCGGGATATTATGTTGCTACAGAGAAATTGAAGATGGACAGATACATCTATGGGCTCAATTCGGAGGTCAGAAGATTGGTTACTGCAACAAGGCCAGATACCTTTACAGCCGCAGTGGACGCGGCTGAAAATGTGGAACGAGATGACAGAAGAGATGTCAGTGATAGGAGTATGGGGAAAAGAAAATGGGAAGGACCACCTCACGATCCAAAAAAGCCCAGATTTCAGAAGTTCGATAACCGTGCACCTTTCCGACCAATGGAAAGACCTTGTCCGAAGTGCCACCGTGTTCATCAAGGAAACTGTCAGAGTGAATCGCGGGTTTGCTATAGGTGTGGGAAGACCGGGCATGTTTCTAAAGATTGTCGCTTTACGCGGTTTTGCTACACATGTAATTCTCCGGATCATCTTCAGCCACATTGTCTACAAAGAAAAATACAACAGGGTGGATTATCAGGGAAACCAGCAATTGCCAACCCCGTAATTCCAAGGATAGAACCGCCGAAAGCAAGGGGTCGTACGTTCCAAATGACCGCTAAAGAAGCGGAGGAAACTCCGGATGTGGTTACAGCTACATTTTTCATAAACTCTACACGTGCTAAGGTGTTATTTGATTCTGGTGCAAACCGACCCTTTGTGTCGCCTTCGTTTGCTGCTCACATGCATTTAGAGCCTAAAATGTTAAAACATGCTTTGCTGGTAGACACTGCGAATGATAATCAGGTGTCGGTAAAAGAAGTATTTGATGGCTGTGTGATTGATATAGAGGGTTATGGTGTACCAATACGATTGTTTCCTATAGCCTTGATCGAATTTGATGTGGTGGTAGGAATGGATTGGTTAGCTAAGAATCAGGCTAGCATAGTTTGTGATAAGAAGATAATTAATGTTGTTCTACCTGATAAGAGATCAGTGGTGATTTATGGTGATCGTAGCAATCATCAGTCTTGTCTTATTTCTATGATAGAAGCCCGTAAGTGTGTCAGCAAGGGTTGCCCGAGTTACTTAGCCTATGTGATAGATAGTAGGCCTGAAAAGAATAGGTTGGAAGATATTCTTATTGTTAGTGAGTTTCCAGAGGTTTTCCCTGAGGACTTGTATAGTCTCCCTCCTGATAGGCAAGTAGAGTTTGGCATAGACCTGATACCTGGAGTCGTTCCTATTGCTCGTGCACCATACCGACTTGCTCCTCCATAGATGAAAGAGAGGATGACGCAACTGCAAGACCTATTCGATAAAGGCTTCATCAGACCTAGCTCTTCGCCGTGGGGTGCACCAGTGTTGTTTGTGAAAAAGAAAGACAGCTCAATGAGAATGTGTATCGACTACCGGGAACTGAATAAGCGCACGATCAAGAACACGTATCCGATTCCTAGAATTGATGATCTCTTCGATCAGTTAGTTGGAGCTTGCTATTTCTCCAAGATTGATCTCAGGTCTGGCTACCATCAGTTGAAGGTTAAAGAAGAAGTTGTTTTAAAGACTGCTTTTCGTACGAGGTACGGTCACTACGAGTTCTTAGTAATGCCATTTGGATTGACGAACGCTCCGGCCGCTTTTATGGATCTGATGAATCGGGTATGTAGGCCTTATCTCGATAAATTTGTAATTGTATTTATGGATGATATACTTATCTATTCCCGATCCAAAGAGGATCACGCACAACATATTCGTTTGATTTTGGAGTTACTGAAGGAGGAAAAATTATACGCTAAATTCTCAAAGTGTGAGTTCTGGTTGCGGGAAGTTCAGTTCTTGGGGCATGTTGTTTCAGAGAAAGGCATTCAAGTAGATCCGACGAAAGTGGAAGCGATTGAAAGATGGGAACCGCCGAAGACGCCGACTGAAGTACGTAGTTTTCTGGGTTTAGCTGGGTATTACCGAAAGTTTATAAAGGACTTCTCTCGCATTGCTACACCTCTTACTAAGTTGACTCGAAAGAATCTGAAGTTTGAATGGAAAGCAGAACAGGATGGAGCATTCAGGATACTGAAGGAGAGACTCTGCAGCGCGCCGATTTTAGCATTGCCAGAAGGTTCAGAAGATTTTGTTGTCTACAGTGATGCTTCTAAACTAGGATTAGGATGTGTACTTATGCAGCGTGGGAAGGTGATTGCGTATGCTTCTCGTCAGTTGAAAGATCATGAACGGCAGTACCCTACACACGATATGGAATTAGCAGCAGTGGTGTTCGCGTTGAAGATTTGGAGACATTATCTTTATGATACCAAATGTCAGATTTTTACTGATCACAAGAGTCTCCAACATCTTTTCGACCAGAAAGAATTGAATATGAGGCAAAGGAGATGGCTGGAATTGGTGAATGATTACGATTGTGAAATTCTCTATCATCCGGGAAAGGCGAATGTGGTGGCCGATGCCTTGAGTCGTCAGGAAAGGAGTGGAACAATAAGAGTTATTTCGTTAAGGGCTGAACTTCTACCGAGTATCTTTGAAGAATTGCAAAAGTGTCAAATAGAAGCGTTTCAAGAAGAACATCTGAAGTCAGAACGATTAGTGGGGTTGTCAGAATTACTAGAAAAAGATGATCGCGGGTTGTTGTGTTTGGGGAGCAGAATTTGGGTGCCTCGTTTGGGTGGGTTACGCGATCGTGTACTACAAGAAGCTCATAAATCTTGTTTCTCTATTCATCCAGGTACGAATAAGATGTATAGAGATTTGAAACAATTTTATTGGTGGCCAGGGATTAAGAGAAGTGTTGCTAAGCATGTGGAAGATTGTAATACGTGCAAGAAGGTAAAGATTGAACATCAAAGGCCGTTTGGTCAGTTGCAGCGATTGGAAATACCGATGTGGAAATGGGAGCAGATTACTACGGACTTCATCACTAAGCTACCAAGGACTTCGAAGGGATTTGATTCTATTTGGGTAATTGTTGACATATTGACGAAGTCTGCTCATTTCTTACCAATAAAAGAAACTGGTTCAATGGAACGCTTTGCCAAATTATATATTGATGAAATAGTAACTCGACATGGGGTTCCAATCTCGATTATTTCTGATCGGGATAGTCGTTTTACTTCGAGATTTTGGAGAAGCTTTCAAAGGGAGATGGGGACGCAGATAAAGTTAAGTACAGCATACCATCCTCAAACCGACGGTCAGAGTGAAAGAACAATCCATACTTTAGAAGATATGCTCCGGGCTTGTATAGTTGATTTTGGGGGATCGTGGGATAAACATCTACCGTTGATCGAATTTGCCTACAACAACAGTTATCATTCCAGCATTCAAGCGGCACCGTTTGAAGTATTGTATGGTAGAAAATGTCGAACGCCTCTGTGTTGGAATGAAGTGGGAGAGAAACAATTAGCGGGACCAGAAATAGTCCAGCTAACCGCGGATAAGGTTACTCAGATCCGAGAACGTTTGAAAGTGGCTCAAGACAGACAGAAAAGCTACGCAGATCGACGCCGGAAACCGTTAGAGTTTCAAGTTGGGGATTTCGTGATGTTGAAAGTCTCGCCTTGGAAAGGAGTCATTAGATTTGGAAGGCAAGGTAAACTTAGCCCGAGGTATATTGGACCGTTTGCAATTACAGAAAGAATTGGTGAAGTAGCTTACCGATTGGATCTACCGATAGAGTTAAGCCGTATCCACAACGCGTTTCATGTATCGAACTTTCGGAAATATTTGGTTACGCCAGATCAGGCTGTCTCTCTACCAGATATTCAAGTTGATGAAAGGTTGAACTACGTGGAAGAACCGGAAGCCATAGTTGATCACAAAGTTAAAGTGTTGCGGAAAAAAGAGATCAGGCAAGTGAAAGTTCTGTGGAAACATCATAGAGGTCAAGATGCGACATGGGAATCGGAGTCGGAGATGAGAGCCAAATACCCTCATCTTTTCGCTTTACTGAATTCCGGGACGGAACTCTTTTAAGGGGGAGATGTTGTAATAACCAGATATTTTATTTTGTTAATTGACCAGTAGTATTTTAGTATTTTAGAATTTAGAAGTTTATTTATATAAGTTTTATTTTAGTTAGTTATGGAAAAATAAGTTAAGGGTTTGTTTGGTATGTTTACCAAACTCCACACCACCGCCTTATTGCCTCACTAGGAGGAGGTGTCCTCCTAATTGAGTATCTAAACAAATATCCCAAGGTGTGTGTGTGTTTACCTTCGGCTAGGTGAAAAGAGAGAAAAAGAGAGTGAAATCGAAGAAGAAGAAGAAGAAGAAGAAGAAAGAATCTGATCTCCATAGCTGGGATTTTAGTGTTTATGCAGTAAACTGTTCAGGTGATCATCTGATTCCTTTCCCTTTTATATATTTAAGTTTTTAGAAGTTTATATTTGGGTTTTAAGTAATTTTAGAAAGGTATTTGGGTCTTTGGTTATGTTTAGAATGTGAATAAGAGTCTAAAAATCATTTCTGGGTAAATATTGGACTGAAAGTCGTTTTTAGCTGAGCTTAATTAAAAAGACGATGAACAATAATTTTGCAGGTTTTCGCAACAGTAGGTTGCGAGAAGTAGGGTTTTCGCAACAGTAGGTTGCGAGAAGTAGGGTTTTCGCAACAGTAGGTTGCGAGAAGTAAGGTTTTCGCAACAGTGGGTTGCGAGTTCTAAGGTTTTCGCAACAGTGGGTTGCGAGTTCTTTGGTTTTCGCAACAGTGGGTTGCGAAAAGTGAGGAATTCGCAAGCTGTGGGTTGCGAAAAGTGTTAAAATTCAGATTTATTAATGAGGTGTATTCTTGTTAATTAACTATTTCAGATAGTAAAATTCAAAGATAAAAGTGGGACTTGTTGAAGAGATTTTTGGAGAACTTGGAAAAGCATTCAGGTGAGTTTTATTTTAAAAACATTTTTCAACTGGAATACATATATATGTGATTTATATATATACATGAAATGGATATGTATGGGTTGAGAATGTGATACATAATGTGATTATGTGTTTTTATTGAAATGTTTATATACATGATGGTATACTGTAATTATATGAGTATTCTGCGAGAATACGGGGCCGGGATCCGAGGTGCAGACCGGTGGGTTGCCGGGTTCCGGTAAGCGGACATGCGTGTTTACTGTAGATGTTGTTCAGCAGAGTGAATTGACTAGTTGGCTTGCAACCACTAGTTTGGCCAATTGTGGAGGAATAAGGGGGAATGAGTGGATACGAATCGCAAGTCTTGGTTGGTATTTAATTACGTGTGATATATGTGTGTTTGTATAAAAAGGTTTTATTTAATTGGATTCATGGCAAGTTTCAACTGACAGGGATTTTCTCACTGGACCATTAGGTCTAACCCTCATTTTTCTGTTTTAAAAATATGTATTCCAGGTGGTGGATCGGGTAAGGGCAAGTGAAAAGTTTATGCCGTGGATATCTCTTGTGAAGACTTTTGTGTTGATGACATAACTATGTTTTGAACCCATGACTTTGTTATTAATCAACATGTATTGTATTCCGCGAAAAATTTGTACTCGTTTATTTTTATGTTACCTAGACTTTGGGACCGAACGTATTATATATAATGTATCTTTTGATAATATTATGGCATGAATATATGTTATTTGTATATTTGGAAATCGGGGACGTTACACTACTGGTCAGACATCCATATCCGAAACCATAAGAATTCCAGTCCTCGACGACGTGTCGATGGATTCAGATGATGACCCCGATTTTGACCCCGATGCTTTGTCATACGAGGATGAAGCATTAGACCAACCACGACAAGCTTATGATGGTAATTCCAACTCCGATCCTGATCATGACTTTAATGCAGATCTTATTCCAAGACACATCGGTCGGAGTCGACACATTGAGATTTTCGAAGCTGATTCCGCCTGGAACTTAGGATTCTCCGGTGATTTTGGTGACACAAGGCGGGAAGAGGGAGATGAAGTAGAAAATATTATTGTGAGCCGTGAGAATGTGAGAAAAGAAATGGGAGAGGTTGAGATAGGATCGGATAAAGTTTTAACTACCGATTCTCTCCATACCGTTACAAGTCGGGTTGCCACATCTACTACCAACGAGCGTACGTCGTCGTTGCGTATTGAACAAGACATGGTGGACCCAGCCATGCAAAGCACAGCCCCTCTCAGCGACTCGTCGGCATCTCAATTTTTCGGTGTTTCATTTTCCACAGGGGATAAAGCACAAACGCTATCGGCGACACACTCGGTGTCTGTTGATATTGAACAAGGTAGGCTCCTGCCCCAACCACCGGCTTTTATTCCGAGCACGTCTAGTCTAGATCCTTTTTGACATACTTCTTTTCCTAGGCCACGCACGAGTGCGGCCGCCATTTGTTGGTGCTCCACGAGGACGGGGTGGGAGTCCTGTCATTGCTAACACCACGCCAGCTTTGAACACATGCCGTGTAGTTGCTACAGCTATCACGATAACCGAAAACCTATGTGGTTCGGGTGTTAGATCTATTTTCCCATCTTTAACTGTGAGACAGGTCGCTCAAAACCTTGGTCCTTATTCGAACTACATCACTCTGGAGGTTTTGAGAGCTTCACTTGCATCGATCGATACGACCTATAAGCAACACACTGACCAGTTACGGAATATTATTGATGACCTTTCTGCCGAAGTTAAAAGGGCAATAAAAGGAAAAGGCATTGCTGAATCGTCGTCAACTGAATAAGCGCACGATCAAGAACAAGTATCCGCTTCCTAGAATTGATGATCTCTTCGATCAGTTAGTTGGAGCTTGCTATTTCTCCAAGATTGATCTCAGGTCTGGCTACCATCAGTTGAAGGTTAAAGAAGAAGATGTTTTAAAGACTGCTTTTCGTACGAGGTACGGTCACTACGAGTTCTTAGTAATGCCATTTGGATTGACGAACGCTCCGGCCGCTTTTATGGATCTGATGAATCGGGTATGTAGGCCTTATCTCGATAAATTTGTAATTGTATTTATCGATGATATACTTATCTATTCCCGATCCAAAGAGGATCACGCACAACATATTCGTTTGATTTTGGAGTTACTGAAGGAGGAAAAATTATACGCTAAATTCTCAAAGTGTGAGTTCTGGTTGCGGGAAGTTCAGTTCTTGGGGCATGTTGTTTCAGAGAAAGGCATTCAAGTAGATCCGACGAAAGTGGAAGCGATTGAAAGATGGGAACCGCCGAAGACGCCGACTGAAGTACGTAGTTTTCTGGGTTTAGCTGGGTATTACCGAAAGTTTATAAAGCACTTCTCTCGCATTGCTACACCTCTTACTAAGTTGACTCGAAAGAATCTGAAGTTTGAATGGAAAGCAGAACAGGATGGAGCATTCAAGATACTGAAGGAGAGACTCTACAGCGCGCCGATTTTAGCATTGCCAGAAGGTTCAGAAGATTTTGTTGTCTATAGTGATGCTTCTAAACTAGGATTAGGATGTGTACTTATGCAGCGTGGGAAGGTGATTGCGTATGCTTCTCGTCAGTTGAAAGATCATGAACGGCAGTACCCTACACACGATATGGAATTAGCAGCAGTGGTGTTTGCGTTGAAAATTTGGAGACATTATCTTTATGGTACCAAATGTCAGATTTGTACTGATCACAAGAGTCTCCAACATCTTTTCGACCAGAAAGAATTGAATATGAGGCAAAGGAGATGGCTGGAATTGGTGAATGATTACGATTGTGAAATTCTCTATCATCCGGGAAAGGCGAATGTGGTGGCCGATGCCTTGAGTCGTCAGGAAAGGAGTGGAACAATAAGAGTTATTTCGTTAAGGGCTGAACTTCTACCGAGTATCTTTGAAGAATTGCAAAAGTGTCAAATAGAAGCGTTTCAAGAAGAACATCTGAAGTCAGAACGATTAGTGGGGTTGTCAGAATTACTAGAAAAAGATGATCGTGGGTTGTTGTGTTTGGGGAGCAGAATTTGGGTGCCTCGTTTGGGTGGGTTACGCGATCGTGTACTACAAGAAGCTCATAAATCTCGTTTCTCTATTCATCCAGGTACGAATAAGATGTATAGAGATTTGAAATAATTTTATTGGTGGCCAGGGATTAAGAGAAGTGTTGCTAAGCATGTGGAAGATTGTAATACGTGCAAGAAGGTAAAGATTGAACATCAAAGGCCGTTTGGTCAGTTGCAGCGATTGGAAATACCGATGTGGAAATGGGAGCAGATTACTACGGACTTCATCACTAAGCTACCAAGGACTTCGAAGGGATTTGATTCTATTTGGGTAATTGTTGACAGATTGACGAAGTCTGCTCATTTCTTACCAATAAAAGAAACTGATTCGATGGAACGCTTAGCCAAATTATATATTGATGAAATAGTAACTCGGCATGGGGTTCCAATCTCGATTATTTCTGATCGGGATAGTCGTTTTACTTCGAGATTTTGGAGAAGCTTTCAAAGGGAGATGGGGACGCAGATAAAGTTAAGTACAGCATACCATCCTCAAACCGACGGTCAGAGTGAAAGAACAATCCAGACTTTAGAAGATATGCTCCGGGCTTGTATAGTTGATTTTGGGGGATCATGGGATAAACATCTACCGTTGATCGAATTTGCCTACAACAACAGTTATCATTCCAGCTTTCAAGCGGCACCGTTTGAAGTATTGTATGGTAGAAAATGTCGAACGCCTCTGTGTTGGAATGAAGTGGGAGAGAAACAATTAGCGGGACCAGAAATAGTCCAGCTAACCGCGGATAAGGTTACTCAGATCCGAGAACGTTTGAAAGTGGCTCAAGACAGACAGAAAAGCTATGCAGATCGACGCCGGAAACCGTTAGAGTTTCAAGTTGGGGATTTCGTGATGTTGAAAGTCTCGCCTTGGAAAGGAGTCATTAGATTTGGAAGGCAAGGTAAACTTAGCCCGAGGTATATTGGACCGTTTGCAATTACAGAAAGAATTGGTGAAGTAGCTTACCGATTGGATCTACCGATAGAGTTAAGCCGTATCCACAACGCGTTTCATGTATCGAACTTTCGGAAATGTTTGGTTACGCCAGATCAGGCTGTCTCTCTACCAGATATTCAAGTTGATGAAAGGTTGAACTACGTGGAAGAACCGGAAGCCATAGTTGATCACAAAGTTAAAGTGTTGCGGAACAAAGAGATCAGGCAAGTGAAAGTTCTGTGGAAACATCATAGAGGTCAAGATGCGACTTGGGAATCGGAGTCGGAGATGAGAGCCAAATACCCTCATCTTTTCGCTTGACTGAATTCCGGGACGGAATTCTTTTAAGGGAGAGATGTTGTAATAACCAGATATTTTATTTTGTTAATTGACCAGTAGTATTTTAGTATTTTAGAATTTAGAAGTTTATTTATATAAGTTTTATTTTAGTTAGTTATGGAAAAATAAGTTAAGGGTTTGTTTGGTATTTTTACCAAACTCCACACCACCGCCTTATTGCCTCACTACGAGGTGGTGTCCTCCTAATTGAGTATCTAAACAAATATCCCAAGGTGTGTGTGTGTTTACCTTCGGCTAGGTGAAAAGAGAGAAAAAGAGAGTGAAATCGAAGAAGAAGAAGAAGAAAGAATCTGATCTCCATAGCTGGGATTTTAGTGTTTATGCAGTAAACTGTTCAGGTGATCATCTGATTCCTTTCCCTTTTATATATTTAAGTTTTTAGAAGTTTATATTTGGGTTTTAAGTAATTTTAGAAAGGTATTTGGGTCTTTGGTTATGTTTAGAATGTCAATAAGAGTCTAAAAATCATTTCTGGGTAAATATTGGACTGAAAGTCGTTTTTGGCTGAGCTTAATTAAAAAGACGATGAACAGTAATTTTGCAGGTTTTCGCAACAGTAGGTTGCGAGAAGTAGGGTTTTCGCAACAGTAGGTTGCGAGAAGTAGGGTTTTCGCAACAGTAGGTTGCGAGAAGTAAGGTTTTCGCAACAGTGGGTTGCGAGTTCTAAGGTTTTCGCAACAGTGGGTTGCGAGTTCTTTGGTTTTCGCAACAGTGGGTTGCGAAAAGTGAGGAATTCGCAAGCTGTGGGTTGCGAAAAGTGTTAAAATTCAGATTTATTAATGAGGTGTATTCTTGTTAATTAACTATTTCAGATAGTAAAATTCAAAGATAAAAGTAGGACTTGTTGAAGAGATTTTTGGAGAACTTGGAAAAGCATTCAGGTGAGTTTTATTTTAAAAACATTTTTCAACTGGAATACATATATATGTGATTTATACATATACATGAAATGGATATGTATGGGTTGAGAATGTGATACATAATGTGATTATGTGTTTTTATTGAAATGTTTATATACATGATGATATACTGTAATTATATGAGTATTCTGCGAGAATACGGGGCCGGGATCCGAGATGCGGACCGGTGTGTTGCCGGGTTCCGGTAAGCGGACATGCGTGTTTACTGTAGATGTTGTACAGCAGAGTGAATTGACTAGTTGGCTTGCAACCACTAGTTTGGCCAATTGTGGAGGAATAAGGGGGAATGAGTGGATACGAATCGCAAGTCTTGGTTGGTATTTAATTACGTGTGATATATGTGTGTTTGTATAAAAAGGTTTTATTTAATTGGATTCATGGCAAGTTTCAACTGACAGGGATTTTCTCACTGGACCATTAGGTCTAACCCTCATTTTTCTGTTTTAAAAATATGTATTCCAGGTGGTGGATCGGGTAAGGGCAAGTGAAAAGTTTATGCCGTGGATATCTCTTGTGAAGACTTTTGTGTTGATGACATAACTATGTTTTGAACCCATGACTTTGTTATTAATCAACATGTATTGTATTCCGCGAAAAATTTGTACTCGTTTATTTTTATGTTACCTAGACTTTGGGACCGAACGTGTTATATATAATGTATCTTTTGATAATATTATGGCATGAATATATGTTATTTGTATATTTGGAAATCGGGGACGTTACACTACTGGTCAGACATCCATATCCGAAACCATAAGAATTCCAGTCCTCGACGACGTGTCGATGGATTCAGATGATGACCCCGATTTTGACCCCGATGCTTTGTCATACGAGGATGAAGCATTAGACCAACCACGACAAGCTGATGATGGTAATTCCAACTCCGATCCTGATCATGACTTTGATGCAGATCTTATTCCAAGACACATCGGTCGGAGTCGACACATTGAGATTTTCGAAGCTGATTCCGCCTGGAACTTAGGATTCTCCGGTGATTTTGGTGACACAAGGCGGGAAGAGGGAGATGAAGTAGAAAATATTATTGTGAGCCGTGAGAATGTGAGAAAAGAAATGGGAGAGGCTGAGATAGGATCGGATAAAGTTTTAACTACCGATCCTCTCCATACCGTTACAAGTCGGGTTGCCACATCTACTACCAACGAGCGTACGTCGTCGTTGCGTATTGAACAAGACATGGTGGACCCAGCCATGCAAAGCACAGCCCCTCTCAGCGACTCGTCGGCATCTCAATTTTTCGGTGTTTCATTTTCCACAGGGGATAAAGCACAAACGCTATCGGCGACACACTCGGTGTCTGTTGATATTGAACAAGGTAGGCTCCTGCCCCAACCATCGGCTTTTATTCCGAGCACGTCGAGTCTAGAGTCTTTTGGACATACTTCTTTTCCTAGGCCACGCACGAGTGCGGCCGCCATTTGTTGGTGCTCCACGAGGACGGGGTGGGAGTCCTGTCATTGCTAACACCACGCCAGCTTTGAACACATGTCGTGTAGTTGCTACAGCTATCACGATAACCGAAAACCTATGTGGTTCGGGTGTTAGATCTATTTTCCCATCTTTAACTGTGAGACAGGTCGCTCAAAGCCTTGGTCCTTATTCGCACTACATCACTCTGGAGGTTTTGAGAGCTTCACTTGCATCGATCGATACGACCTATAAGCAACACACTGACCAGTTACGGAATATTATTGATGACCTTTCTGCCGAAGTTAAAAGGGCAATAAAAGGAAAAGGCATTGCTGAATCGTCGTCAACTCCTCAGGATCAACCATCCAACCCTCAAACCGACCCACAACCACCACCGTCAGTTCCGTTACACCAATTCCCAACCGACTAGCTCAAATTAGAGCTATTAGCCCAACTCTTAGCCCAAGGCGACTCTAATACGGCTGAAGAGGTCGACCTAGTTGGATTACTACGCCAACAATCCCAACCTCAAACCCAACCTCAAGCTTCAACATCCTCAAACGCAGAATTTCAAACCTTAAACGAATCAATCAAAGAAAAGACCAAAGCCGTAGTTGCCGGCTACCAATCCTTATCCTCACGAATCACCGTAGTTGAACAAGCGTGTGGGATTCAAGCTCAGGCCTCACATAAAAGAAGACATGATGATCAGGATCCGCCTGATCAACATGAGAGGGAGAAAAGAGCAAGGGTTGGTGAGTCCAGTGGTGCGACTACTAAAAATATTGGGGGATCAAATCAGCCAGCTAGTGAAAGGGAAACAGGGGCAGGTGGATCGAATACTGATATGGTCCAAGTGGATGACACCGAAGTTCTAGCTGATGTCATAACTAGGGTTGAAAAGCCTTCAGTTGTTGACAATAGAACCGATGAAGAAAGGATGGCATATGCGTTTTTCAATGATTACATCTACATAGATTCTGAGGAAGAACCTGAGAAAACAACGGTCCAGATCAAAGAGGAAATAGATGATATTTTCGACATCACCGGGGCTATTATGGCTACTTCGGATTCTGATAATGATGTTCCTCCTCCGCAACCACCGAATGATCAGGGTGCAGGTACTTCCGCTCCTCAGGCTCCAGTTGTTCAAGATAATGCTCCGGTAATTCAAGTACATGCCGATGGCAGAATCAGGGATCCTGTACTCGAAGCTGAACTGGCAATCTATCAAGAGGTGATTGATGCTGAGCCAAGGTATGTGGCTACAAGTGAAAGGGTAAGTATCTTTTTCCTTATCAAGAGAGCCTCAGGAAAGATTTGTTTGTGAAAGACGCCCAGATGATCGATTTAGCAAAGGTATATGGCGTTGAGAATTGGCCATCACTTGAGAAGATCGAGTTTCTGCATGTTATGGGCAACAAAGACAAATAAATGAGTGCAATCAGATCTGACAATGTGATAGTGAAAGTGCTGAAGATTGAATCTCAACGGTTGCTCAAAGGCTGGTATCCTGAATTCACTGATCTTATATCTGATGGTTCTGAATGTGTTTTCTCTGAGGCTGACTTCAAAAGTTTAAAGCTCGATGACCTCCTAAGCCTATACAATGCCCTAGCCTGCCTCCCCGATAAGAAACAAGAATGGTCTGCCACGTATCAAAGTGTCAAGAGATTCATGCGGAACATTTTGAAGTTCTCTTATCTGACAGACTTTCAGACGGCTCTGGAAGCACACCAAGCCCGAGTAAACCTAAGAGCACCGAACCGACGTCTGTCAGACATTCAAGGTATCCCCGCTTACACCGTTCTGAAGAAACCGGATCTTGGAGTTGTCTACTTCGATTCAGACTCAAAGAAGAGATGTATGAGAGTTCTTGAAGTCAACAAGTTCAGTGATGGTACATTCAAGATAATTATGGTACACCTAGAGAGCAAGCTTCGTCTGGATGAAAGTGGGGAGGTGAAGCTGAAAGATAAAGAAAGGGATATGATCAAACAAGTGATTGAAGCCATTACCTATCGGAAGGAGTACCGACATGTACTGCGGAGGTTCGAGATCATCTTCGGTGTTCGGAAGAAACATGTGTTCCCGGTGGATGCTTAAACTCTTTGCCTCTACATTGGTACAAAGGGGGAGAATGTTAGTGCCTTAATTATCATGTTGTACCATGTAGAGGGACCATTTATGTATTTGCTAAGTTACAAAGTATATAAGGTAACTTTAGCCTAGATTTCCAGTTAGGTCATCCTATTACTACACACACAAGTACACACACTCTACAATTTCTCTCTACATTCTCTATTATGTACTTGATGGATTGTTCTTCATTGATATATATGGATGGCCATCTGATTGCTTATATTGTTTGATTACTTGTTCTGGGATCACAATACATATCAAAATTGTATGTAAATATAAGGGGAATACATTGTATTAGGACACAAAATGTCTTAATTATAAGATAGTTTTGTAAAGGGGTATTAATTGTTATATGGGCTTGGGTATAGTAATATGGGCTTGGGCTTAATAGTGTAAGAATGGGGTATTTATAGAATATGTGTGTGTAATTAGGGTTAAGCGTGTGATCATTGCAATGTAGCCTCTAAGGTGTTTGTGTGTGTTCTAGAGAGAGATCCATTCTCTCTCTAGGTTGCTTTCATCTTAAATAAAACACCATATTCCATTATATCTCTTCTTGTTACCAATCTCCATCATTATATGAATCGTTGCTTGGTTAAAATGGGACTCACACATTGATACATAATTTTTCATTGTCTATTTTGTTAGAAAATTCCCCAAGTACCTCTTGCAATGTATATCAAAACAACCCAATACGAGATCTATATGTGTTACCCAACAACAATATGAAATCACAATGTTTTCACCAACTCCTAAGCAATCCGAATAATATTCAACAATGAAATGACATATTGAAATTATGTAAATCACGTAAAAGATTAGCGTGGTTCCACTAATCGTTTTCATAGTGTACATCCACAGAAAATGGGAATTACGTTGCATTGTACAAATCAAACACACTACAAAACTGTCCTATCAGAGACAGATCATGTCGTCGCTAATCGTCGTTGATGCTCTAATCCGTCGCTGATAGTCCGTGGACCAAATAATCGTGGATGATGCTATCCGCGACGCACAACAACGGACAAATTCAGCGACAGATTCGTGACAGACTATTTTACCAGCGGATCAGCTAGGGTAGTTTAGCGAATGATTAGCGGCGGCTAGCTTTAAAGACGGATTGGCGAGGGACTTTTAGCGAGGGATTAGCGACGGTCCCACCAACTTTTAGCGACGAATTTCCATCGCCGATCCGTCACTGATATTTTGTAATTCTTAAAAAACTTTAACCAATGTTATGTATTTTGTGTATATTTTATACAAAACATGCCCATAAATTCAAAATAACAAACCGAAGCTGCGAACAAATAAAAAATAACAAGTTCATACAATTGAAAATACCAAATTCATACAATTCAAATAATATACGAGAGGTATGTAACAATCAAAGTAGGGGAGGCCTAGGAGGGAAGAGTGTATCTATGCTACTACACAAAAGTAGCAAACGTTTGCGATAACATGACCTCTATGGCCTGTCGGGCCTCCAGAGTCCTACTCTTCCGTTCGGCATGTAGCGTTCCTCCCACAATTTCGTCTCCTTCGCCTCCTCCTCTATTCTTGTCATTTTCGCTTTCAACTCAACTACCTGTTAATATTAAATATTTGACAAATGTCAATATATGTAATTTGTTGGCAATTAAAAGTAATGACATGATACATAATAATATAACGAAGACGAACATTCAGGATCTCAGAAGCAAAGTCAGGATCCATCGCGTCGAAATATTTTCAAGTCGCACCGTCACTTGGATAATACCTTCTCACCTGGTTCGTAATGCCAAGTAACCTCTTTTGCATTAACATACATAGTCTTTGGAGTCTAGGAATAATCGGCAAGTACATCAACACCAAGTTAGGGACCTTGCTTCATCCACTTGTCTTGAAACGATGTTCATTGCACACTTGACAATGGGTCAACACAGAATCACCCTAATAAAATAGCATGCAATGACTTTTGTAAGCATTGATACTTTATTTTCTTTTAGTAGGGCAACCTTTTTCAAACTCTTCTTCGTCTCATAGAAGTTATAGGGTAGTTTATCACCCTCGGCTAACATCAATATAGGAACAACTTGATTATATGTCATCTCGGGTACACTACACTTTGCTTTCCAATTTTACAATCTCATCGCGGATCCTAATTTCGAGTAATTTGGACACTCATTCCATAAAGGCTTGTCAGCATCTTGTAACATGTCATTAAATCCTTGGGCCATACAATTAGGGGTTTGTTCTTCCCATGTCATGTCATCGTGTACCATTATTCAGCATTTCAACTTACCCTTTTATTATGATTTACTATCGCATTAAAGGATTGACCCACGTCTTGAGATGTATAGTAATAGATTTCACCATATGCTTACCAAATGTTATAATCGGACATGAAACCATGATTCATCAAGTGCAGTCTCACGTCATCACCTTCTCTACAGTGTAAATTTCGACACTTGGAGCAAAGGCATCTAATACGAAATATTGTCTCATCATTCATAGTTTTCCTTTCAACATAACCTTTATTGGAATAGGCAAAGTCTAAAAACCCATCCATTGATCTGAGATAGTCCCTATTAATTAAGAGACCCACGATTGTCATTATTTTTAAACATCGATCCTTTAAATGGTCGACATATTCAATAACTACACCAATAAAAATAAGTTAGTTGACATAATCAAGGTAGAGGTGGTGTAGAGGAGTTTGAGACCCTATAAGCAATTATTTGATTGTTTGAAAGAAAACCGTGTGTATGAGAATGAAATCAGAGGTTTTTGAATGACAGGTAAACCCTATGTGTAATGGTTTGGCTATCTAAAAGTCAAACCGTATGTTTAGAGGGGTTTTGGATGAATTTAAAACTCTAAATGTAATGGTTTGACTATTTGAAAGTCAAGCAGTAGCTAGTTGTGAATGAAGTTAGAGGTCTTTTGAATGACTTGAAACCCTAAGTGTAATGGTTTGGCTATTTGAAAGTCAAAACGTAGTTGTGAATCAAATAAGAGGTCTTATGAATGACTTGAAAACCCTACTTGTAATGGTTTGGTTATTTGAAAGTCAAATCGTAGGTATGGATGAAATTATATATCTTTTGAATGACTTGAAAACCATAAGTGTAATTGTTTGGTTATTTGAAAGTCAAACCATATGTGTGAATGAAGTTACAGGTCTTTTGAATGACTTGAAATCCTTATGTGTAATGGTTTGGCTATTTGAAAGTCAAACCATACGTGTGAATGAAATTAAAAGTCTTTTGAATGACTTGAAAATCTTACGTTTAATGGTTTGGCTATTTGAAAGTCAAATTGTAGGTTTAGAGGAGTTTTGGATGACTTTAAAACCCTATGTGTAATGATTTGACTATCTGAAAATCAAGACATAGGTTTAGAGGAGTTTTGAATGACTTGAAAACCCTAAGTTTAATGTTTTGCCTATTTGAAAGTGAAACGTAGGTTTAGAGGAGTTTTGATGACTTTAACGTTGTGTTCTCGAGTTTTGGAAGGAAAGAAAAGAAAATAAAGGGAATAAAAAGAAAAGAATGGGAAGGGAAGGGAGGGAAAAGAATATTTGTATTTGTGTTCTTGAGATTGACGGAAAAAAAGGGGGAAGGAAAGAAAATAAATTTATATGTTCTTGAGTTGGAGAGAAAGGAAATGAAATATGTCACTATTACCAATATACCCTTATTTATTTCATAATGAAATGTAATCAATGGGTATATATGTAATTTTATAAATATTTTTAATTCTTTTTAATTGTTTTCTTTCCTTTCCTTCCTTTTCCTCCCACATTTGAGAGGAAAGTTTTGGGAGGAAAATCACCAATATTTTCCTTGCATTTCCTTCCCCTTGCCTCCTTAAAAAAACTCGAGAACACAACATTTTTTATTTCCTTCCTACTTGCTTTCCATTTCCCTTCTTTTCCTTCGGAAAAAAAACTCGAGAACACAGCGTAAAACCCATGTGTAATGGTTTGACTATTTAAAACTCAAACTAGAGGTAATTAAATCAAAGAGAGGTCTTTTTGATGATTTTAAAACCTTACGTGTTATGGTTTGATTATTTTAAACTCAAACCATGGATTTAAATGAAAAAATGAGTTTAAAACACAAACATATGTTTTTAAAATTTGGTTGGCATAATGGCTATAGAATGAATAATTCCAAATACAATCAAGCCTAATTTTTGCCCAATAATTGGCAACCAACTACAAATACATAAAACTAGTCCAACAATTGGCAACCCAAACTAATTAATAACACAAGATCTATTTACTTTTCAAATGATACATCGTTGTCAACTCAACAAATTAAGAACCATAATAAAATTCTACAATTGCAATGACTAACAAGAATCTCCTTTTGTCGGTGATGCATGATTTCAACATCAATAATATGAATACAATAATCAAAAATGTCATTTCACTCAATATTAATGAATGTTTTTGTACAAGAATCACAGCCACGTATGATTCTTTGGCACCCACAAAAGAAAAGGCATAAAGCAGTAAGAGCATCTCCAACAGTTTTCCCATTTTGGAGAAAATGAAGAATATAGGGATTTTGGGTTGTTTTTTTGTTCCAACAGCTTCCCCAAAACTATCTCCAAAATGGAGAAAGTAGGAGAGAGAATGAGTTTTTCTCCAAATATGGAGTTAACCTCAAAAATGATTACTTAGTGAGAGCACCAATAGAAATCTTTGAAAAATAATGTTTAGAGAGAGAAATAATATTTTAATAGATAAATACAATATTTTAATATTATAATCATTGTTTTTTTCTCAAAAATGAGGAATCTGTTGGAGATGAATGTAATTTTTAGGAATTTTGACTTTTGATTCTCCATTTTTAAAGAAATTTTAAGGAAACTGTTGGAGATACTCTAAAGACTTGTAACCTGACACTCCCCTTTTCAAGATTTGCATATCAAATAATTAATAAAATATTAAGTAATCTTTATTTACAACAAATTATTAAAGAATAATAATATTATCTTTATTTATTTATTTGCAAAATAATATAAAATTTAGATTAAATTACACTTTTGGTCCCCATGGTTGCCACCTACTATCAATTCTAGTCCCTCTTTTAAATTAACTACAATTTTGGTCACTGTGGTTGTCGATCTATTTCACTTTTGGTCCCTCAAACTAACTTCTGTTAAAAAGTCTGTTAACTCAGGGGTATATTGGCCTTTTCATATTTCTTTCATTATATTCTTATTTCTTATCCTCGGTTAAAGAAACCACACCTCTACCCCTAGGTTATGTCAGTTCCCACTCCGGCTTCATCCAGAGCCCACCGCCGGCAACAAATCCACATCTCGAGCCCACCGCCGGCAACAAATCCACATCTCGAGCCCACCGCCGACAAAAAATCCACCCCTTCCGTCTCCTCTGATGACCCAACTGGCAACTGAACCTCTCATTCCCCTCCGGTCTTCTTCAATGACAAACCCTCCCCTCCCACTCATCTCTCTTCTATTTCTCCACCGTCGAGCTCTTCTATTTCTCCACCCTTCCGTCTCCCAGAGATCGTAACAACACCATCGAGCCCTCTCGTCCGTCTCTTCTATTTCTCCCCCGTCGAGCACCATCTGTGTGTGTGTGTGTGTTTTGTTCATTTAGTTTGCAACTTCATCTGTTCATTTGGATCTGCATCTACCGATCGTTTGGGTCTTTGAAGGTTAGCTTGCTATTTTTTTCCTTCTTCAAGCATCATATGTGACAACGGGAGAGTCGCATTGATGGTGTAGGCAGAGATGTAAATAGGTTGAAGTTTTAAGAATTTGATTTGGGGTTTTGATAATGATGATATTTTTTGGTTGATGTTCAGATAATTTTGACTTTGTTAATGTTCTTGATTTCGTATATATGTTAATTGTTTGGGTGGGGCTGGTGGTGACAGAACAACACAGATGGGACAATAGAGGTATGCAGTTGTTGATCCAAACCCTCAGTGATTTGATAATGACCCTCTCTTAAACACTTAGTGAAAATTGTAAGTAAACAATATGTATTAGAGTTTCACTATCGCTGATAAATACTAAGACTCTACAGTACAACTGATAGGAACTCTCGCTCTTTAAATTATACATTCAGCGAACACTGTTCATCCAGTAGCTCTGAGCCTGTTCAGTCTCTGTGATGATCGCTGATAAGTTAGTTGTTTACTTATGATCCCTGAAGACAAGTTTCACGTCAACATATGTTATACGCTGAAGTCGAAGATGAAGCTCAAGAACCAGCGACAAGTCTACTAATGAACTGATGAGGATATCAGCGAAGCCAAGATTTGTCCACTCAACGTGAAGTTACAAGTAGAAGACTTCAGCAATCGCTGAACTTTATCACTCGCTGATAAAGTACTGATTCAACGAAAGCTGATCATGAAGTTCTCTCTGCATGTTACTATTGTCTTACCCCCCTTGCACGTCTCCGTACGAACTGTAAGAACGGACATCCCTTTTGTCTGTAATCGTACAACAACTCTGATTCTACACTGTGCACCATGCAGCTACTAGGTTGTCTACAAAAGTACATGCAACCAATCAGCTGTTGCCACGTGTAAAACCATATTGCCATGCATTAAATGCATGCAGTATATAAGAAGAACCCTACTTCAAGTTTGAAGTGTGCTCGGACCATCTTCTTCTTTCTATCTGTGTGTTAGGTTATTATTCGTAATTTCCTAGTCTTCTTTCTATCTATTTCTAGTGCAAGAAACTTAGTGTTCTTAACTTGTTTAGATTAGGTTAATCCTTATCTTGTTCCGCAACAAGTTGTAAATTGTTTTAAGATTTATCAATAAACAATTTATAAAAGTAAAAATCGTGTGTTTGTATTCAACCCCCCATTCTATAAACTTGTATAACCCTTCGGGACCAACAAGTGATATCAGAGCATATTTGTTTAATCTCATAAACAAGATCTTATCTATACTAAGATTTCTCTTTTTTGCTATTTCTTAAAATGGCTACCAACACAAACACTAACTATATTGACAATGGTTCTCTTGCAAAACCCCCTAGATTTTCCAGAGATAACTTCAATCTATGGAAAAATAGGATGATTCTCTTCTTAGAAGGTGTAGACCCTACTATGCCTTACTATCTTGAAAACGGCCCATATATCCCTGTTAGAATTGATCCTGAAGTTCCAGCCGCTGAGAATAGAGTTTCTATTCCAGAAAGGCTGATTCCCAAGGAAGTTCATATGTGGACTGATGAAGATAAGAAGAAAGTGGCTATCGACACCAAAGCCAGATCCATACTTTCCATGGCTCTTCCTGACGAAGTCTACCATTCCGTCATGAACCTGAAAACCTCAAAAGCTATGTGAGACACAATCTGTGTTCAGTATGAAGGTACATCTGAAGTCCAGGATTCACGAAAGATCAACCTGGTAAGACAGTACGAAAGCTTCATTTGTGGTAAGAATGAATCTCTCTCTGAAGTACACCAACGTTTTAACTGCTTAATAATAGATCTGAAAACTATTGGTAAGAAATATTCTAACTTTGAAGTACTGACAAAGTTCTTAGAATGTTTACCTGAAAGCTGGGACAGTTATTCAATGCGTCTCAAGCTGTCAAAAGATCTAAAATCTATGACTCTTTCTACATTATATGACACGATGCTTAATCATCAGCAATCGAGTCATCTTAAGAAGAATCTAGTAAAAGATTCCAAAAGCACCCCTGTTGCTTTAATCTCAAAGTCACCTTCCACTCAGCGATCTACTGTTACTATCACTGAGTTGGAAACTAACTCTGAAAGATCATCAGACTCTGACGTTTCAGATGATGATGAAACTCTGGCATTCCTGGCTAATAAGTTTAGGAGATTTGCTAGAAAGAATAATTTTAGAAAGAAAACCTTTTGCTATTACTGACAAGCCAAGATCATCAACCACTGTTGATAAGGCTACTGCTACTTGCTATAATTGTGAAAAGATAGGACATTTTGCTAGCGAGTGCAGGACAAAGTAAGTCTCTAGATCCCCAGCTTTTCCTAAGAAAAACTTTACTCCAAGAAGTAGAGATGAAAAATACAAAAAGCTGAAAGAAAGGTATTCAAAGCTGAAAACCTTTAAGAAGAAAGGAAAAAGGCCTTATGGCTGACTATGATTGGGCTGCCTCTGACGAAGAAGAATCATCTGACTCTGAAGATGATGAAGCCAATCTATGTCTCATGGCCAAACTTGAAGATCAGGAAGAAAATTCTGACATTCCCTCTACTTCAACCTCTGCTACTAAGGTATCATCTTCCTTCTTTACCAATATTGCAAATATTGATGAAGCTGATAGTCTTCGAAAGATCGATCTCTTGACTAGAAGTTTATATGAAGCCATGAATGGCAAAACTGTTATTGAAAATCAAAACCTTGATCTCGCTGAACAGCTTAAAAACTGTCACCTTCAAATAGAAAAGCTTTCTAGAATTGAAGAAGATTTTAAAGATCAAGTGCATTTAAATCAGCTAGTCAAAATCGAGCGCGAAGAAGCTATCGCTGCATTAAAAGCTGAAAAAGCTACTGTTGAAGGATGGTATAAATCCTCAACAACGATCACTGAGATAATAAAGTCTCAGATTCCCCCGAGTGATAAACGTGGTTTTGGTTACAAAGCTGATACTCTAGAACCAACCACTGACCGTTCCATGCTTAAGTTTGGAATGTTCGTATCCTCTATCCCTGACACTTTCTCATCTCAGTGTTCATCTTCACAACCTCCTATCCCTGAGAAAATCTCTACCTTAACTTATAAAGGTAAAGAGAAAATGGTTTACCCAAAATCTACCTCAGTTTCTAAAGACAAAGGTAAAGGAATTGCTTTTAACCAATATCCTCAGAAGGGTACCTTTGTACCAAAGCTGAATGCTTCTAAAGCTTCAATGACTTATCCCTCTGGTTCAAAGAATAAGATCTCTGGATCTATTCAGCGTGGATCTATTCAGCGATCTACTCCTGGAATCAAAGTGGATGTTATTGGTAAGAAATCCAAAGAACTGAATGTTCATCCTATTTCAGATATCAAAAGTTTACTTGGTGCTGGTCCTTCTAATTCAAAATCAAAAGCTCAGCTTGCAAATGGTCCTAGAACTACTTTTAGTTATAGAAAATGTTATCATTGTGGACTTACAAATCATATTGCTAGTAAGTGCCCTACAGCCACCCAAGCTGAAAAGATAGCTAAGGTGAAGATCATTGCCCCCAAGGCAAAGAAGACCACTGAGGTTAAGAAATTAACCAAAGTGAAGACTGACAAAGCTGAATCTTCAAATGCTGCAAAAACTGTTGAACCTTCCATTTCATCTACCTCCACTGACAAGCGTGTACACATGGTTAAGTGGGTACCCAAGAAAAAACTAATCGTACTTTGTAATGCAGGTTAAGAAGGGTATTTGGTATCTCGATAGCGGATGCTCTAGACACATGACTGGAAAGAAGAACCTGCTCACTGAATACAAAGAAGAGAAGGGTCCCTCTGTGACTTTCGGTGGAAACAGAAAAGGACATACCCGAGAGTTTGGTGTACTCTCAAATGGTACAACAACCTTCAGAAGAGTCGCATATGTTGAAGGGCTGAAGCATAATCTTCTAAGCATCAGTCAGCTTTGCGACATGGATAACAAAGTAATCTTTACTAAGGAATCCTGCTTTGTCACTGGCAAAAAGGAGAAGATAGCTCTCAGCGGTTATCGTTTGGAAAATGTTTATGTTATAAACATGGACTCAAAAACCACTGAGAACTCCTGTTTCTTCTCAAAAGCCTCATCTGATGTCAACTGGCTATGGCATAAGAGGCTCTCTCATCTCAACTTCAAGACACTGAATACTCTTTCTTATAAAGAGTTAGTTACTGGTCTACCTCAACACTCATACGCCAAAGAGTCCTTATGTTCAGCGTGTGAGAAAGGGAAGCAGACCAAAGCAAGCTTTAAGTCTAAGCAAGTTTCCTCAGTGTCATCTCCTCTGCAACTTCTTCATATGGATTTGTTTGGCCCTGCTAACAAACAATCCATCACTGGAAAGAAATATACACTGGTCATAGTTGATGAATTCTCTCGCTATAACTGGGTAATGTTTCTCCGCTCTAAGAGTGACACCCCTGAAGAACTCATCACCTTTGTCAGGAAAATGGAAGTCCTGAACAACATGACCGTTCGCTCAATAAGGAGTGATCATGGGACTGAATTCAAAAACAGTTCTCTTGATTCCTTCTTTGAGAGTAAGGGTATTTCTCACAACTTTTCTTCTGTTAGAACACCACATCAAAATGGAGTCGCTGAAAGAAGAAATAGAACTATTATTGAAGCTGCACGATCAATGCTCAGCGATTCTCATCTACCTACTCAGTTTTGGGCAGAAGCTGTCAACACTGCTTGTTTTACGCAAAACAGGTCGCTGATAGTCAAAAGATTCAAGAAGGCAGCCTACGAACTTTTTCATGGGAGAAAGCCTTCAATTAGCTTTCTTTACATCTTTGGATGTCAGTGTTTCATACTGAATAACAGAGATGCCCTTGGAAAGTTTGATCCTAAGGCTGATGATGGAATATTTCTTGGATACTCCTCAGTCTCCAAAGCCTTCAGAGTCTTCAATCGAAGAAGACAAACTGTTGAAGAAACTATTCACGTCACGTTTGACGAATCCCGTTCAGCGAACTCAAGACCTTCTGCTGATTCTGAAGAACTGAATCAATGGATGTTTTCTCATCTTGGTGATTCAGAAGATATTCCCACCCCTCAAACTCATACTCAAGCTGAAGATGATGGTCCCACTATCATCCCCACCATACAGACTAATGAAGCTGAAACATCATGGGTCTTAGTTGTTCCTCTAAACACTATGCCTGCTTCTGAACCATCTACTTCTCAGCAATCAGTGAACGAAATGCCATATGCACCTCTTCCCATCTTGGCTGATATACCATAAATTGCTGAAGCCTCATCTTCAGCTCCTCCAGTTCAGGTTGAATCAGCATCTCATGCTCCGGCTCAGCGATGGACTGCAAATCACCCTATTGATCAGATTCTTGGTGATCCAAACGCTGGTGTTCAGACTCGACGAAGTGCAAGTAACATTTGTCTATTTGTTAACTTTATTTCTCTGATTGAACCAAAGAAAATAGATGATGCCCTCAAAGATCCAAACTGGGTCAGCGCTATGCAAGAAGAGATGATAGAATTTGAAAGAAACAAAGTTTAGAACCTTGTTCGCAGACCAACTGACAAAACAGTGATAGGCACTAAATGGGTCTATCGAAACAAGTTGGACGAACATGGAACAATAACCCACAACAAGGCTCGTCTTGTTGCTCAGAGATACAGACAAGAGGAAGGTATAGACTACGACGAAACATTTGCTCCAGTAGCAAGACTTGAATCTATTCGTCTATTCTTAGCTTACGATGTACACAAAGACTTCAAGGTTTATCAGATGGATGTGAAGTCAGCATTCCTTAATTGAAAGCTGAATGAAGAAGTCTACGTGGAACAACCTCCAGGATTCTCAGATCCTAAGCGTCCAGGTTATGTTTATAAACTAGATAAGGCACTTTATGGCTTAAAGCAAGGTCCACGTGCATGGTATGACACTCTATCCTCTTACCTGATCATTGAACAATTTGAGCGTGGTAAAATCGATAAAACTCTATTTTTCAGGAAAGTAAAAGGTCATATCATTCTTGTTCAAATATATGTCGATGACATTATATTTGGTTCCACTAACCCTGAACTTTGTACTCGTTTCTCTAAAAGGATGAAAGCTGAATATAAAACGAGTATGATGGGTGAGCTAACATATTTCCTTGGTCTTCAGATAAAACAAAATGAAAAGGGAACTTTCATAAATCAAGGAAAATATGTTAAAGATATGATGAAGAAATTCGATTTAACTCAGAGTTCAGCTATGAAAACCCCTATGGCACCGCCGCTGACACTAAACAAGGATACTAACGGTATTCCTGTTAATGTCACACTGTACCGTGGGATGATCGACTCTCTTTTGTATCTTACAGCTAGCCGACCCGATATTATGTACGCAACCTGTTTGTGTGCACGATATCAAGTTGAACCTAAGGAATCTCATATGATCGCTGTAAAGCGAATTTTTCGTTACCTTAAGGTCACTGCTAACCTAGGTCTTTGGTATCCCAAAGACTCGGGGTTTGATCTAATTGCCTATTCAGATAGTGATTTTGCAGGTTGCAAATTGGATAAGAAAAGCACCACAAGAGGATGTCAGCTCCTGGGTGGAAAGCTGGTGAGTTGGACAAGTAAAAAGCAAAACTCAGTGTCCACCTCCACAGCTGAAGCTGAATATGTAGCCGCTGGAAGTTGTTGTTCTCAGGTCTTGTGGATGAGAAATCAACTACTGGACTATAATCTTCAGCTCTCAAAAATTCTGATCTATTGCGACAGCACAAGTGCCATCGATATAGCCAATAATCCAGTGCTACACTCAAAGACTAAACATATCGAAATCAGGTATCATTTTATCAGAGATCATGTGATGAATGGTGATATAGAACTTCATTTTATCTCAACTGCTTTTCAGTTAGCTGATCTATTCACCAAGCCTCTTGATGAGACAAGATTTAACTTTCTCATCAGCGAGCTTGGAATGCTGAACTTTGAAGAATAAAATCTTCAGAGGTTCACATTTGATCAGTGACCAGATAAAAATCAACTTGTATAACCCATTCTATCATCTCGTTTCTGAACAAAATTGATTCGTTGATATCAAGGTACGTTCTCTCTTTACTCGTTGACATTCGCATGTAAATGCAAGATTTCAAAACAAATTGCATCGCTGAATATCTCTTCCTTTCAGTGATACTTTGAATTTTCTAAAAACCAACACCGATATTTCTATTCAGTGCTTCATGTTTTCAAAAGTGTCCCTGAGCTTTCAAAACCTCAGAGACATCCAAAAATATGAAAGGACGTTTGTGACGTAAGTCAAACGGATAGCCCCTGGCACGTTTCTTTTTCTGACACATGTTTGCACGTTTCGTTTACCAGCCAATCAAATGCAAACACGTGTCCGTGTCATGATGAAAAACTTTCCCGCTCTAGTTTTTCTCTCTCTCAAATCTCACTATATAAACACAATTGGGTTTATATTTTGCTCTTTACGCGAACAACTTCTTCTTCAAGAAAAGATTTACTGTTGCTTATTTGAACTTGAGTTTTTCCAGAAAACGGTTCATCTTCTTCTTCTTCGACTAACAAGGTTAATATTCTTATTATTTACCTGTTTTTAGCTTGTTAATGATCTTATTATTGCTTTTAACGGATCAAACAAAAGAACTTCTTAAAATGAAATCATTTCTTTCATGGTTTTATGAACACAACCTTTTCATTGTTGTTCTTCAAGTTTGAAACTCAAAATCTTAAACTTGTTCTTCATACGTTTTTTCCAGAATCCTTATCCTCAAAGGAAACTGGAAAACAAGGCATTTTAATGGGTTTGCATTTCTTTTTCAAAAACAAGAAAACCCTAATCTTCATTAAGACATTTTTGGTCTGAATGAAATGAACAAAATTCGAAATATCTTATTGGAAAATCTTTCCACATTAAGAGCATTTCTTTATTGTTGATCTTTGGTTGAACTGATAAACAGCTATGGCATCTTCTACTGCTGCTCCTACCGCTGAGAAATCTCCTGCTATGGAGAAACTGAATCTCACCAAGGCTCCTCAGGTAAAGTTTACGCTGGAGAAAGTAGACTTTTCGAAATCAAACAACCTCTATGCACTTTTCGAGTTTCCTCCTCGAAAGCAAGTCAGGCATCTGGATGATGCTGTGAATTACCTCAAAACCTGTTGCCTGTCTACCGCCCTAACTATTACACCCCCTGCTCATAAATTCCTTCTATCTCAGTTCTGGTATACTGCCATACGAGCTCAGGTACCCAATGCTAAAGACCCAAAGAAACTCATTGACACCATCAAAATCACCCCTGCCATTATTAGGCGTGCACTCAACCTACCCACTGCCAACAAAGATAATCAATTTGTTCCTTTCCCAAACCACAAAAACCATGCTGATAGGGAAGCAATCACTGCATTTTTCGATGCAATGGGTTACGCATGAGACACAGGGAGGGACAAGGAGATTGAGAAGAAACTGACCATGATCAAGAAGTCCAAAATGCCAAGCGAGATGAACTTCATCTTCGCTCACTTGATAAGTTGCATGACAGCGAAGTCCGGCTCCTCTGATCAAGTCACTCAACCTAAGCAAGCAATGGGCTATGCATTGCTGAAAGGTCTCCATGTTGACTGGGCCTCAGTCATCTATGACGACCTCGCTTTCAGAGTAGATATGGCTGATCGACCTTCATGGGTTGCATATCCCAGATTCATCAGCGCCGTCTTTCAACTGGGACTTGGGGACAAATACCCAAAAGAGGGTGATCTGAGACTCTCTCAGGTTGGCCCTAAGGTGCTCGACTTCAAGCCGCTGGCAAACGAGGTACGTCTTACTACTCTCTTATCTATTCTTAATCCTCCTTCTTCTACTTCTGCAGCTACTTCAGTGGTAATCCCTACCGCTGATACCCACGCTGCAACCTTCACTCCTTCTCGTTAAAGGAAACATTCTACTACCCAACTTGACTCCGCAAGGATCAATAAAACCAAGGAGTAACCCCCCAAGCAATCACATGCTGAAGACTCCACGACTCATCTTCTACAAGAGTCGCTGGATAGTTCCGTGGTACGCTCTGCCACAGCTGCACAAACCACCCCTTCCATCCCGGCCTCAGCGTCTCTTGACACTGAGGTTATAAACTTGGAACTGAACCAACCTCCTTCAGCCTCTCTACAGACTAAAGTGATTCACAGCGGATCCAACGCTGAACCTCTCATCCAACCAATCTTCTCATCCTTCACTCCTCCCACTCTATCTTTGGACATTCCTCCATCTATACCCCCATTCTCTAGAACACCCGTCATCATACATCATACAGCTGCTGAAACTCTACAAATGATGATGGATGCAAATATAGGATCTGCAGGTACATCAATGCGCCAAGGTACTCTCGAAGGCGACATGGAATACCATACAGGGTTACGAGGCTTCGACAACTTCACCAACCCGCCTGCAGGTATACACAAAACCTTACCTACTCTCTCAAAACACCAAACTTCTGAGCTTTCCTCTGTTCATAAGTTAATAACTGTTTCAGGTCCTAATTTAGGGGATATCAACACCTCCTTGACGGCCCTGGAAACAAAGGTGGAATCCTACAACACCATACTCTCCACAAACTCTTCAGCGGTTACAAACGCTGGAGAGAAACTTAAAAAGCTAACCGATCTTGTTGACACGAAAGCCTCCAAAGCTGATATGGAGAAGGTGGATGGCAGCATTGCAACTCTTGCTACCACCCTCACTGACACTTCCACCAACGTCAACAATCTCAACTTCACTAACACCACCCTCGCAACAAATTTCACCACTCTGTCCAATGAAGTCACATCATTGAAGACAGAGGTTGGTAATCTTAAGGGTGAGATGACCACGATCAAAGATATACTTCAGCAGATACTCAATTGCCTGGACGCCCCAAAGTCTCATTTTACTCAGGCTGATCGAGTTGAACTTCAATAGATCAGTCCTACTATTTCTGGCCTAGAAGCAAGAATAGTTGTGATTGAAACCTTCATGGAACTTACTGGCCTGGAAGACAGTAATCCTATGACTGCTGTTGCTGATCAATCTGTTTCCTCCCCCAGTCATCATGTGGAAGAGGGGGAGAAGAAAGATGAAGGTCTTCCCCATAATGCTGAGGGGGAGATAATTGAAAAGGCTGCTGCTGCTTCTACTTCACGACCTCAGGGAGTTGAAAACCCAGAGGGAACCGAGAAAACTCCCTCTATATCTGAGGGGGAGCAACTCGAAGAGAAACACAAGGAAGTTGCTGCTGACGTGATCGAACCTTAGGCTGAAGAGGTCGAGTCTGAAGAAGAATTTGAAGATGATGAACCTGTTGACATCTCAGACGAAGAACCATCATCATCCCCTAAACATGATGATGATGATGATGATGACGATGATGATGATGACTTCTTCTACGTCCAGCCTGTTGCAAAGGCCCCAACTCAAAAAGGGGTTGAGATAAAAGAACCTTCAGTGGAGCGGACCAAGACCAAGCCTGCAGCGTCTGAAGCTGACAAAGGCAAAAACAAAGGCCTCACTGAAGATGATAATCTGATGATCTTGCTTCAAAAGCCAGTTTGTCAGGTACACTACCTTCTATTCCCTTACACTGCATCCCTGCTCTATCCCTTCTCAATCTCAATTTTTCTCTCCATAAAGCCTCTATACACTTAACCCCATTCTTTTTCTATCTCTACTTCCCAAATCTTACTTAAAAGATCGCTGTGTTTCAGCTAGTCCTCTCCCCTGTTTGAGGATCCCGCTGAAGCTCCTGCAACAACACCAACAATAATCCCAGCTCCCAACGCTGAAGAAATAATCCCGGTCTCGGATTTAATCACTGAGACTGATGATCTTTTTGAAGAAGAATTGGAAGAAGAACCACTCTCCCACAAAAATAGACCTTCCTTGGTACCTCTAATACCAAGTGAAGAAGAATCGAAAAAGAGAGCTGCTATGGTTTAGAAACTTGAAGCTAAGCGCCTTATTCCTCCTCACCTAAGGCAATTCACAAACAAGGAAATCGCTGAAGCTCTCAAAGCTGAACAACTCTTCACTGAAAAGAAGAAAGCCGAAGAAAAGGACAGGGAATATGCCCTAGAGCTAGCCCAACGTTCTTTCGAAGATCCAGACTTAAGAAGTTTTCCTGTTGCTGTCCAAGAAAAACTACTGATAGACGCACATAAGACTCACCGGAAAAAGACCAAAGTCAGCGACACCACTCTTGAATGGTGTAAGATGATGTGCCACTACAGACAACATCCCTCAAGGATAAAAGCTGTAAATGTCAGGGGAAGATATGCTTTGAAGATTAACATAAAGGAACCGATCGTTCATGTCCAAATAGTCAGAGAAAGCGGCTACCACAGAACTGTCAACATATCCTCCATAAATACATTCGGCCTCACTGCATGGTTGGAGATGAGAATAGCTATTCAAAGATCTCGCTCAACTTTCAGAACCTATCTCATACAAGAGATAAACAGGCAGATTGACTTGGTTTCCTCAGCGGTTGATATTCCTCTTGCTCAACAACCTCAAAAGAAGCGAGTTGCTCCAAAGAAGAAGATCCCTTCTTCTTCAGGCCCGCCGATAAGAAACGAGACAGGAATTGAATTCTCACGTGAAGCTGTTCTTGGCCATGCCCCTGACCTCTCTGGACTTGACGTATCTCTACCTCCTGCTGAAACTTTCTTCCCTGGCAGAGTTATCAGTAATCCTCATGGCATCTTCTTCTATGACTTTAGTGGTCGTGAATGGTTTCAACGCATCTCTGAGTTATACAAAACTCTTATTGAACAACTCAGAGATTTACTATACTGGTGTGAGTATAATCAGACTGTCATCGGACAACTCCTGAAGCCTTTCATCTACCGTGAAGCAAAGAAAAAGAGGGAACAGGGAGTTACAGTCCCTGACTGGATGATCCCGGAGTCTGACACTCTTGATGATAAAGTCAAGAAAGAACCTGGTTAGCTGATAGGATCGCCTTGTATTTCTTCTATCTTTATCAGCATATATCTTTTGTACTTGTAATTTTATTTGTTGTACTTGTAATTTTTCCACTTCCCTTTGTAATCTTTACGAAGTTTAAAGAAAAATTTCAGCGAATGTACTTTACTCCATCAGTACAGAAAAGATCCCAGAAAACTGTAAAAGGGACAAATATTTTATGAGTTCTTTTTAACCTTATGTTTTCATACTTAGCAGTTTTCTCTGTTGCTATGTCATAATCAAATAGGGGGAGATTGTTGATCCAAACCCTCAGTGATTTGATAATGACCCTCTCTTAAACACTTAGTGAAAATTGTAAGTAAACAATATGTATTAGAGTTTCACTATCGCTGATAAATACTAAGACTCTACAGTACAACTGATAGGAACTCTCGCTCTTTAAATTAGACATTCAACGAATACTGTTCATCCAGTAGCTCTAAGCCTGTTCAGTCTCTGTGATGATCGCTGATAAGTTAGTTGTTTACTTATGATCCCTGAAGACAAGTTTCACGTCAACATATGTTCTACGTTGAAGTAGAAGATCAAGCTCAAGAACCAGCGACAAGTCTACTAATGAACTGATGCGGATATCAGCGAAGCCAAGATTTGTCCACTCAACGTGAAGTTACAAGTAGAAGACTTCAGCAATCGCTGAACTTTATCACTCGCTGATAAAGTACTGATTCAACAAAAGCTGATCATGAAGTTCTCTCTGCATGTTACTATTGTCTTACCTCCCTTGCACGTCTCCGTACGAACTGTCAGAACGGACATCCCTTTTGTTTGTAATCGTACAACAACTCTGATTCTACACTGTGCACCATGCGGCTACTAGGTTGTCTACAAAAGTACATGCACCGAATCAGCTGTTGCCACGTGTAAAGTCATACTGCCATGCATTAAATGCATGCAATATATAAGAAGAACCCTACTTCAGTTTTGAAGTGTGCTCGGACCATCTTCTTCTTTCTATCTGTGTGTTAGGTTATTATTCGTAATTTCCTAGTCTTCTTTCTATCTATTTCTAGTGCAAGAAACTTAGTGTTCTTAACTTGTTTAGATTAGGTTAATCCTTATCTTGTTCCGCAACAATTTGTAAATTGTTTTAAGATTTATCAATAAACAATTTAGAAAAGTAAAAATCGTGTGTTTGTATTCAACCCCCCCTTCTACAAACTTGTATAACCCTTCGGGACCAACAGCAGTGGTCAATATTGGCCATAGATGGAGAGATGAAAGCGATAGGTAATCACCTGGAAGACCCCCACACATGTATGGGTTTCGTTTCTATTGGGTTTTAGTTTCGTTTTCATTTTCATTTTGGGGTTTTCAAATTTGTTTCAATCTGAGTAAGCAGTGCATTACTGCTTTCATTTTCATTTATATTTTGGGTTTAATTTAGGAATGGGTTTTGATTTAGTTTTTGAGTCGAGTTTTGATACAGAGTTCAAATTTGGGTTTGCTTGAGAAGAGGGGGATTGCCGGAGAAGATGATCGGAGGGGATGGTGTTGGCTAAGGGGTTCACATAATTGGGAGGTAAGGGTTAGGAGGGTTGCATCAATGGTTGTACACATGCTTGAAGAATTTGTACATTTATTAAAATTTATAGCAAAATAAATAAAATCTTATATAACAAAAAAGAAAAACATAAAATAAAAGAAGTAAAAGACCATAATACCCTTTTACTTAACTGAGTTTGATAACAGAGTTAACAAAATTGGTCAAATTCGAAATAAAATGACATAGGGACCAAATTTGAAACGAAACGACAATCACAGTAACCAGAACTGCAATTAGTTTGAAATAGGGACTTGAGTTGATAGTGAGTGACAACCACAGGGACCAAAAGTGTAATTTACTCTAAAATTTAATTTATAAATTTACTAGCAGATTACTGGATAAATTATTACACCAAAAGGATTAAGGTTTAAGCTTCTTTTTATAATTAATCTGGAAAAAAAAATCTACCAGGATTTTGCGACGGGCAGGTTCCACTCATGATCTGCCTACCACCGGTGATCCATTGGTAGAAGCAATCATCAGCCAAGGCTTCTACGACAGTAGCCTTCCCACGGGTAATCGGCCCCTCATCGGTTTACAGCGGATCACGGTGAAGAGACCTGTTTTAATTTCTAGTGCTTTATTGGCTTCTTTTATTCACAAATGTCGGAGAGTTACAAGTTTTTCTAGTCTTATTAAGAAGGATATACAAGAAGACGAATGATCGTGTGAGAATAAGAGTTAAGGTGAGAACGTAAAAAGGGATATGGACCCTTGATCACTAGCTTTTAATCTCAAACTCACTCATGAATCACGCTTGATCCGGGGATTGATCCGGTGCATCCCATCCAAATGTGCATCCAAGGATGGAGATCTCTTCTTACACTTTTCACCATAACTTTCATTCTTTCCGGAACCAAACCCTATACAAAGAAATATGAAGGGTATTCATTAGATACAAAAACTTACACTACTAAACAGAAGTCGATTTCCGGCGGATATTTTCGGCGGATTTTCCGCCTGATATTTTCCGGCGTCTTTCCGGCGGAAATTAAAAAAGTCAAATTCCGTTGACTTCCGCCGAAAATCCGCCGAATTACTGATTTTTAAAATTAATATCCGTCGGAAATACGTCGGAATTCCGCCGAAAGACGTTTAATTAATTAAGAAAATAATTTTTTTTAAGCATCCGCCGAAATTTTAAACTCTTAAAAATCTAAAAAAATAAATTAGTTAATGATCCGCCGGAAATTAATTTTAAAAAATAAAAAATAATTTTTTTAATCCTCCGCCGGAAATCCGCCGGAACCGTAACCTTTAAAAAAAAAAAAAACTAAACTGATTTACGATCCGCCGGCAATCCGCCGGAAATTAATTTTAAAAAATAAAAAATAATTTTTTTAATCCTCCGCCGGAACCGTAACCTTTAAAAATAAAAATAAAAAAACTAAACTGATTTACGATCCGCAGGAAATCCGCCGGAAATTAATTTTAAAAAATAAAAAATAATTTTTTTAATCATCCGCCGAAACTCCGCCGGAACCGTAACCTTTAAAAATAAAAAAAAACTAAACTGATTTACGATCCGCCGAAAATTAATTTGAAAAAATAAAAAATAATTTTTTTAATCCTCTGCCGAAAATCCGCCGGAACCCGTAACCTTTAAAAATAAAAATAAAACTAAACTGATAAATCAAATATTTTAGAAAATAAAAAATAATTTTTTTAATCATCCGCCGGACATTAATATTTTAGAAATATTTTTAATTATATAAATATTAAATTAAATTTTAATGATAAATCAAACCTTGTGGGCTTAATGTACCGTTATGGGCTTTAATTGTTCATTTTGGGCTTCAATGGACCCTTATGGGCTTAATGTACCGTTATGGGTTTTAATGGAATGTATTGGGCTTTAATGGACCGTATCGATCTTTATGGATCGTAGTTTGATTTAATGGACCATATTGATCTTTAATTGATTATCTGGGATTCAATGTACCGTTGTGGGCTTAATAGATCGTTATGGGCTTTAATAGACGTATTGGGCTTTAACGAATCGTATCGGGCTTTAATTGACCATTATAGCTTATGGAACGGTTTTAGCTTTATTGGACCGTATTAGGTTGCAAATGGATTTGACAGGGGTTTATTGGATCCAAATGATCGTTAATGAGTCCAACAGGGGGTTATTGGATCCATTGACCGTTAATGGATCTTGTTGGGATTTCAGTAATCTACTAGGTGTTTAGTCAACTCAATTGAACTTTAACGGACTTATGGAATGGTTTAGGTTTTAATGGACCGTATTGGGCCTTTATGAATCGTATTGTGCTTTAATGGACCGTATTGGCCTTTAATTGATCATTTTTTAGCTTTAATGGACCCTTATGGGCTTAATGTACCGTTATTGGCTTTAATGGGATGTATTGGCCTTTAATGAATCGTAATAGGTTTTAATGAATCGTAATAGGTTTTAATGAACTGTAATAGGTTTTAATGGACCATATCGAGCTTTATGGATTCTAGTTTGCCTTAATGGACCGTATCGGGCTTTATGGATCCTATTTTGCCTTAATGTACCATATTGGTCTTTAATTGATCATCTGGGCTTCAATGTACCATTGTGGGCTTAATAGATTGTTATGGGCTTTAATGGACCGTATTGGGCCTTTATAGATCCTAGTTTGCTTTAATGGACCGTATCGGGGCTTTATGAATCGTATTGTGCTTTAATAGTCCGTATTGGGCCTTTATGAATCGTATTGTTCTTTAATGGACCGTAATGGCCGTTAATGGATCGTATTGGGATTTCAGTAATCTACTAGGTGTTTAGTCAACTCAATTGAACTTTAACGGACTTATAGAACGGTTTGGGCTTTAATGGATCGTATTGGGATTTCAGTAATCTACTAGGTGTTTAGTCAACTCAATTGAACTTTAACGGACTTATGGAATGGTTTAGGCTTTAATGGACCGTATCGGGCTTTATGGATCCTATTTTGCCTTAATGTACCATATTGGTCTTTAATTGATCATCTGGGCTTCAATGTACCATTGTGGGCTTAATAGATTGTTATGGGCTTTAATGGACCATTTTGGGCTTATAGAACGGTTTGGGCTTTAATGGATCGTATTGGGCCTATATGGATCCTAATTTGCTTTAATGGACCATATTGACCTTTAATTGATCATTTTGGGCTTTAATGGACCCTTGTGGGCTTAATGTACCGTTATGGGGTTTAATGGAATGTATTGAGCTTTAATGAACCGTATTGGGCTTTAATAGACCGTATTGGGTCTTTATAGATCCTAGTTTGCTTTAATGGACCGTATCCGGGTTTTATGAATCGTATTGTGCTTTAATAGTCCGTATTGGGCCTTTATGAATCGTATTGTTCTTTAATGGACCGTATGGGACTTTAATGGACCGTAATGGCCGTTAATGGATCGTATTGGGATTTCAGTAATCTACTAGGTGTTTAGTCAACTCAATTGAACTTTAACGGACTTATAGAACGGTTTGGGCTTTAATGGATCGTATTGGGATTTCAGTAATCTACTAGGTGTTTAGTCAACTCAATTGAATTTTAACGGACTTATGGAATGGTTTAGGCTTTAATGGACCGTATCGGGCTTTATGGATCCTATTTTGCCTTAATGTACCATATTGGTCTTTAATTGATCATCTGGGCTTCAATGTACCATTGTGGGCTTAATAGATTGTTATGGGCTTTAATGGACCATTTTGGGCTTATAGAACGGTTTGGGCTTTAATGGATCGTATTGGGCCTATATGGATCCTAATTTGCTTTAATGGACCATATTGACATTTAATTGATCATTTTGGGCTTTAATGGACCCTTGTGGGCTTAATGTACCGTTATGGGGTTTAATGGAATGTATTGAGCTTTAATGAACCGTATTGGGCTTTAATGGACCGTATTGGGTCTTTATAGATCCTAGTTTGCTTTAATGGACCGTATCCGGGTTTTATGAATCGTATTGTGCTTTAATAATAATAAATAATATATAATAATAATAACTACTACATATTAATAATAATAATATTAATATATAATAATAATAATAATAATAACTACTACATATTAATAATAATAATATTAATATATATATTAATAATAATAATAATAACTAATAGATATTAATATTAATATATATTAATAATAATAATAATCTTGAAAATTAAATTTCCGGCGGCATAATCCGCCGGAATTCCGCCGAAAACTCACGATTTTTTTGCCCTAAAGTCTCCTATCCAGCCGACGATTGCAGTTAACACCACATCACAAACACAGCGCGACGAAGAGCCGATCGACCACCAGTCCACCACCGCCGGTCGGACCACCAGTCCACCACCGCCGGTCGGACCACCAGTCCACCACCGCCGTTGGACAGCCGAAACCCTACCGGTCGGACCACCAGTCCACTATCGCCGTTGAACGCCGTTGGACAGCCGAAACCCTACCTCACGCGACCACCAGTCCACCACCGCAGCCCACCGCCGCCCACCGCTGCTCAAGCCTCAAGCTGCTCACTTCTGTATGTATATATCTATCTCATTCACATCTTGATGTGTTTACTCATATGTTTTGTGCAATCTCATATGTTTACAAGTTTTGTTTAAGAAAATCAAGATTTCGTTTAGTTTTAAGGAAGAAATCGGTGCTCGAATTTCCCATCCAAAAACTCCGTTTATTGACGATTAAAGGTTCCTTATGTGGTTAGCTTCTTTTTTAAGTACTCTATCGAATCAAAGTGTAGCCATATGTTTCATATTTTAGCTTTGAAAGTGGTTTAAAAACTGAATCTTTGAATGTGAAATTGGAACTCAATACTTGATGATTTTCGAGGATTTTTGCTCCTATAGTCGAAAAAAATCATTGTTTATGGTTTAGTAAAAAACATCGTTAAATACTACAAAAAAACGAAGCCTTTTTCTAATTATTGAACTCCTTAGTTTGCGTTACAATATTTTTAAAATGTAGGTTATGAATGGACTTTTTTCTAATTTTCATTATGTTAGAACTTTGACACTACTACACAGAAGTTGATCTAATATGTGTATATATTATGTGTCTATAAAATGTAGGTTATGAATGGACTTTTTTCTAATATGTGTATATATATTATATGTATATAAAATGTAAGTTATGAATGGACTTTTTTCTAATTTTCATTATGTTAGAACTTTGACACTACTACACAGAAGTTGATCTAATATGTGTATATATTATGTGTCTATAAAATGTAGGTTATGAATGGACTTTTTTCTAATATGTGTATATATATTATATGTATATAAAATGTAAGTTATAAATGGACTTTTTTTCTAATATGTGTATATATTATGTGTTTGTAGCTATGTCGACTAATGCAGATAGAGGATGGATGTATAAACGAGTAAATAGGAGTGGTGAAATAAATCATGTTTTTAGATGTGAAGTTGAACGATTTTTGGATTTTGCTTTCACATATGAGCAATCTGTTCTACCGAGATGTGAAGAAGAAGAAGCAGCGGTCGGGAGCGAATGACACATCTTCCGAATCTGGGGAGTATGTGACGACGCGGTGTAGCCGTTTTGCGGTAAGTATTTTTTGACCAAGACTTTACAATATCTACATAGTTTGTGTTTAACTATAAACATTATAACTAGGTAACTAGCTATCTTATATATCTACTTTGGGTTGCCATTTGTTGGGCAAACGTTAGGATTGTTTAACTTTAAGCTTTATAATTGTTTTGTTATATATCTTGCCGTTAATATCTATCTAGTTTGGGTTGCCATTTGTTGGGCAAACATTAGGATTGTTTAACTTTTAGCTTTATAATTGTTTTGTTGTATATCTTGCCGTTAATATCTATCTAGTTTGGGTTGCCATTTGTTGGGCAAACATTAGGATTGTTGTTTAACAGGAAAATGGAAACGTCCTATTTATAGTCGTTATGCTGTCGAAAATGACTTGTATAATTTTGTAAAAACCACAGGGTGGGTATCGGGCGGGTGCCATAGAGAGATACGGCGATGACCTTACCAATCATCCGCCACTTGATACCCAATTATGGCATGACGTGACCGGGGGAACGAAGAAAGGTCGTTCCTTTGGGTTTGGAAACCATCTAGATCCCAATGCGATCTTGAGTGGGTCATCTTCGACAACTGATGCGTCGTCTTCCTCCCAGCAGGTGTGTACCAGTTTTTTTTTCATTAAATGATGTTATCAATTTGATTTTTAGTTCATATTAAATATTCTAAAGTCTTTTTTCTATTTTGTAGCACATCGTTGAGACCTTAATGAGCCAAGTGCAAGAGTTGAGGGCACGAGAAGCGGAACGTCAGGTAGAGGATGAGAGACGTCGAGAAGAGGATGCGAGACGTGAAGAGGCCCGTCGTTCGGAACGAGCACAATATGAAGAGATGTGTGAGTTGATCAAAAGTCTCAGTCAAAGTACGCCGCGTCCGCCTCCGCCTTCATAGCGATTTGAAACTTTTATAATTGTCTTTTGTGTTATTTGAACGAATTTGGAACAACGATTTGGTCGTTTTGGCCCAAACAATGTATTGAACGTTTTAATTTATGATATATAGCATTTTAGCAGATTATACAATTTGTAGCAGGTTTTTAGCAGGTTTTTAGCTGATTCAATGAAAAAATTAAATTTTAAATTAATTAAAAAAAATTAAAATTAATTAAATTTCTTTCGGCGGAATATTCCGCCGGAAATATTACCGAAAATATTTTTTTATTAATTGATAAATAAATAAATAAATATATTTTCAGGCGGAAAAATCCGCCGAAATGCAACCGATTTTTTTTTTTAATTAATTGATAAATAAATAAATAAATATATTTCAGGCGGAAAAATCCGCCGAAAATCCGCCGAAATGCAACTGTAATTATCTTGTTAATTAAGACTTTGATAATTATTTCTACCGTTTTCCGGCGGACGGATCCGCCGAAAATGCCGCCGAAAAATACATATCCGCCGAAAATTCCGCCGAAAACCTGTAATCTCGGCGACCAATTTTCCGGCGATCGAATCCGCCGAAAATTCCGCCGAAATAGACTGTTTTCTATCAGTTATTAGTATCAAACTTTGACTTGATCCACATTCTCTAATAATTTATACCATCATTAATGGAAAACAGAATACAAAATTCTTTTCTTTGGGGATGCTAATGCAAAGAAAGTCAAAGTGGTTGATTGAAAACTAAATCAATAATGCACCTCCAAAATAGTGCCTGGCAATATATGTAGCCATTCTTTATACTAGCATGTGAGCTTCTTAACACAGACTTCTGGAGTTTCTTGCATTCACCATAACCATTTCATTATTTAGACATTAAAAAGATTTTCTTCCTTAAATGGAGCATCATACCATCCTCCTAGCTTTTGAAAAGAAGTCACACTTTGATTACGGTAAATCTTATATATTTAAATAATCCAAACGAAACCAATATATATGTTTCATTCGAGAATATGTATAGGAGCAATGGAATGCATAAAGACTAGTTTCTCTCCCAAATGGTAGATCTGCTGTGTTCCTGAAGGCTCTGCAAGTCTGCATTGTAAACGAATCATAACATATTTAGCATTTTCCAAAAAGAAAAATGGTTTTTAATGCTTGTAATTATTATCAGTATTGATCAAACAAAGAAATATGTACAGAATGTTCTCGTGATGGAGGAAGTACATGTGAACGTATACTTAATTCTTTTTTCTAAACTTGCTAGATATATATAATTGCTCTAATAATTGATTCTATATCCGAGTTATACGCGTTGCTTTAAATACATTTCTATTTAAATTATGCTTGAAATTAATATAGTACATTCTTGGAAATGGTGTTGCTGAGGAAGCCATGTGAGGCTCCATCACTCTAGCCAAGTTGCCAAGCAAGCTTAAGCTATAAATACATGCTCAAATAAAACTCTTGTGAAAGTACAAGTCTCAGCATTCCCATTCCATCCCAAGACATCTCATTTCACAACAGTATTCCTTCAAGAACATATACATACTTCTTCTTCTTAACTCTCTCTCTCTCTCTCTCTCTCTATATATATATATATATATATATCCCATAAACATGGGTCTAATTATGCGGTTGCCTTCTTCGCTGATTTCTAATGTCAAAGGTTTTAGCAGACTCAACGATTATGGCAACAGAATTTATCAAAGGGATGTGCCGAAAGGTCATCTGGCAGTGTATGTTGGAGAAAACCAGAAGAGACGGTTTGTCATCCCAATATCTTACTTAGAACAACCGTTATTCCAAGAGTTATTGCGTCAATCCGAGGAAGAATTTGGGTTTCATCATTCGATGGGAGGCCTAACCATTTCATGCCAAGAAAATGAATTTTTCGAGCTCACATGCCTATTACACGCTTCATGATGTATTGTAGGCCATTAATTGTTGAATATTTTTTTCACGTCTTTGAGGGATACACGTATCAAAATTATATGTAAATATAAAGACCACACATTGATGAGTAATTTTTCCATTGTCTATTTGTTATAAAATATCCCCAATTACCTCATGCAGTTTATCAAAACAACCCAATACGAGATCTATATGTGTCACCCAGCAACAATATCAACTATAATGATATTCAACAATGAAACAATATACTGAAATTATGTAAATCACGTGAAAGATCAGTTTCATAAAATGGGAATTTACTTTGTAGTGTACATATCAAATGTTATTTACAAAGCAAGGAGAACTCCAATGGTTGCTATGTGTTACTCAAATGGAAAGGAAAGGCACACCAATGATGTTTTCCCTAATTGGCAATATATAGGATTGGTTCAAATAAAAAGGTTAAATATTGTGATAAGATAAGGACGGAAGATTCATATGTGAGTCATCGAAAAAAATCCATTTGAAAATGCATATGTAAATCCATGTGAATAATTTGTAACATTATCGGTTCAAAATGCTTTTTCAAACAATAAACAAAATCCTGATTTTTCCCTAGGATTTCTTACATTCTCACGATATTTTGCCTTCTTATTTGAGCCTTCTTTTCTTACTTTCTTAATTAATATATTTTTCCTTCTTACGTATGAACATTCCTTTAACTGTCTTTTGTTACTTTCTCACGATATTTTGAACCGTCTTTTCTTACTTTCATAATTTATACTTTTCCTTCTTACGTATGAACATTCCTTTAATTGTCTTTTCTTACTTTCTCACAATATTTTGCCTTCTTATTTGAACTTCCCTATGGAGATTCAAATACAAACCCTCTAATTAGTACAAACCAATTAATCAAATGAGATATTTAAGGAAATGATGAGAGTTTATTTATTATGATCTGGAAATTGATTGAAAATATGAGTAACACTTTGGATCACGAAACAATCGAGATACTTATGAAATCAAATATTCATTAGACTAGATGGACGGTTGCGATTGGTTTGTATGGTATGTACTAATTAGAAGGTTTATATTTGAAACTCCCTTTATATATATAATGGGGCCTAGCCAGCCGGATCTACCAAGTCTTTCCTTTCCCATAGAGATGCAATCGTCGACCAACAAATGATAGGCCAAAGGTATGGGCGCAGTCGACAAATCAATGATCCTTTGCCTACCGGCTCAACACAAATCCATACAATTCTGATTCGCTAGCCTCTCAAATCAAATGTTTCGGACCAACAAATGATAGGCCATAGGGGATTGGTTGATCGGAAAGCTCGGGTAGGAGTACGACATTCCATACAATTCTGATTCGCTAGCCTCTCAAATCCCATGTTTTCATCCGTGTGAATTTTAAGGTTCCTTGTTATAAAGCGGAAAAAGGAAAAAGATGGAGAAGGGGCACAACCCACCAGCAGCCTACGTTTCGGACACACAAGGAATTCCATATGAAAGAAGAATTTGTTTGCATTATTCATGGAGTGGAGTGACTAATCTAAATCTCCTATTCTCTATCTCCCCTATGTTTGTGTTTGTGTTTCAATTTTTTCTTATGTGAAGGAACTTTATGTTCTGAGGTTTTGTCGGTGTTTATAAATAAGAAGTTCGACTAATACATGATGTGAAAAATTAGATATAGGTCGTACATGTTCATGGAATATGAATGAAATAGCATGTATATGGGGAATACAACTAGTCGAATTTTTTATTTATAAACATTGTCGAAACCTCGGAACATAAAGCTCCTTCGCATAAAGCTCCTTCACATAAAAAAACTGGAAACACAAACATCAACTTGAACTAACTTGTTTTTTAATTTTTCATTTTATACCTTTATCAATTTATCATATTTAAGACACCATTGTTAAATCCAAAAATATTCAACATTAGGCTCATTTTAAAGGTATTGACAAGAGATTTAAAATGGTGCTATATTTATAAAAAGAAGCATATATTAGCTAGGGTCCCCTTCTTTTGTTAACCAATGTTTTATTGTTAACCTCAATCAGGACCATTCATCTTGAAAATAAATGGCATAGATTAAAATAGTTTTTTTTAATATTTAAATGGTGAACACGGTTGAGTATAGTCTTCATATATGCAGAGGGGTAAAAACGTCAATCGATAGAAAAAGGTGTTAGTCCCATTTGAACCAGCAACAATTCAATTAATCATAAGATAGAGTAACAAGATGAGATATAAGGAAATGTGGTGTATTATTCATAAGTAAAAGAACTTCCTAGAGAGAGAATGGTTCTCTCTCTAGAACACACACACTACACCATGGATTACATTGTAATATGATTTCTTACCCTAATTACACACACAAATCCTATATATATACTCCTCTAATTACACACTTAAGCCCAATTAGCCCATATTTCATAAACCCAAGCCCATATTACAGTTATAAACCTTTACAAAACTATCATATAATTAGGAAAATTTGTGTCGTAACATTCTCCCCCTATAGTTTTGTAAAGGAATCACCCTTTTCAAAAGATCTTCAAATCTTCAGTTCCTCTCCCCCTTGATTTCTTTAGAAAACTATAGCGATTCAATTCTTCAAATGTAGTCTAGGCTCCCCCTTGAAATAAGCTCTTACTCTTTATATTTCAACCTTGAAAAATCGAATTCGATGTGCGCCATAACCTCGACCGAGTGCACGAAAACATCTTTAAAATGTTGAAACTCTAGCTCGTACCGATAAACTCACAAGAAAGATAACGAGCGAGTTGTTGCGTAACAAACCAAAGTGAAATCTCAGTTTATAACACCATATCCGTCGATAAACCGCGAGTTGAATAGGAATTCGGCTTAAGAGCTTGTTTCGGATTAGCTCGAAGGAGGACACATAATGAAGCACACACTACAAGGTAGGGATTAGATTAACCAAACATGTAACATTGTTCAGCAACTGTAGAAAAATGCCCATCTCCAAAATACTTCAGAACACTGAATGATGAAAATCCAGAACTTCAATCTTCAAGAAGTAGTTGAATGATTGGAAGCACTCAAAAGTCTTAATCACAACCACATCACATATGATTGATGACGTTATGATTTCAGTTACACCAAATATTTTAACGTGCAAATATTAGGACACATAAAAAATAAAATGAAACACATAATACCTTTCCAGTGAGCTTTTTTATAATATGCCACATGCAAAGTCAATGTCTGACATTGGGAAAAACAACTGGAAATATATATATATATATATATATATATATATATATATATATATATATATATATATATATATATATATATATATATATATATATATATATATATATATATATATATATATATATATATGTGTGTATAAATAGGCATGCATATTTATGTAAATTTTACATTTCACTGTAACATTCATCATGAAAATATATACTATTCATCATGAAAACATATAATATTCATCATGGATATACATATTATCCATTATGAATTTTTATGTATGATTACGTGTCTACAATAATTATCTATATTTATATTAGTATGATATTTATCATAATTATTAATTTTCACCATAACATTCATCATTCATATTCATATTATTCATCATGCATATACATATTATTCATAATGAATATACTACTGTTTCAACTCTACATACTCTAGTTTTTCTTTCTTTCTCTTTATTGTGTTCTCGATTGATCTGGATGAGTTTCCCATTCATCTCGATATATCTCCGATCCATCTCAATAAAAGTTAAAAAAAAATAGGTTATGGTTTTACACAAACAAACACGCTAAATTTATCAATAGGTTCTCAATCGTTCTTGATGAAAAATGAAGGTATTAGGTTATGATTTTAACACAAAACCACACCAAGTCAATGGATGGGTTAGTCTCAATGGGTTCTCGATTAGTCTCGATTGATTTCGATCGGTCCCGATTGGTTCTCGATCGATCTTGATGTGTTATTGATCGGTCTCAATGCACTCCCGATCCGTCTCGATAAAAACTGAAAGTAATAGGCTATGATTTTACACACACAAACAAATAATAAATCAATCAGTAGGTATTTCTTGATGGAAAGTGAATGTGGTAGGTTATGGTTTAACACACCCCAATCAATGAATGGATTCTTGATAGGTTCTCGCTCGGTCTAAATAGGTTCTCGATTGGTCTTGATGGGTGTTCGGTTATGATGTTGAAGAACACGGTGTCTTACGACGTTGAAGAAAGTGTGAAGAAGGTATTGTCGAGTTACTGACTTACGGTGTCGAGTTGTTGTACACACGTACATAAATATTCAAAATGAATATAACACATGTATAGCATTTCACGTAAAAAAATGGTTAAAACGAAAAATAAAACTATATTGAGATGGTTGTCATATCGAAGAGCACAAAATTCTTATTTTTTTGATAAAAATATTTTGATTAATAAATATTAGTAATTTTTAAGATAATTTATTTTAAACTTTAAGGTTGTAAAAAAATTTAATTGAAAAATAAAATAAAAGGTCAAATAAGATAGGCGCGGGATTAAAATTAACTTTCTTTTTTACCCTAATCACCTTAATTAATATTTTTTGTTAAAAACTCTACTTTGGATCAATATAGAAGAAGGGTGAAAAATAGTCCTTATGTTCAAATTGAAAATTGAGTTTGCATTTGAACTTTCCTCTGTGTGTGTGTGTGTGCGCGCGCGCACGCGCGCATGTGCGTGTGCGTGCATGCGTGTGTGTGTATGTGTGTGTGTGTGAGTGTGTGTGAGTGCGTGTGTGTGTGCGTGTGCGTGTGCGTGCGTGTGTGTGTGTGTGTGTGTGAACCCTTTAATTAGTACAAACCAATTAATCAAATGAGATATTTATGGAAATGATGAGAGTTTATTATGATCATTGGAAGATGATTACAGTGTTTTTCGGTTTTCCATTTATTTAGTGTTTTCCCCTAAAGCTCCCTATAAAAAAACACAAATATACGAAACAATTTCATTAAGAAATGAATGATATGAAACACTTTCATCAAAATAAACAGTTTCAAGAAACAATTTCATCAAGAAAACCTATGAAATCCAGAGTTTACAAAGTTTACACGAAAAAAAAAGTTTACAAATTATTACGCCACTATATATATATATATATATATAGAGAGAGAGAGAGAGAGAGAGAGAGAGAGGGGGGGGGAGAGAGGGAGAGAGGGAAGTTCAAACGAGAACAGTAACAAAATATAAGAATAAGAAAGCAGTCGAATCACGTGCAAAATCACATGTGAGTTTATACTAATAGTCGATGCAAGGGTGTGCAGGTGACGTGATCCGTGACCTAATGTCGCAGTCAAAATCATATGAATCACTTGTGATTTTAGTATAAAATCACATGAATCACTTGTGATTTTAGGATAAAATCACATGTGATTCGATCATTTTCTTGTTATATTTTTTTGTTAATGTTCTCGTATGAACCTTACTATATATATATATATATATATATATATATATATATATATATATAGGGTCAGGTTCAAGGGAAAACCTCAAATAAATGAAAAACTGGAAAACCACGAAAAACGGATGAAAAGGTATATCAATATGGATGTCAAATTAACGAGAAAAATATTGTCGTTTATTTGGTGTAATTTATTTCGTTTGAAATTTGTTTATTTTCGTCTTTTTCGAATAAAAAATAGAGGGGTGAGGTTTTTTAGTTTAATTAATATTGTTGTAACCGTCAATCAGGTTGTAGCGCAGTGGTTGATCGCCCTGGGTGATGCGGTGGAATATCCCATCTAGCCAGGGTTCGATTCCAGGCGTCCTCAACATTGATAAGACATCTTTAAGTTTCAAAATTGTCAGGGATTAGTCCGGGCTGTGTCTGGGATACCCTTTCCAAAAAATATTGTTGTAACCGCTTGTTTAATCACATCCATCAGATCATCTAATCTAACGGTCGATTAGATGTTTTTTAGTTTTTCATTTATTTGAGGTTTTCTCTTGAACCTCCCTCCATAAATAAATAAATATATATATATATATATAAAGGGGCCCTAACCAGCCGGATCGACCAAGTCTTTCCTTTCCCATAGAAACGCAACCGCCACCCAGCCAATTGGATCGACCAACACATAATCCAAAGGGATGGGCCCATTCGACTAACAAGTGATTCCGTTGGCTACCCATTCGACTAACAAGTGATTTCGTGGGCTACCCAACACAAATGTCCCTGAAATAGAGGATTGGTTGATCGGAAAGCTAGGGCAGGAGTAGGACATTCTATACAATTCTGATTCGCTAGCCTCTCAAATCCCACTTTTTCATCGGGGTGAATTCTAAGTTCCTTATTCTTATTGTAAAGTGGAAGAAGATGGAGAAAGGGCACAACACACTAGACGCCCAAGTTTCCGACTCAGAAGGAAATGCTAATGAAAAAATAATATGTGTGATATCCATGGAGTGGAATGACTATTATGAATCTCCTCTTCTATATCTCCACCCTACCCCTCGCATACACACCTTCAACTATTACCGGTCGGCAACGTTTGGACCAACATTGGATTTGTTTAAAAAACAATACAACCAAGGTGGCATTCATTCAATCAAAGCTTTTATTCCCTAATACTAATGACGATCTTTGGAAAGAAAGGAAAGCACGAAACAAGTCTTTCCTGTCCATTGGTTCTTGAAAGATCTCAATCCCCGTTTCTCCAATATTGATTGTCCCTCTCGCATTGGTTCTACATCAGATAATGAGCTTATGCACCAACTTTCTCTTTTATCGGCACCCGATAGGTAGGCTATTAGATTGATTCAAAATCCTACCCACGCATAAAGGTTCCGATTTGAGCGATTGCCCAAACGAGGGAGGCGAGAACATCTTGATCGAAAGTTCCATTGCTCTAAATAATGAGAAATACTTTTCCAAATTTGATTAAATCGATAGAGAATTTTTTTTAGTATCTTAGATGGGCCATGCGACCGAGTTTGGGTGCCCATCTCACAAAACCTTTCTCTAGCCAAGAATCCCATTATTGATTGAATCGAGGCGATCCAATTCATTGACGAATGAAAAATATAACACACAGAGAATCCTAGAAAAGAGAAAGAGTCAATAAGACTTCATATAGGTAAGCAAGCAAGAAGGAGAGGCTAGAAAAGGCAGGGGCTCTCCATCTCTAGGAAGATTGTAGTCTAAAGACTTGATTCTTCTGTTCGGCTCGTATTAGCTTGTGCTTTATTATAAGTGGTCATTCCCTTGCTCTTTTAGTCTTTTAACGGTATTTGAATCTCAAGTCATCCCCCCCCCCCCCCCCTATGATATAGTGACCGATTCCATGTTTCCCCAAATTCATTAGTTCCAGGCTCAAGTGCATGTTCATCGATTTTCATTGCAAAGGAGAGCATATCTATTGAGCATATCTAAAGCTTTAATAGAGAATAGGGAGTGAGGGGAACCTTCGCTTCATTAGAAAGTGAACCCTAGACTGTAACAACCCTTCCCAAACATACACCATATAACACTCATTACATGCCAAACATATACAACAAAAAATACATATTATATCACATAAGGTTCGAAAGTCTTAAAACTGTATATTACATTTATCAGTACAAACTTTTCGCTAATATATTAAAATATTATCTATATAAAACGATTCAGGAAAACTTCTCAATCGCAAACAGCGTTCAAAAGCACATTACACTTTATCCTTGCCTTTGTCTTTAAACGTTCTTTGACCTAGAATACATACTTTTGAAAACAAAATGAGGGTTAGACCAATTGGTTTAAGTGAGAAAATCTCTGTCAGTTTAGTAATCATTTTGTAAAACACAGATATACAACAAGTATTTGAATACCAAGCATGACTCGTATGTACTATGTACAACTCTTTCTCATGACCATATTAGTTGGTTGCGTTAAACCAACTAATCAATTTACTCCGCTGCACTAAAATACATCCAACTCCGATGTCCCTCCGTACAGCCAATACTCCACCGGCCCTAAGTCCGGCCAAGATGCAATCGTGTAGTGTAATGCTTATATAAATACAAGATGCATCTCAATATATCATATTTCAATCATAAGCACATCATCACACTACCTACCGCATTCTCATTCACTATATATGTATTCCAGTTTGAAAATGGTTAAAGTAAAACCCACCTGATTGCTACAAAATACTTCCAAGTTTTTCTCAAATAAACCGATGATTCGATCTCTCACCAAAAGTCACAATCTGAAATAAATTAAATACAAATATCCATTTACCAATCAAACACATAAGACTCTCTAGCCGGCTAAGAATTCTAGATAAACCTATCAAACCCTTACCCATAAAACATTCATTAATGTCCCTCTTCGGCGACTTAGCACGGGGCACTTATCCGGGTAACTTACCCGGAAAGCCATCCGGGAAACTCGATTCCGAGAAACTCGATTCCGGGAAACTCGATTCCGGGAAACCCGATTCCGGGAAACCCGTTTCGGGGAAACTAAATCCAATTCCGAGAAACTCGATTCAGGGAAACCATCCGGGAAACTATCCGGGAGAACGTATCCGGGAAAACTATCTCGGGAATCAATTTGGAAACCATTCCGGGAACCAATCCGGAAACCATGAAGTCCGATAAAAACCTTACATCCGGAAAACTTATGAATCCGGACGCATCGACTCCAACCCAGAATCGATCAAACATAATTAAGAATCAAAATCAATCAATTCTAAACGATAGAAACTTAATACTAACGATTATAAACACAAAACTCAAAAGAATCATACCTCTAAATCACCTCCAACGAACTCAATCTTGGCCCTAATCGAACGACTCTTTTCCCCTGCTTCTCTTGACTCCAAACACACACACAGACAGAAATTGGAAACCGAGTCAATTGATTTTAAAGAATGGGGCGGTTATATATATATGGGTCTCAAATTGCGATTGAGGGTTTGAACTTTACTAATTGACGGGTACCCTTAAACTTATAAATCGATCCAACTCACCCTAAAATAATAAACGAACTTACTCGAGACATTACACATACCTTCTTTCTTCTCCTGCGGAGCCCTAGTTGCGGCATGTTAGTACAGTCATGTTTGTGGATTCTTCCATGTGTTGATTCAAGAGCCTTCATTTTTGGTCTAGGATTATAAATAATAGAAGAAGCGTCTAGGTGAGAACAAAAAGGATCGGTCGTCCGGTGGTCGTCCACGAAGCGAAAAGCCACTTGTTGCCTATTATTCGCACATAAGATGTGCAGGTAGCTTTGGAGAAGAGAAGCAAGCTAGCACCACCTACCTCCCACATAACATGTTACGTCATGACTTAGGGGCCTTTTACCTAATCACTTACCTGGGTAAGTGCTTACTGGTAAAATTCAACACTATCACTTACTTCCCGGGTAAGATTTTAGTCCACAAAAATGGCATCGTATGCAACAATTTAGCCGGTAAGCGCTAACCGTGGTAAGATCCGTCGCACTCACTTACCGGATAAGACTGTCTGTCCTTGCTTTCGACTTTCGATCCTTGCTTCCGCTCTTACCAGGTAAGATTCTTAGTCCTTGCTATATTCATTCGGTAAGCTAATGTGACTTGGTAAGCACTTACCCGGGTAAGCGTTTTGTAAACGACCCCTTAATGTGTGGTCTTTGTGACGTGATATTTTCTTTTTCTTACCTTTTAATCTGTTTAATATCATTAACTCATTGACTAATAGTATAAAACACATGTTTATATATATATATATATATATATAATCTGTTTAATATTATTAACTCTATATAGGATACAAATCAAATACAAACCATGTATTTGTTGCACCCCATTACAAACCAATGTGCATATGTGAACAATCTGTGCATAATCTGAGATGAATATATGCATTATCCTATACGAATGTATGTCCATTATATGTATATTCTTGCATGTATGCATATGCATATGTATATGCACATTGTTCACATATGCACACTGGTTTGTAAGGTGTGCAACAAATGCAATGTTTGCATTTTACGGAGCCTATATATATATATACTAGAAGTGTACTCGTGCAATACAGCATGATACATCTCAATTTTAGTGTTCGTTTTATTGTCTTTGTCGATTTTATAATACGGTGTTGGGTGGTATTAACAAAGCGATAATTTCTTTTTTATAAATTCGTGTCATCAAACTTTTATTTTTTATTTAATTTAGGTTTATTAATGATATAATTTATTTTAAGTTTAATAGTGTAATGTTTTTAATAAAATAATAATTAAGTATTATGTTAGAATTCAATAAAAATCTTGATTATATTTTAAATTTTTTATATTTAAAATGTGATATATATCCTGTATTTGATTATGTTTATCAATTAATAATGAATTTAAGCATGTAGCTTTAAAAGTTGTATTTATACATTATCTATTTGTAATCTTAAATTTTAATTAACATGCATCTATAAACAGTACTTGATGTATAAAAAAAATATAAGAGTTTTTCTCAAATGTTTTATAATATAGTATAGATAATATATATTATACATACGATATAGAGATTTCTAACCATAAGTCACGTCTTCAAAAACATCATAGTCTTACCGTGACTCCTTAGACTTCAGGTTTGGTTTTGCCGCCACGACTCACGCTATTTAGGACCTTAGATTTCAAACGAAAAAACACAAGAGAAAAAATAAAGGAAAATTGTGCCAACATAAATGCATCCATAGACAAAATTGTTGCTAATTCTTATGACATAAAATCAAAGCCTCCAAACATTATACATTCAACTCTTTAGAAATGAAGAAAGCTATAGACCTAAAATATACTATGTTTTCCATTCCTGTTTCTGTTTCTATCCCGTTCACGTAGCTATGTGGTTCGTAATATTTGACAAACACATTCGCTCGTGTGTTCTTATGACCACCTCGGGTCTTCTTTTATTAGCCTCTATCCGAAAGAATATCATGTAAGTAATCAGAGATAAGAATATTAAAAACCTGTATGTATCTACGTAAATCAATCCCTAGTCGTTCGGATCCATTTCCGAATCTCGTTCAAAAACCGAACCTTTCGATCTGCCTTCATCTTCTTCTGAATTACCTAATTGCCCTTCATCAGTTTCATCATCGGTTTCTTCATTCTCGTTGCTCTCTTGTATCTTGGAACTAAGGAAACTATCTTTCAGCCATTTCGGGCATTCATTGTGGTCAATTGGTTTAGAGATGGTACAAATGCATTCGGGGATGGGATGCGAAAGGAACGAGATTGGTTTCGACTCAAGAAATTGTCTATTGAGTCCCTCCTCGCCGAGGCTGTTGTTTAGATGCTGGCGTGCCGCTAGGGTCCAGTTTCGCTTTGGAAAATAAAGATCGTCTCTTGTGATGTTAAACAGACCCGCAAGAAATTTCCTGCCCAGAAAATACCATTTTGAGAAGTAACTGTAAGAAACTACAAAATTAGGAAACAATGGATTCGAGCTAGGGTTATTTATGCTAGAAAAATGCACAAAGAGACTATGTGGCTGTTTGTTAGTAGCTTAATGAGCTAAATGGGACTCACAGCTTATTCAGTTATGTATATTGGTAGTGGCTTAATAGTATAGAGAGTGGATTATTCAGAAAATTTCTAGGGGGAGCTTTATACAGAAAGTCGAGGGTTTTCCAACCAAACAAAAATCTTCACAATCCATACAGACAGGTTAATCCACACAAACTTTATCCATACAAGACTTAATGGAAAACCAACCAAACAGCCCCTACATTTGTGTGTGTGTGTGTGTGTGTGTGTGTGTTTAACACCAAGAAGTTAAGAATAACTGAAATCACGCAAAATTTACAAAACTAATATTAGTTGAATTCCCTATTGGGTCCATTAATACACACACAGATAAGTACAATAAACAGAAAAGACAGAAAGAACACATGTCTAAAATAGGTTAAAAAACAAAACAAGAAAACACAAAGGTAGGTACCCACAACTAGTGGAACAAAAAGAAAACTAATACTAACGTCTAACGTACATTAAAATCGTCACACAAGGTCACAAATTTAGTGGTATATAATCTTTTAATTTACTAATTGTGGATCTTTTTTTCTACTTTTACGGTATGGGACTTCTATAACATCAATGATGTTCAAAGAAACATAATTCGCCATCTTAATCGATTGCATCTTATTTTGATCAAAATCGGACAGATTTTCTAAATATGTCACAGTATATACCTGCTGAAAGTAATGTCGGGAACTACTTCATATAGTTGCTTAAAGTCTATGGTGGCGTTTGGTTAGCAGAATGTTTTTGGATGGAATGGAATATGTCAAAGGAATTTGACTTTGAAGGAACTGGAATTGGAATCTGTCTGTTTGGTTCTAAGAATGTAGCTTTGAATTGGAACGAAATGTTGTAAATGACCAAAATGCCCTTTTTTGAAAATTTTAAATTTTTTAAAACTAAAATACTTTAGTAAAATAATCAGTTAATGTGTAAAACAATATACACAACCCAAATATAACCATAAACCAAACGACGTTACTAAATCTATACTAAATTTGTCTCAAAATAGCTAATTCTTTATCATGTAAAATAAATACATAATTGACATAATTCAGCGTTTATTATATTAATTAAAAAAGTTAACTATTATACTGAATAAGTATCAAGACAAATTTCGTTAAAATATATTTTGAACAAATAAAATAAATTACAAAAGTATTAAATTAAATTTAATTAAATTAAATATATTGTCAGTTGAACAAAAGTATATTTTGCAAAAATAAAATATATTCCGAGAAAATAAAAAAAATGTATTAAATTATATCAAATATAGTATTAAATTATTTCGGTTATAATTAGGTTAAAGGATATATTCAGGATTATGAAAATACAACATTCCATTCCCTCAAAATTTTGGCTTATAGTGAAGGAATGTTGAAATCCCTTGGTTGTGGAATTTGATGGATTTTAAAGATTCCTTCTTTAAAAAAGAATGAACCAAACGAGTGAGTGGAAATTTGGTCAAGGGAATTCAACATTCCAATTCCATCGGATTCTTTCAGCAAACCAAACGCCACCTAAAGGTGTTTTTTACTAAAAAAAAGGAGTAAAAGCATCTAGAAAGATATTTAATCACCTGCCGGGTCGATAAGTTGGTGAAGATGCCATCTCATATAGCCGATGTCCCATGACCAAGCTTGAAAAATCTGGCCATCCCGTACCATCATTGCTGAACCCCGGGAAGAACGCATCTGCTTCAACTGATACAACATAATCAAGGGCATCCCACAACAACCTGTGAGCTTTTTCCCTCAAATCAATTGGTGAAAGATCTGGCTCTGAATCTTTCTCCACGATCCAACCATACCATCCTTCTTTTTCATATCGATAAATGGGTCGGCCCGGAGGTGGAGGAAGAGGCCGAGGACGAGGGCCCGCCAGATCCCATTCTTTCTTCAACTCCTCGGCAGTTTTATTACGAGTATAGTTGAAAGGATTTGAAGGAAGTGGCCTTTCAGTGCCGAATAATTTGTTTAGCTCGTACTTATTGCATAAATTAGAACGGTCCACTAAGTTGGTGTACATGGCACGTAGTGGGATCATTACACGTTGACCACCAAATCTTTCAGAACCTGCCAGGTAGATTCGCGTTGTCGGTGGATAACCCATGGCCCGTAGAAGCAGACCTACCTGTGAAATTAATGGTACATAAAGATAAATGATTAGATACCAACCAACCTTTTCAGGATTAATTTACGACCTATCCTATTTATTTCGGAATAAAAGGCCTGTTTTCACTACAACAAATCGGATGTATAGGACGCCAAAAATGTCCAAATGTCCTAATAGACTACATTTTAAGACTTAGGGGACGTTACCAAACGCTTACCCGGGTAAGCGCTTACCAAGTCACATTACCTTACCGGATGAATATAGTAAAGACCAAGAATCTTACGCAGTAAGAGCGAGGCAAGGACCAAGGGTCTTACCCAGTAAATGAGGGTGACAACTCTTACCACGGTTAGCGCTTACCGGGTAAATTGCAGCATACGATGCCATTTTAGTGAACTAAAATCTTACCCGGTAAGTAAATGATAGACACTTTTGAGAAGTGTCCAATGATAGGACACTTGTTTTTCTAATCTTTCAAATAATGTCATATAAAAAAAGGACGATTTGTCCTAAGAAGTTGTTAAGACGCCCAAAATCGTTTATTGTAACACTTTTACGTAGGACACACAAGTGTTAGGTCCTATAAAAGTCTATTCACTTGGATATTTTTTGGTATCCTACACACCCGATCTCGTTGTAGTGTTTTCTTCAATTTACTTTGAATATGAATCCATATACCTCTTCAGGCATGAGTGGACACAAGCCATTTGCTTTCCGAATAAAGGAATCAACGCTTAGTTCATCATTAACAAGTTTCTGTTTAATCATTTGTGCCCTTCGGTACTGAACAAGTTCAGTATGGACATCCTACAAAAAGATAGGCAAAAGTCAGATATGAAAATTATGGTATTTATAGAACTTGTCAAGTTATATGCAAATACTCTGTTGTCTGGACAGCATTGCAACTTGCAAGCACAACTTTGGCATAAGCTACACAATTCATTCTCTTATTCTGATGCCAAAAAATTAGAGCAAAAATAAACCCGAGCTTAATTTGTGTTGCGAACCCTTTAAAGGTATGTGCTTTTATTCTTTATGCTAAATCCTATATATAGCTTATTCCTTGTTACTACTCAGAACTACAAGAAGGATTCTTTTCATATACTCTGCAAATTTCTTATTAAGGGGCTGTTTGGTAGTTGCTGAATGGTTTGGTGCATAATGATTAAGTGGTCAGAATGATTAAGAGAATGATTAAGAGGCTCTTATGATATATTGCAAAATGAAATATGGTTGTTTGGTAATTGTATAGAATGAAATTAGGGTGCCGAATGATTAAGGGAGACCCAAGATACAAAATCATTCGGAGGGTTTTAGAACCATTAAGAGGCAGATTTTTTTTGCCAAACAAGATTCACCTCTTAGAGATTCAGAGGTTGCCTCTCAATGGAACTATTAAGTCCGGGATCAGCATGAATATAAACCAAACCAAACAAACCCGGTATATTCCACCCGAATGTGGGATCCAGGGGAGGTAAGATGTATGCACCACCCTAAAGAGTAGAGCGGTTGTTTCCATGAAGACCTCATGCTTGTGCATAGTGTGCACAAAGGAATAAAGATTCTTAAAAATTGCAGAAATAGAACATAAGAATAACATTCGGAAAAGAGCTTGAAAACAAGAAAGGTAGTGTTAAGATTTGAAAAACAAGTTAAAGTAAGCAACCAGGGATGTTTGTATAGTAGTTTTTCTGGTACATAAAGATGGGTCAGGAGGAGGTAGAAAACTATATTCTAGTTGTGGCCATATTTATCAATGCTTCACCTAGCAAGTAACATGAGTAATATAAAGTTTCAACTTTGCTAACCTGGAAAAGCTCAGCACAACCCTGATAAGCTAAAGTATCTCTTACAAGGCCAGAATGATATGCAAGATAAGGTTGCCCTGAAGCTCGTAACCTATGCAAGAAAGATGTTTAGTTCAATTGCTGATGTGTGATTAAAAAGTATCAGAAATTTAGTACTTCCAAGTCGGCGATGACGATTGCTTCTCCTTGACATCAAGTAAAAAGAGAAAGGAGATACTTCCTCGGTCCTAAAAGAAGTGTCCATATTTCTATTTTAGTTTGTACTAAAATAAGTGTCCATATTTCTATTTTAGTTTGTACTAAAATAAGTGTCCACTTTCAAAAAGTAAGTGCATACTTTCCAATTCTAAACTTGATCAGGAGATGAAGAAATTCATTATGCCCTCTATTATTAAGGGTAAAATTGTCATTTACATAATTAAAAAGTGTAAGAATTACACATTTCTAAAACTTTGTGCCTTTTTCATTGTGAACATTTATTTTGGGGTGGAGGGAGTATATTGAAAGCAAAGTCTCCCACTTGAAGGCAAAGTATTCCCAACTACAAGCATGGAGATTGGGGTCTCCGTTTGGCCTCCTACAATAGAATTAGAGGGGGAAAAAAGAAAAATCAGTACAAATAGGGTTGGGTTCCGGTGAGAAGTTGAGGTTAACGTGAGAAGTGGTTATCAACCGTTGGATGAGAAATGGACGCACATTAGGATGAGATGCACCGAGATAAGATGCATCGGATCAATTCCCTTCTAAGCCGCAATTCATGGGAGGGCATTTGATTAAAAGTGAACAACGGTTCAGATCCACTTCTCACGCTTCTCACGTTAACCTCAACCTCTCACACCATCCTTCGCCGTACAAATAGGGTCTTCATAAGGATCCATCCAAACTGACCCAAACTTTACCCAAGCCCAGAATTTGGAAAGTGTACTCTAGAAGGCCCAACAGAGTGGAAGGGGTGGTTGGGCCAGTTAGTTACAACAGATTGTGTGGGGGGTAATAAATAGGCAAGCATGCTACTTGGGTGAGGCATGAAAAGTAATCTGTTAGTTTTTTGGCTCTTAGCTTTGGCTTTGAGAGAGGGAGGTCGTCCCTGGAATTGTCATTTCTGTTCTGTAAGCCTTTCTTATTTCCCTAATAATCATTAAATAGCAATTTCCCTTTTCCCTCCATTTTTGTGTTGCCATTCTTTTCTGAGTTCTCATCATTGGTCCGACCTACCTGTGACCTGCCGTGATTCTCCATGGAAACACGTTCTCAACAAGCTCGTCTGGATAACCACGAGGAACAGATCCAGAAACTTCAGGCTAATGTTAAGGACATCAAAACGTCATTTCAATCTGTGGAACCTGATCAGGTTGAGCAGGCTGAATTTCGTAAGTTTGTGATGAATTGCGTGAAACAGCAAGATAAACATTCGATTCTGGAGACCGGTGAACGATCGGGAGTTTATGTGGAGCAATCCGATTTCCCCTCTCAGCAGAAGCATGACTCATCGTTTGACAAAGACGGACCGCAAGGGATGAACGATCACTTACCTTGGGCAGCGAAGAAGATTAAACTACCTGAAAAATCGGTTTCGATCCTCAGGGTTGGATCAAAAAGGCTAAACTCTATTTTGAAATCCATGGTACTCCTCAGCATTTACGGATGCGTTTGGCTCAATTGAGCATGGTTGGCGTGGCTCTGGTTTACGGTTTACCATTGTGAAAGAAGTCTACGATCAAATCACATGGGATCAGTTTACAAAGGAATTGATCCAGCGATTCAGCGGATTGGAGATTCAAAATCCGTATGAGCAACTGGCCACGATTCAACAGGTAAATTCTATTCATGAATATATTGAGGATTTTGAATATCTTTTGTCGCTAGTCCCTCGTTTGAATATCTTTTATTGTGGGATTACGTGATGAGATCAAGCGTCAGGTCCGCCTTCATCGTCCTCAATCACGCTGGACGCCATGTATTTGGCCAAGGATGTTGAGGAGATGTACAGTCATCCTCGATCAGCGTCTCCCACTCCCGATTTCGTTATCAGGGAGTCGGTAACGGGATTGGATCTCTTAGTCGGTCTGATGTTAAATTTCCCATGGGCCGATCTGAGTTTAAAAGCCCTATTACATCTGGGTCAAGTGACAAAGGCCCAGGATCCCGATTTGAGCCCAATCGCTCCTCGGCTATGACTCGATCTCCTTCATTGTCTTCTACCGACTCTTCTCCAGGAGGAAATCGAAATAGAGGATTTCGATCGCTGCTCGTACGGAATGGGAAGACCGTCGCAAAAAGGGAATGTTTTCGTTGTGGTCAAGCGTTCGGCCCGGCACACAAATGTCCAGAGGGAAAACTGAGGGTTCTGTTAGCCGATAACCATCGATGATGGGGGGAGATCAGATCCCTAGAATCGTGACAAGGACGAGGAGTCTCCGCCCACCGGGCTATATACAGTGTTGGAAGTTCATGGTGTTCTAGCTAGTTCGGAATCGGGAGATAAAACTTTGAAGATCGAAGGGGCTGTTTCGGGCATTCCAATCGTTATTCTGGTTGACAATGGTGCAACTCACAATTTTGTTTCTCGTAAATTGGTTACGGCCTTGGGTCTATATTCTCAAATTTTTTTGGGAATCAATATTCAACTTGGTGATGGGCATAAAATTTTCGTTACTCAACAATGTTTGGAGATGAATGTGTTGATTAGTGGTTGTGAATTTGTGGTTGACGCATTGTTATTTGAAACGGGACACTTAGATTTGGTTTTGGGAATGGAATGGCTCAAAACCTTGGGGGAGGTGGTTCACAATTGGAAACAACGGTCCATGCGATTCTTGTTTAATAGAAAATCGGTCTCGATTCAGGACTATCTAATTCCCAAGTGGCCCAAGCATCTCTACATACCTGGTTATCGTTAGAGGAGTCTCGTCTGAATTGTTCGAATGGGTTGTCCAATACGGATCCGATACCGAACGGCGAAGAATTATCGATCAGTCACCATTCTGAGTTACGGGTCTTGTTGGATAGATTTTCGGTGATTTTTCAGAGCCAACGGGTCTACCACCGAGCCGTATCCATGATCATGGAATCTCGTTAGTGTCGCCTAACACTCAGATTTGTGTTCGACCCTATCGATATCCACATGTTCAGAGAAAACCGAGATCGAAAAGACAACTAAAAGAGTTGCTAGCCTTGGGAATGATCCGTCCCAGTAAGAGCGCTTTTTCGAGTCCGGTGATTTTAGTTCGCAAAAAGGACCACTCATGGCGCATGTGTGTTGACTATGGCGCTCTTAACAACGCTACAATTCCTGACATATTTCCGATTCCGATGGTTGAAGAGCTTATTGATGAGTTAAAAGGGGCCCAATTCTTTACAAAACTGGATCTGAAATCTGGTTATAATCAAATCCGTATGCAGCCCGACAGCATCGAAAAGACGACTTTTCGCACTCACGATGGCCACTACGAGTGTTTGGTGATGCCTTTTGGCCTCACCAATGCACCGGCCACCTTCCAAGCTATAATGAATGATATTTTTAGACCGAACTTACGCAGCTTCGTCGTGGTTTTCTTTGACGACATCTTAATTTACATTGAAGACTTAAATACCGCCCTCCAGATTTTAGTCAGTAATCAATTTGTGGTAAACAAAAAAAGTGTTCGTTTGGGCAATCCTCTATCGAATACTTACGTCACATTATCAACGGTCAAGGAGTTTCTATGGATCCCAAAAAGATATCGGTCGTTCTAGAGTGGCCAGTCCCGAAACAGTTGAAGGGGTTACGTGGTTTTATGGGGCTTACGGGTTACTACCGTAAGTTCATACGTCATTATGAAAGCATCGCAAAACCATTGACGGATTTGACAAAAAAAAGATGCTTTCGGATGGACCTCGGAAGCCCAATCATCCTTTGACGCGCTAAAGAATGCTATGGTCACGGCATCGGTGTTCGCACTGCCGGATTTCACTGTTCCTTTCTTAGTAGAGTGTGATGCGTCAGGCCGGGGAATTGGCGCTGTCTTGATGCAACATCAGAGACCCATCGCTTACTTTAGTAAAGCCTTGAGTGAACAAAACTTAGCTAAATGAGCTTATGAACAGGAAATCATGGCGTGGGTTTTAGCGGTTCAACATTGGATATCGTACCTGTTGGGTACAGTTTCATCGTGTATACCGATCAGAAGAGTCTGAAATTTTTGTTGCAACAGAATTGGGTGGCTAAGTTGTTGGCTTATCAATTCGAGATTTTATACAAACCGGGTCGTGAAAACAGGCTTGCTGATGCGTCATCCCGTCGAGCAGAGGATGGGGAATTGTCATCTCTGATCTCGAGTCCGGTATGGATTCAAGGAGCTCAACTAATCGAGGAAGTTCGAGCCGATCCGGGAATACAAAAGTTAACTCAAGAAGTTGAAAACGACCCCACAAAACACCCCGGATACACCGTACGAAATGGTGTCTTGTTTTATAAAGACCGATTGGTAATTTCACGTACCTCGAAGTTGATTCCGTCGCTGCTAAACGAATTCCATACTTCTCTCACCAGGGGACACTCGGTTATTATTGAACGTATCGCCGATTAGCTTCCAATTTATATTGGCCGGGAATGATCGTTGTTGTCCAAGACTTTGTGAAATCGTGCGATGTTTGCCAAAGATACAAAGCAAGTTCAACAGCCCCAAATGGATTACTACAACCCTTGGATATTCCTAATGCAATTTGGGAACACTTATCTATGGATTTCATCTTGGGGCTACCTAAGTCTAAAGGTTACAATGCTTTACTGGTAGTGGTGGATCGGCTGTCAAAATACAGCCATTTTATTTTGATTTAGCATCCGTATACAACCAAGTCTATCGCTGAAGTGTTCGTTCGGGAAATAGTTCGACATCACGGCATCCCCAAATCCATTGTTAGTGATCGTGATCCTTTGTTTCTTAGTCACTTTTGGCAAGAATTGTTCCGATTACAAGGAACGGAATTACACATGAGTTTAGTGTATCACCCGGAATCGGACGGTCAGATCGAAGTTATCAACCGTTGTTTAGAAACATACCTTCGCTGTTTTGCAATTGATCAGCCTCGATCGTGGGCTCTTTGGAATCCTTGGGCGGAATTTTGGTACAATTCAACGTTTCACGGTTCCACCGGTCGTTCACCGTTTGAAGTGGTGTATGGTCGCAAACCACCTACGGTGGTTCAGTTTATTCCGGGAGAAATTCGAGTAGAGGCTGTGGGCCAAGAACTAAGCGACCGAGACGAGGCTTTAAAGCATCAGTCCGTAATGAAAGAGCAAGCGGATAAAAAGCGACGAGATGTTAGTTTTCAGATTGGAGAATGGGTCTATGTCAAACTCAAACCGTATCGACAAATGACCGTAGTCCAACGCATTCACCAGAAAATGGCTGCTCGATTCTTCAGACCGTTCAAGATAGTAGAAAGGATCGGTTTGGTTGCCTATAAGTTAGACTTACCCCCTTCTTCGCGTGTACATCCAGTGTTTCATGTTTCGTTATTGAAGAAAGCAGTGCTGCCATCCCCGGCTAAACAGAATCTACCTCCTGAACCGGAATTAGACGCAAGCGATCTTCCTGTACCCGAGGAAATTTTGGTTGTACGATCCATAGTTCAAGAAGGGGAGACGATAGTACAATGGCTAATACGATGGCAGGGACAAACTCGGGAAGAAGCAACATGGGAGGATGCCAACACAATTAAGGGCCAATTTCCTGATACAAGTCTTGAGGACAAGACTTTAATGGAAGGAGGGAGTAATGATAAGGATCCATCCAAACTGACCCAAACTTTACCCAAGCCCGGATTTTGGAAAGTGTACTCTAGAAGGCCCAAAAGAGTGGAAGGGGAGGTTGGGCCAATTAGTTACAACAGATTGTGTGGGGGGTAATAAATAGGCAAGCATGCTAGTTGGGTGAGGTATGAAAAGTAATCTGTTAGTTTTTTGGCTCTTAGCTTTGGTTTTTTGGGTCTTAGCTTTGGCTTTGAGAGAGGGAGGTCGTCCCTGGAATTATTCATTTATGTTCTGTAAGCCTTTCTTATTTCCCTAACAATCATTCAATAGCAATTTCCCTTTTCCCTCCATTTTTGTGCTGCCATTCTTTTCTGAGTTCTCATCAGGTCCACAAGAACATGTTATACGTTTATCTTGCATGGAGTGGTCTACCGTATATTTGAGCAAAAAGATGCTATAGGTATTAATATTTCACATTTTCACTTAAAAAGTCAATAGGTCGTACAATCTATACAATTTAGTATATAAGTCAATGCAAACATATGACAGCTGCATTTGGTGGTATATTAATTCATCTCAGAGGTGCAGCGAGTAACTGTATGTATTAACATTTCTCTTCAAGAAACAACTGAAGGACTATGCTGCATTGGTATTTAGATCTGTAAATAACTGAACAGAGTTCAGAAATAAAAATTTACTAACCTTTTCAACATTTGATGTGCCAATGCTAAAATTTCTGGACGGAAATGAAGCGCTTGAAATGCTACCCTACATCTGAGCCTCTGATATTCAACCAGCTTAGGTGGGAGGATAGACTGATAAGAAAACATGCACCAGGACTTACTTTAATGAGATAATATTGTTCAATATAGAAACAAACAGAAAAGATTTCGAGATGGTTTTTTTTATCAAAGAACTAAAGGTGCCTTGCATTCTTCAAGGAACCAAACGCTACCCACAAATTTCACCACATAATCATCCTACAAATAAATATTGTATGGTAGGATATAACTGCAAGACATATTTATATTGTTGGAACAGTTTGAAAGGCTTTTACAGTCCATCCTGTCTAAAGAACTTACATTATATTTGGGTCCATTTAAAGTATAGTTGGCAGCAGTATAGAACTTAGCAACTGGTTAGGATACTACTCAAACTATATTCATGGAAAAATATTGTAACCATATTTGGAGATACTTCTATATTACCTCCCTCCCCCTCCCCCTCCCCAAAAAAAAATTTGGAGTCCACATAACCACATTTGACTTCTGAGTGTCAAATGGGTTATAGTTTTTCACATCAGAAATTAATAGAAGTGGTTTTGGGTGTTCAAAAAAATAACCTTGTTTTTGGTTGTAGTTGATGAAAACGATTAGTATCATATTATGTAAAACCAAAAACAACCGAGTACGGTCAATTTTACATTTGCAAAGTTAAAGGTTTTGGATTCCAGAAATCAGAAGTCGGCTATATTGTGAAACAGGTGGGTAATGTTATTATTAGAGCTGCACAGGGGAATAAGAGAGATGAGGCTAGATTATATAAGAGTGGGACCAGTGATATTGACTATTTGGCTGTCTTTGGTGTGCAAAATATCTTGCTATACTGGCATACTTGAGCCTCCAGGCACAGGAAAATGACAGGCACAGAAAAAACTTGACCATGGTTAAATTTGAAATTTCATGTTATCCTTGAATAATATCTTATATGGAAACTATATTTCTCAACTACTTGCTTGTAACTATCACCCAGACCTACCCACCCTCTGTTTCTATATTTTTCTTCTATCAAATCCTATGCACACAGAAATATCAGACTTCTACTCTCTGTTCTATATCTATTCAAGACTTCTACCCCCCCCCCCCCCCCAACCTCGACCACCCATCACTTCCTATTTCTATTATCCTCAAAATCAAATGAAGTTGCTCCAAATTCTATGCAAAAAGTGCACATCTATATATCACACATACCCTAGTCTGACTTCCAATTCCAGGGAATTAGTGTCATTAATCCTCATCTGTAAGTAAAGTATTTAAATATTGAGATTCTTAAATCTCAATCATTTGGGTTGGTAATGCGAGTATATGGATTGTAACCAATCCTATCATATAAGGACGGATATTACAATTCACCCTCAACTTATCAGGATCAAGCTTGCAATCAGTTCAAATTATGCATCATTTTTTTAGAAGCAGTCATCCAATACGCAGCATACGTCACTGAATTACGCAAATCCTCTCATATATGGTTCATCAACTATGTGTTAATATATCTTGGATACATTTTGCATGAATAAAGTTAAAAGATAGTAGCATATGGTCTCCAGCGTCAGGATGACAGCATTTAGGGGAAAGACAGGTTTCTACTTCCAAAATATTTGTGATGTCACAAAACAATCTGGTCATCGGGAAGAAATAACAATGGTTTGACATGTAGGATTAACCAAAGCAAGAAAATATGACCAGTACCTGTAGACAGCCTCCATTAACAACCACCAGTCCAATAATCTTCCCCTTGTTTAACTTTGGCAAGACTTCTTTAATGTAATACTCAGGAGAAGCTGATTTCTCAGGCTTAAAAATAGGACATTCTTTACGTTTCCTTGCCTGCTTCAGATTTGGCGGCAGGTCTTTTACGATGATTACATCACTTCGAAGAGAAAGTATGAAGTGGTCTTCATTGTAAAGGTATGAGAAGCTTTTAAATTCGGAGCTGCATGAAACCATAATGAATAGCCTAAGGATTAGAAGATACGATACAATGCTCTTCATTTTTGATTTGTTGCAGGACTTGCAAATATACCCGATGCCTTTTGAATTTGCACTTTCTTGAAGCTCTGGGATGACCAGAGTAGCATTGAGAAGCCTGGATATGGTAACAAGATCACAAATCTAGCAAATTGGCAAAAACCCGTATGAACCTTCAGTAATAGACAACATTTAATTACAGAAAAAAAGTAAAAAAAAAAATGAGCATACCGCTGATCTAATCTTCTCGAATCCACCAAAAATTTTGGCATGTATGAAACCATTATTTTGGTGAACCGGAACTGGAACATGCAAGTAAAGTTAGAACAGAAGGCAAGATGTTGGTAAATGTGTAAAATGAAGTCCCAATGACACTTGATGCTAACAATGAGCAGATGTACTGACTGATATAATAAACTTGAGATGTATACATCGAATAAAACCGAACTCCAAACTAATTTTCAGATGTGTACTGATATACTTTTGAGACTAGAGATTCAAGTTTCTATGTAAACGTTGATAAGAAAACAAATGAAAATGGAGGAAGAGAACTTTTAGAGAAAAAATAAGGTTTAACCTCATTTAGACCATCTTCCTCCATTCTCAATTTCATGCATATCATCTTCATTCCTCCTTAGATAGTTAGATCAAGTAAGTGGAATCCACTATCACATGATTAACTTTCTCATCTCCTAAATATGTTATTTTTAGTTCTCTCTCTACTATTACCAAAGCTTCTAGTAAGCATACCACAAAAGTTGATACTTGAAAGAGCACTCATTACCAGAATATTTATTTCTAGGGTTTGCATATGGCTGCAAAGCCTCTAAAGGCTTAACCTTCTTCCACAACTTTCTAGATGAACCCTGCAGCAACCAGAAAGAACAAAAAAAAATTGAACAATGTATGAATACCACAGGTACGATTTGGAAGTATATATACATCTATAGATCCTAAGATCAAGTACAAACATTACCTGTTTTCCCACAACCTTTATATTTAAATCCTCCACAAATCCCGTCATCACGTTGTACTGTACTAGCTCTGCACTGGTATTTGCAAGGAACATATGTACAAGCAATGACAAAAAAGACAGAGCCAGACCTCCAAGTGCTACCAGTTTTATCTTGGATTTGAACATCATAAAAACTGATCATGCAGTGCCAATTCTTGGGTTGTTACAGCTGCACTAGGAACTGGGTCCAATGCTGCCAAATCATGACTGAAAGAAATAAAGTATAACATGTAAAAGGTGGACACCATGTCAGATCATGAACCAACTACAGACCAAAAATGTGTTTTGAACCAAGTAATATGACCAAATCCCATTCATAAAATCTTTTCAAGAACAAGAAAATGGAAAAGGAGTTCCAGCCATCACCTTCCAATGTATAAGCAACTAGGGGAGGCCGGAAGGATTTACATACCATTCAATCGAAACCCTTTATGGTAGGATATCTGTATTTCTTATATTGTGAAGTAAGTTTTCTTCTCAGAGTAAATCAATAATAAATTCCGGTCAAATTTGTACTTCTAGTTCTAAGTTCTAACTATTGAACAGTCCAATACTGAACTATGATCAACCCTTTCCAATTTGTACGTTTAATCTATCCAGGTGATTTCGGATTGTACTTTAATTTTTCAAATGAATAAGTACAAAAACAATTATCCACACGCACCACGTCACCAACGGGCCCAAGAAAACATCAAAACCACGAGTAACTGAAACACTTTCAAGCTTCAAATACCGTTAACAGTACAACTCGAGCAACCGATCATTAGTTTCTAATTATTAACAACGTAACAACCGAATAAAAACAAAAAATTGCTGCAAATACGTAAGAGATATAATTAGTAAGTTCCACTCACAAAACAACTCGATATATATTTCGACGATCATAATTACTTCACATATATAAGAATTAATCTCTAATGTTTCAATCGTCCTTTTCTTATTTCAATAATTTATCAAGTACTGGATCAATAAGTGATATAATTAGTAAGTTCCGCTCGCAAAACAACTCAACAGATATTTCGACAATCGTAATTACTTCACAAATATAAGAATTATTCCATCATGTTTCAATCGTTGTTTGCTCATGTCAAGAATTTCAGTATTGGATCAATAAGCAGATCAGAAAATCGTAATCAAAGCGAGCAATAGATATGGAATGCGCGTGTACCTGTGATCTGACGAAACACATGAACTGTGCCTGAAACTTTCGTCGGCAAAAACGGACGGAGGATCAGACGGTGGCTCTGCACTTCGCCGGAAGTATAAAGACTATTGGACCGATGGAGAAGACGTGTGTTTTAGGGGTTAATTGTGTGTTATTTATGCTAAAATGATGATTGTAATCAGGGATTTTTAGTAAGATTTTGATAATATTGAATTGAGTAATTTGTAATTTTGGTACCTGTGGTTTGATGATTTTCTAGAATTAGTCCAGGTCACATTCCTCTAATTACTTCGATCACACTATTGTCATCCGGATACTCACGCATCTTAACGCAAAATGGAAGGTCACATCGACTAACCCCACATTGCTCCTCGAATCACGGTCAATTCAATACGCCTACGACTCCAATCCGACCATCAATTTCGACCAGAACGGTCCACTTAATGCAATCACCATGCTTACCGCCACTCCAAACGGCAATTGCTAAAATCGTCAACCTCTTCTAACGACTACTCGCTCAGAACTCCTTCTCATCACGCTAGAGTCGTTCAAGTATTCTCATGTAACTGGTAGGTTCACTAGCACACTGGCCAGGTGTAATTCTGAACGTACCGTACATGTTCATCCTTACTACTCTTGACGTAACTTCTCGTTTCTAGTGACCCCAACAACTTCCGAATATCCTATCTTAGAGTGCCTAATGGTGCAATCTCGCTCTCATTTACTTAAAACAACGCTAGTTTGAGTCTAGGTATCCAACAATCAACATCTAATTCTCTTAAACTTATGCTCTAATACCAACTTGTAACACCCTCAAATTTGGAACGAGCAACTAACTTTAATTTCGATAAAGTAACTAAAAGAGGATAAAATCATTTCTACATATCATCCTCGAAAATACCTCAGCTTTAAAAAATCAAAGTTTCCACAACTAATAACTCAAGACAGGTGTTACTTAACACAATTATAAGTTGCTAATCCCAAATAAGTGCGGAATACTTCACTAAGCGAAATCACTTCTCGTGCACTCTACCAGCACTCATCCTTTCACAGTGTAGCTAAAGTTATTCCCAACCTGAACCTGTTGCACATGCCGACAAATAAAAAGGTTAAGCTAACGCCTAGTGAGTTCAAGAGTTTACATCATGAGCAAATCATTTGATAGACCAAAAGATTTTAACTTAATTTATGATTTCCAAAAAGGGGTTTGTATAAAATACACCGACAACCCAATTTCCAAATGCGCACAATTCCTGTGACGAAAGCTTCCAATGAAAATCATTTCTCCGCAATGGACTCAAATCCAAAACTCACTCAAGAGGTAAATAAATAGTAATTTCTCAAATAATCGCCAATGAGAATAATACTCCAATAGTTGAAAACATCCAATCAAGGATGAAACATAAATCCGTCCATCAATCATGGAAAACAATCCATACGCATATAATATGACACCGACAATGCGGATAAACAAAATACCCGAAATCAACACCCTTCGGTGACGGGGGAGACCCGATTTCATCGAATGTGGCGAACACATAAATTAAACCACAATTAATAAACACAAGTAAGCTTCATGGATGGGAAACACATGACATCAACCATCCCTCGGTCTCTAGTTTTAGACATCAACCCAAACCGGGTCTTTAGTCTATTGAGGCATCAACCCAAACTGGTCTCTAGCCTAGTGCGACATCAACCCAAACCGGGTCTTTAGTCCACGGAGACATCAATCCAAACCGGATCTTTAGTCTAATGTGACATCAATCCAAACCGGATCTTTAGTCAAATGAGGCATCAACCCGAACCGGTCTCTAGCCTAGTGCGACATCAACCCAAACCGGGTCTTTAGTCCACGGAGACATCAATCCAAACCGGATCTCTAGTCTAAACCACCAGGTTCAATCCTACTGGATCTTTACCTTGGAAAACCCACCATCCAAAACAAGCTTACTCGACTTAAATATATATATACATGACCCAAAAAGAATAACCAATGCATTCAAATCATGTAAATCTCAAATACAATGCAATTCAAACCCCAAGCCCACGTCGAGCTTATTAAAATCGGGCGAATGCCCTCAAGACTCAACCGAGCCATCTGCTCAAAAGATCTAATGATCGTTTATCAACATCAACTCATTCAAATGAAATGCATCTAACTCACATCATGCAAACACATGCTCCGAGGCATGATAATCTCACAACCCCTTCATTGCCACCTTCCCAATAAAAGTCAAATCATATATGCATATATATATGTGTGTGTGTGTGTGTATACGTATACATATACGCAAATCTTTTATAACTCAACAATGCGTAAATCCTGCCATAGCTCATTTGACCCAAAGGTACTTAGAATGAAAAATCATCAAACGGTCTTCACACATAAGACCAAACACTCACACCGTCACATACTCCAATAAAACGCAATTAAGCACATAACACCTCCAAGGCTCCACCTCGAGCTACTAAAAACCGGCAAACACTCAAAAGACTCATTTGAGTATAAATCAAACCTTTAAAGGCCAAAATAAACGTTTGGCTAAATACGTGTTGCTCACACGTTTACGTAAACCAAAATACACCGTTACCCAAAATCTTTACCCCTTTTAATTTCTCAATTGGCCATCTGCCCAAAATAAAAGGTTTACAACTCTCAAACATTCATACGGTCAGGATTGACCAAAATCTCCAACTCACACGTTCACATTTTCAAAATGTAACATATCATAGTTATCGCATAATCACAATAAACACTAAAAGTGTATTTTGACCAAATAACCTTCTCTTATGCAATAAATTAACAAAACCACTTTCACTCGTGATTTATTCATCAATCACTCAAAATCCCCAAATGTGGGTGTTTTACAAGATTTGTAAAGCTCAACACTTTGATTAATCAAAACCCACAAATCAACTCAACAAGTGATAATTTCATACAAAACACACAAATACTTTAAAATAAACATTTTGGCATGTACAACGTTTTCACAAATCAACTTGAACTCACCTTGCTAGATTAGGCTAAATCTAGATTTTCCCAAACGTAAGCTCCTTTGAAGAAATACGAATCTTCAAGTCCAAATCTTCCAAAACCTAGATCCATAAGTTTCCAACCATAAATATCCAGATCTAACCATGTAGAATCATTCCCCAAACATAATACCTCAAAACCCAACTTATACCAAAACCCTAGTTCTTATAGATGAAGAAAAATAAGGTTTTCCTTAACCAATCACCACCAAAATCACACCAATAAGGCTCACAATGGAAAAGAAGATGAAAACCACAAAACCCTAGCTTTTGGGTAGAGAGATATTACCTTTATCACTTGAATCTCCAAGCAAAAGCTCCTAATCACCCACAAAAGCTTCAAGCTTCCATATCTTCAACAATGGTGGAAAAGGGTTTAGTTTGAGTGGAGAAGATGAAGAAGAGAGGAAGAGTTTAGGGTTCTTTCTTGGGAGAAATCGACTTAGAGAGAGAGAGGGAGTTAGATTGGGGTTTGGAAATGAAATGAGGGGAGAGAGAGAAAGAGGCCTTAAGAGGAAACAAAATATCTCATCAAACCTTCCGCGGACGTCCAACCTTGTACCATGCGGACGTCCGGCCTTAGCTGATCCGAATCCCTCCATTTCTCTGTTTCTTCCGCGCATCGCGGACGTCCGCAAATCCAATTTTTGTATTTCAATTTTCGGGGTGTTACAATCCTCCCAACCTTAGAATGATTTCGTCCTCGAAATCTAGATCCCTTACAACCAAAGGCTATCCAATTCAACGCCGACCACGTTCCAATAGCTTTTAACTGAAATCTAAATTATCCCCACATAGACTGCTATGACAAACCTCAAGCAACCCTTACCAACAATGTCCTCTCAGGCACATTGTACTTATGTCTGGGTGAACTCTCTATCTACTGGATTAACTCCCAACCAACTACCTCGGTTATCTCCCAACCTTAGGTGTTCCATACTCCCCCGACGACAGATCCCGACTCTAAACCAATCTGTGTCCACGCACTCTTAAATTTCTACAATTAGTCCAAGGTTTGATTACATCTAAGACCAACAAACCTCCAAATCTAAGGTTCCCACTGCTGAACCGGCACTTACTTCTAACGAGTCCCATTAGACTCCAACACCGACGGTCGTCACTGACCCATCAGTTACACCACTCCTAAAACACGTCTAATTCCAATCATCTAGTCGACAGATTCTTTTACCACGTGAGGAGGGTCATCCCGCTAGACTATTCGTCACAATCGAACTTAAGTTCATCATAACCGATACCACCATTTATTAAAATTGGACTACACCCTTCAATCACACTAGTGGTCCTTGGCCTCGAACTCCAAAAGTTGACACCTAGTCACACCACCAAAACTCGACCCATCACAGAGCTCCACACACGAGCTTCATTCCTCAAATATCCCCACCAATCCATGGTCATCCTCACGGTCTAAAGGGTCCTACACGACCTTCATATAAACTGGCAACCCGCAACGAGGTTGCCGACGTAAACGGCTACCAAAAGCACTAATAGGAGACATCGCAAGTCCCACCTTCTAATTGTCTACAAGAAACAATTCGACCCCGCGACCGACATCATGCAGTTCACGATAATAACACGCGTTAGAAACCCAATCTTTCACTGAAAGGTCCTACACGTCCTCACCCCTAACTGGGGTTGCTCAACCTCACCAAGCCTAAAAAGTTCAAGGTTTTCAAGTGACAGACTCAATAAATATGCCAATAAAGTTTTCACTAGATTTTTCAACACGAAGGTTTTTATACTAACATAACATACGTACAAAAACTTACCACTACCTAGCCGGTAGATGCACAAACATGGACACACTCGTCCCACGTATTAAAAGTCATTTTTGAAAACTATTTCATCGCAAATCAGTTTACTAACGAAACGTAGAAACGTACTCGACAACTTTTAAAATGAACCACTTGGGTCCCATCACGGATTTACTTGTGCTAGACACGCAAAGCAATTTCCCATATTAAAATAGCGTTCAACAACCTGTGTGTACAAACTTTAAAAGAAGGATTTACACGACATCAATTCCCAAATTCTCTTTTTAACCATAAAACGACATGAACTGTAATTCATTAACAACTTCGCATGTGTCAGTTTTGTTCACAGAGAAACGAAGCAAATCATCTTCACACCTTGGTTAAAACACGACATGGTCTGGGCCATCCCCCTGTTTTAAATCGAATAACAAGATATTTTCATCATTTGGAAATATCGTTTTAAACCTCGAAAAGGAATCTCAAATCAAAATTTTGCATGCCAATATGTAACACTTTCTTGGTAGTTACTCTGAAATGGTATAGCACATACCGGATAGTCAATACTAATTTTCTAAGTAGAAATTCATTAACTCAAATTTCAAAACTTCTCATTCAGTCGTATAATGACAAGTAAATAAAATCCTTTGACCAGGCTCACACACCTCAATGTGTTTTTCTCAAAACTTCGAAAAACCATACGTGCACATAATTTGATTGACACATAAAATAATTCAAGTCAACTTCAAACCTTAAACCGCACAAGCGATGCACACTAACGTCCCAAAATAGTGGCTACAAAACTATTCATGTCAATGAATCAATACAGTGCATCTGCGAGAAAGAACATCAACAATGCCAACAAATGAGGGTGCATAAAACAGAAAATTAGAGATGTACTATCATGATGCTCTCATATGCATTACTCACGCCACATATAAATCAATTTGCACACCTAGCAAGTTGCAACAAAATATGCTACCACGATTCTCATAAGAGAAGCCATATGGCATCAAAACTCCAAAACCACTCTTTTTGATGCAAAACGACATAAAGCACATTTTTCAACAAAATTCGCATGAGACGCAATACTCACTCAAACCCATATATTAACACACGCAATCATTCAAGTACGCACATGACAAAGTGTCACCCATGCTCCGCAAAACGTCGTAAAACAAAACTCCATCGTACTCCACAAAACTTCCATCAAACTCGATGGAACTTAACAACATCCAACCAAGTAAATGGTGTCAAAGTTTTCGTTTTCAATAATCAAATCGCGTAAAACAATATGATCAAATCATCAAAATTCCAAAATCTCTTTTTTACGAGATAAATCAACACCTCTTCGTCAAGACTCGCAAAATCCAAATTCCCATTAAAGGTCAACACTGAAACAAGGGAATGTAACTCTCCGTCCAGACCATTAACATATGTGGAGGAGATCCAATGTTAAAGTTGTAAGTCGCGGTTACTTATCCAAAACCATAAACGACATTAAAACATTGATATCACAATATCCGAAAGTAGTAGTGGACGACTACAAGGAATAAAATAAATCTCGACCAGGTTCACAACTGCCTGTCGTAAAATAATTTCATGCATGTTCTAAAATCATGGTTTAAAATCTTGTGTATGTCTAACTTTTTCCAAGATTTAGCAGTACCATCCATACGACGATTCGAAACACAAGAAATAATCGATGCAATTTATTTTAAAAGCAAAATAAATTTTGTAAATGCATTTTGTCGACACTCAACGTCCAGGTCACATTCCTCTAATTACTCCGATCACACTATTGTCATCCGGATACTCACACATCTTAACGCAAAATGGAAGGTCACATCGACTAACCCCACATTTCTCCTCGAATCACGGTCAATTCAATACGCCTACGACTCCAATCCGACCATCAATTTCGACCAGAACGGTCCACTTAATGCAATCACCATGCTTACCGCCACTCCAGACGGCAATTACTAAAATCGCCAACCTCTTCTAACGACTACTCGCTCAGAACTCCTTCACTACCCCAACGGTCATCACGCTAGAGTCGTTCAAGTATTCTCATGTAACTGTTAGGTTCACTAGCACACTGGCCAGGTGTAATTCTGAACGTACCGTACATGTTCATCCTTACTACTCTTGACGTGACTTCTCGTTTCTAGTGACCCCAACAACTTCCGAATATCCTATCTTAGAGTGCCTAATGTGCAATCTCGCTCTCATTTACTTAAAACAACGCTAGTTTGAGTCTAGGTATCCAACAATCAACACCTAATTCTCTCAAACTTATGTTCTGATACCAACTTGTAACACCCTCAAATTTGGAACGAGCAACTAACTTTAATTTCGATAAAATAACTAAAAGAGGATAAAATCATTTCTACATATCATCCTTGAAAATACCTCAGGTTTAAAACATCAAAGTTTCCACAATTAATAACTCAAGACAGGTGTTACTTAACACAATTACAAGTTGCTAATCCCAAATAAGTGCGGAAGACTTCACTAAGCGAAATCACTTCTCGTGCACTCTACTAGCACTCATCCCTTCACAGTGTAGCTAAAGTTATTCCCAACCTGAACCTGTTGCACATGCCGAAAAATAAAAAGGTTAGGCTAACGCCTAGTGAGTTCAAGAGTTTACATCATGAGCAAATCATT